>CAAE01014581.1:2322460-2333451 GCA_000180735.1 Tetraodon nigroviridis | reverse complement strand
AAGAAGATCTGAGTTTTGGTCTGTTGAGAGCTCTCTGCAATAGAGACTCCCATCCCCGACCCGTCAAGGCGCCACTCGTCTGGACCTTTCACTCTATTACCAGACAGTCTTGAACATAACGTTTCTCTCCACTTTACGCAAGCGTCAAGGACGATCTCTGTCTTGAAAATACTCTAAAATTAAGTACCCGAAAAATTGTCGAAGCTCATATCGTGGAGGGCCCTTTAATAATGCTCATTGAGCATAAGGGTACACTGCTAATGCATCTCACATTTCGAAGCTCTCTCTTTCATCACAAAAGTTAAAGGTGGTCGACAGCAGAAAAATTCCTCTTGATGCGCCATATTGAATGAGGCCGTAGGTGGGGCGGGTGGAGGGGATGAGCCTGTGCCACAGCACACTTCGAAATATCAATTTCAAACACTTGAACTGAGATACAAGCAAAGTCCCTTCTCGCAGAGCCCAGTTAGCCACCCTTGATCAAGCCTGCCACAGATCGTCCCGGATAAAAGAAGAAAAAGAAACGCATCAAGCATTCAACAAAAGAGTTGAATCTTTGGTTTAGCATCTGTCACACTTCTTATCAGCCCCTGCTGGCTGTCGTTTGCCAGCACAACAGAGCCCAAGAATTAAAAAAAGAAAAGCTCTCGTTACTCTGCACAGAAGATCTCTGAAATTTAAGCAAAATAAAATTAGGCACAAGTTGTTTTTTTTTCCAAACTTTATTCTCATTTTTGCTTTTACTTTTGAAAGTAAGGCCTATTTTAATGCGCAACAGCTTTGACTTAATTAGTTCAGTAAACAAGCTAGTGTGTTTGACGCAGTAAGCGGTGTTGTGGGAGTATTCGGTTACTCTGCTGTTAGCATGGAGAACTCTAAACTTTATTAGGGACCATATCGGCCATCAAAGTCCTTCTGTTTCGCCTTCAGGGAGAAAAACTACGAGAAAGTCTTGCAAAGGTCCTGCACTGAGGATGTAACTGATCACATCAGTGGACACTGTAAACAGTAAAACCACGGGGATGGCAACTGGAGCCTTCTAAAGGCACGCTATGTGTGTGCTCTCTAGGAGCTTTCACATGCAGGCTGAAAGGAATCCGTCAGAAGGGTTTGAGTCTGGGGGTTTAGTGGGGTTTGCAGCAAGGCAGCGTGAGGTTTAATCAAGTTTTCCTTTTGAATTGCCATTTATCCTTTTCTCATCAATTCTCCAATAGTGGAAAAGAGATTTAGGCTTTGTCCTTCGGGATTACAATGTTACTTGTTTTATGATAGCAGATGTTTTGATTGCACCGTTAGGAGCTTATCAAATGCTAAAGCTCAAGGTTTCAGCTTGTTTGTATTCCTTCAGTCCTTCGTCCTAGTTGGAACTACCGCGGCGCCAAATCACTTAGGATTTGATTAACTCCTGAGTTGACTTAGCAAATGTGAACCACCTCCAAGATAAGTGTGACAATTTAACCACGCGCATCAGACAAGAATGGCTTTTCCCTCTGTCATATATTCTTCTGACAAAACCTGGAAGCAATAAAAGATTAAAGGTGTACACAGTTTTCATTTTGGATAATCATCATTAAGTCACGGACCTAATGGATTAGCAATCACAGTGGTTAAGCAGCTAAAATCGCCTCACGCTGCTTTTCCAGGCATCATGGGGCACATGCCAGCACTAGTCGGGAATTTAAAATTAAAATAAACACTCACATTCTGGAGTTTTTGCGGGTGTTTGGAGATGCAAAACGGCAGTTCTGCGTGTTCATGTGCATGCACAGGTTACAGTAGCGCACGCAGGTTTAAGCGGGGACTGCTGCACACATCAAGAGAAGAAATATTGCTGGAAAGGTCAGAGTGAACTTTATCTTCCCAGACAGGAGAAAGCACAGCTTGCCAGATAAAACAGGGGAGCGGCGTTGATT
This sequence comes from Tetraodon nigroviridis, assembly GCA_000180735.1. Classification (NCBI taxonomy): domain Eukaryota; kingdom Metazoa; phylum Chordata; class Actinopteri; order Tetraodontiformes; family Tetraodontidae; genus Tetraodon; species Tetraodon nigroviridis. The sequence continues at coordinate 2,331,538 of CAAE01014581.1, read as the reverse complement.
CAAAACACCTAATTTAAATCTCACATTGAAAGATCTCAATACCGCGGCGTTTGTCATTGGCTGCAGCGCCGACACGCCGACCCACAGCGCAAATGTTTGTTTTCAGCACATTTCTTTCTGAAACCTCACAGGCAGTTATTCTCTTTATTTCTCTTTGACCTGTCCCCGTCTCTGTGATGCCCAGTGTCTGCACCTTCACCCTTGTGTGAACACATATAGAACTTGTGCAGCGCTTCCATTTAAAAAAAGGAAAGAAAGAAAGAAAATAGAAAAGGGAGAAGATTAAAAGCCAGCCTGTCTTGTCCACTTCAAAGTCCCCGAGTCTTTCTCATATGTGCCTTTCATAGAGTAAGGAAACAGTGGGGAACATGCAGACCTTTAGTGGTTAGATGCTAAAGGTTCCCAGATTAAAGATGACATTCAATTACACCAGCAATTAGCTGGCCACAATTCATGAAATGGATAAAGCTCTGCAAGATTTAAGGCAGTGCAGCACAGCGCAGTGTTGTATTTTATTATTTTGTGCTATGTGTACACTTTTCTAAAAAGAATGCACAAAAAAACCCCCTCCAATATCTACCTACCAATGAGTGAGGACTTTGGAACTTTACTCTGACGTTCCCATATTCACGAGTCATTCATTCCTTCTTTCAAAGGCTTTTTGTAATGGTGTTGCTTCTGTGACAATTAACTTTTGTAATGATTAAGGTAAGGACTTGTACGCTGACTTCATTTTTGATTTTACAATGTAGAGAAGCACAGCCTGTTTCAAATTTATTTCCAAAAAAATTGATGAAATCTCTATTGTTGCCTATATCTGCACATTTATCTCAGCGGGTCTCTGAGGACGACCAGAATGGTGTGCTGTTAAATTGCTTTCGAGTATATATGAAAATTGGCTTTTACCCTTCGTGATTTGTAATAGCTTCTTTGTTATTTTGAATAGGAATATGCATGTTATCCATTGCAGCGCGGCAATTTACTCCAACGATTCTGTTTGGTTAGCAATTTAGAGGAGCAAAGACTCCCAAACTACAATGTTATGGTAAATATTTTAAATCAATCAGATGTGTTTAAATAAGCACTGGGCTGTATGGTAATTGCACCAAGATAAAAGCACTAATTTGTGTATTCTCAGATGCTTTTGTTGTCTCCCCAGCACAAATGATTTTCTCAGTGTGAGGCTCTTATTAATGCACTGGCAAAAAAAAAAAAAAAAAGACACAAAAATAGACATTGTGAAAGAGAATGTGTAAGTCCGCCAATTAGCACAGTTAGATTGGAACTGTTAGCATGATAATACGACAATAATGAAGCCAGGGAATGATTGCGCGTGTGTTCGGATGTGTGCTGGTGTGGATGCCGTTCCCGCCTGTGCGTCCTTTTGTGCTGAAGAGCCCCCGTGTTAGCAAGCTTGTAGGATTATGTGGGAGCATTAACAGCCTAGTAAGACGGGCTTGGCTCCCGCCCAGAGAGGCTCAGTCCCGCGTGTTCATCCTCCATTTAAGGAGACTGTTAGCTGATGAAGATGTGCACATGCAAGACTGGGGATAAAAGAGAGCAGTGACCCGACTCATTAGCCCCTGTGATTTAATATATTGACACTTGGATACAAATAATTTTATTCAGTCCATTTAGTGGTAGGAGGGGTGTGTGTGTGTGTGTGTGTGTGTGTGTGTGTGTGTGTGTATCTATCATCTCGCAAGAGGGGGGTGAGGGGCTCAATTTAATTAGATATGAAATGTGACTCCTTGTCAGGGAGCAGAAGAAACGCTGACGTTAAACAAAGTAACGTTGAGTTTGGACAATAAAGCCATCGCCACGTTGTTAAAACTTAATGATGCGCAGAGGTGGAACAAGCGAAAATGAGATGCAAATAAGGGCGAGTGGAATCGCTGGAGTCTCCCTGATAGCCTATGGATTTAGCAGAGCTGCAGTCATATATCCTGTATAGGGTTCATCGTGATAAAAGCTGTAATGTTTGCTGAACATACCTCCAAACCTACAGACGAGCTCAGATCCATTATTGACCCCAATTACACAATAAAGCGGCGCCCTTGTGTATGTGTGTGTTTAGACACCTCTGCAGTTTAAGCAGCGATAATTAACAGGCTCCATCTGAGATCCGCCGCCTGATTGGCTGTAATGTGTGAAATCACACCTGAGTGCCTGCTCACAGCAAGGCACCTGAGGGCTTCCTGAAGCCACACTCCTCATTTGTGACGCAAAAACTTCCGAGAGACAGAAGGTTCGACCCGACGTGTTGAATAATTCCAGATTTGCTGTGAATCTGAGAAGGAGAGCTGAAAAAGAACTGAGTCTGCAAACCTTGAATGGATGCGGCTAGCTGGCAAACCAGCCCTCGTGTCCAGTGCTCTTCAAAGTCCCAGCATGTCCCAAAATGTGTGTTCATCTGTGTGGGCTCATATTCACACGCACACAAATATGGCTCTTTTATGCGTATTTGATGATTTTTTTTTTTTTTATATACATTGCTGCAGTGTGCAAAACTGTCCTAAATGCCAGCCACTGTATCCAGGCAAGCAGCCCTTCCAGTTTTATCCAAAAATTCCAAAGAGGAAAAAGACTGATGAAAAGAGGGACGGCTAAGTTCAAGGATTTGAGGTGGGGGCGTGTATTAGGCAGGGCAGAGGGGCTGGACAGGCCTGCCTTCGAGCCTCAGTCGACTTAATATAGAAATATTGGAATGGCTGTTTTCCAAGAGGGCTTGTTTTACTGTGTAAGGAATTAGTGGAACAAGAAGTCATCTATTGGTTATTCCCTCTGGATAGCTTGACCCTGCTCAGTCTGGATTTGGTGCACTTTATCCCGAGCATCACTCACACACACACACACGCGCACACACACGCACGCCACGGCTGATAGGCGCAGCCAGAATACTGACTGTCATTCCAGGTCTCCGTCTGTATTAGACTTGTGTGGGGGGAAAAAACAGTCCTGCAACCTTCGCCAAGAGAAGGGCCTTTTGTAAGTAACCAGGTTATTTTTGCCTTCCCCATTTCAATGTTCCCATTTTCATGCAGCGCAGACGAAGGAGAAATAATGCGTCGCGCTCTGGTTGGGTGGAACATGAAGGCCTACCTTCAAGGGCAGAGGTCCGCAGCATCAAAGTCCACTCGAAGTCTATTGATTTATTTGTCTGATTATCATTAGCTAGAGACAAATCCAAACAGCATCACAGATCGTTTTGATCAATGCATGTGTCTGGCAGGCGGAAAAGGCTGAATTTTCTTGTCTAGTTTTAGTTTCTCTGTCTGAATTGGTTAGAGATGACAAAAGATGAGTGTGGTGAGCGTGGCTCAGAAAATGAAAACCCATTTTGGACCAAAAATGCTAAAATTGAAAAATTCTGATGACAAATGATTCTTGTCTAATAATAATAGTGAATAATTGGCTTTTATCTGAAAGTTGTGTTAATACTGGTGCCGTCAGTGGTTTCACGACTCCAAAAAGTTTTTCTTTTAGATAATGAATATATTTCATATATATATCTGTGTAAAGTATATATGGAGCGCTTTGTAAGGAGGTGTGAAGTAGGAAATAATCGGGATATTACACACAGTCCTTGAACGGACTCAAGGTGACAATTCTGAGATGTGTTAAGAATGAGGGAGGAAGGAAATCTTGTGCTTTTGGGTCTTTTTTATCTTTTGTCTTTTAATAGCTGAGTAAACCTGTGTTTATTTGTCGGTGTCGGGGATGTCAACCCTCCTAGGTGGATTGCAGGAGCAGTAACAGACAGCGAGGAACATGGGTGTTGACAGGGGTCCAAGTGAGTGCCGTAATGCCCTGTACATCTCCATTTGTGCCCAGTGTTCTGGAGCAGGTAAACGTCTGCGAAAATAAATCACGGAAAAAACTCCCACTGATGCGACAAAGCCCATGTTGTCAAAAAAAAGGACTGTACATTTTTAAGGCATATTGCTGGTAAACGGAGCGCTTCCACGTCCCCTCTGTGTTTAGCCTTCATCCAGGAGTTTGTCTGACTCACGGCCTCGGTGGTCTGACCACAAGGCTACAACTAAAAAACCATCAAGGCCTCATTTGCTTCAGGTGCAGTCCTGTTTGCCTGAGTTAGCTCAGACTATTTGGGCTTTATATGCTAAAAATCAAAAAGGAAAGAATGTGCTAATAAAAGACAAATGATAAACGGAAAAGGGTGTATGGATGAAATAGCGTCTTCAAAAAACCTACATCTGCTAAATTACACAACTAGACAAGCTCTCCATGAGCTCAGACCTCCAAGCAGTGATAAAAAATCAACAAAAATCTTTGGAAGTTCAAAGGTTAAAGTTCCCCCAGAATTTGGAACATCACCAAAATGGTATATCTGTTCATAAGTTCATTATCAACATTTTCTACAATTTCAGTAAAATCCAATAAAAATGTTTTTAGATATTTTTGTTCACAGTACATAAACGCTGTCACATAATGTCCTGATTGCGCCTACTTGCAGCTGAGCTGAGATCTGCCTGCATTAATCACATATCAGACTCTCCCTGAGAGGAAGGGTGCATGCTGGTCCAACATGGACCTCATCAGGTCACAGGAACTGGTGAAACATGTTGCAAGGTGGCCGAGTTGCCCCAGAAACCTCAGCCGGCAGAAGCGGGGGCCTCAGCCAAGTCCGCCTGACTGATGGCTACAGATGCTCCTCTTCAAGAATTCTGAGTCAGATCCTCAGCGTCGGGTCTTCGGGGACAAACAATGGCACCTGTTCCTCATAAGATCGCCCATTCATGTGTCCTTAATGAAGCCTGGGGGCAGATGGTGTGAAATGACATTATCCAGTTCTCAGACAAAGGAAGAGCCGAGCCAGCACAACAATACCGCCCGTGTTTACGAGGAGGAGGGAGGATGCTGCCCGAGTGCCACACTCACATCTGCTGCGCGTCGTTCTCCAACTCCTCCAAGATCGTCTTGGCAGCAAAAACATCCTGGGCATTCAGCCCGTACATAGATGAACTTTAGGGTTCTTGGGGGGGAAGGGTTCGCCCTTATGTAAACTTTGTTATGTAAATTTTTCATCTTTTTTCCTCGTTTGTTCAATAGAAAAAAATCGAAGAAAAACATTTTTATACGTTCAGCCACCATGCCATTTCTTAATTTGCAGCTCAACGAAGCCTCCACTATTTGTTGCCACTTTTAAGCTCCTCAGACTTTGTTTTCATGTCTCTGACATTAGCTGCTGTAAATTAAACTTTAATGCAGCCAGCTCATTACTGCAAATCACAGCCATTCAGACTCAATACATCCATTTCCCGTTCGGTGCACATGCAGTCTCCGTCCTGCTTCGGTGGATCTTGTAAATTCCACTCTATATTTTAAATAATATTAGTAATAAAAGGTGATATCCCAGAAGAAATTAGATCATTCATTTCAAAAGTGCTTAATGGTTGTTCCCTCATTTAAACACCACTTTTCTCTTCACTGTCTTTCACTCGTCTTTCCTGGTATCTCTGGAAAATTGTAAAAGATAGGTAATTTGCAATGGAAAAAATGACTTCTCGACCGTTTGTCTTCACCAACCCAAAAATATTTGATTGAGTTTTTTTTTTGTTTGTTTGTTTAATTTTAACCTTGATTTCCTTCTGACCCATGTGTTAAAATAAAAAATGAATGGAGTGCACTGTAACGCACTTGTAACACTCTTGAAGGGGCCGTGGGCCTAAGAGACCCTTTTGATTCCCAGTGCCTGCGTTTAACACCAACTCCAGCTGCTTTTACAGTCCAGATATGCTCGGACAAAGAAAAGCTGTGTTCCCCTGCGTCCCCTCCTGTCACCGGCCGCGGCTCATGTTATGACATTAATTACCCTGCTTTTCCGTATGTTCCTTACATGCGAGGGCAGGGACCGTCTTTTACCCCAGTGTAGAATCTTAGAACACTGACTCTTGTAAAGCTACGTTTTATTTACCATGGTTCTTTCCTTCACCTGCAGCACATTCTGAGAAGAACTGTGTGCTTTTCTGTTATTCCATAATGCGCTTTTTGCAACTTACACTTTTGTAAAAGCTCAGTAGACACAAAATACTGCATGTTTAGTTTTCAGTGCAGCTTTGCACCTCCAGAGAGATCAATAAGGTGGTTTCAAATATGTGAAACTGGGGTATAACTGCCCCAGTAAAGGGTCTATACAGAGAGCACCACTGACAGAAAAGTGAAGATCACAGCAAACCTAACCCAGAACACACACATTTGGGTTGGGGGCAGTCAGGGCTCAGAGCAGGTTGATTTCATGGCCCAATGCAGCAGCAGTAATTGCACCCAGGCCGGCTTTTTATTGCAGGTTGATTTTAAGGAAGGATAAATGGAGAAACACTCTGTAAAGTGTTTATTTTAGGTGGGTGACCTTTATTAACCCATTTTCCAGGCAGGTTCCCCTGAGGTGGCCCGGATCAGTGCAAGGTTAACTCCCGGTAGCTCTGCTGCTCTCCATCATATAGTTTCAGGAAGCAGGGAATGACAGTCAGATTGGACCATGTGATGCTTCTGCACTGCCCCCCCTACACACACACGCGCGCGCGCACACACACACACACACACACACACACACATAAACTCTTGCATTGACAAGGGTTGGTACATACAGTCCAAGAAGTGTTCCATGGTTATGCCATGATGTGTGTATACGTGTGTATGTGTGTGTGTGTGTGTGTGTGTGTGTGTGTGTGTACACAAAAGAAAAGGGGGAGGAAAAAGGGGGGGAGAGAAAGAAGAAAAAGAGAAGGAGGAGAGAGTGGGGAGGTTTACGACGGCAGGGGGGCCCCCCCCCCCCCTCACCCACCTTACTCCCACACTTCTCTTCCTGTAACTGATGCCAGATCAGCGTGTGCACGTGGGGGTCTTTGATGCGCCGAGGTAAAACCACGATTCGGATTATAAGCGGCCGTAGTTTGCCAGGTATCGCACAAGGGCCGCACGCTGCCGCCGAGTCCCCTGTCAGCACATGTTAGGAAGAGCTGTGATCTGGCTGCCCACCCCCCGCCCCTGCTCTGTGTTCCTGTGTACCTCGGCCTCTCTCTGATCTCCACTCTCTGTCTGTTCAGCAGGTCCAGGGTCACATGCCTCCGCTCATGATCCCCATTTTTCCACACGACCAACGCACTCTGGCAGCAGCTGCTGCCGCCCAGCAAGGCTTTCTCTTCCCTCCAGGAATGTCTTATAAGCCAGGTATGCCTCTGCTCGTCCGCTTTTCTGATCCGCTTGTCTTTTATTCATCTATAGAAAGCAGTTTTGATCAAAAAAAAGTTGCTCAGATGATAAATTCTTGCTTTACATGGACAAGCTCCTCTTTGGATCAAGATCCGGTACCGCCTTTGTCCCATTGAAACAATAGATATGGGTAGCCTAGCAGAGGAATGTAAACATGCCTTTAGTAGTATGCTGTGGGCAGTGGCACTTTTAAGTGTCAGCCAGGAGGTAAAAAGATAATAAAATGTTGTCAAAAGTATGAAATAGCATTATAAAACCTCCAATAACTCTCAACAGTCTTCTATAGAGCATTTAGGAATGAAGAATCATGAGGTTTAATGTTGATGTGAGTAATAGATATTCCCACACCTATACAATAACACTTTTCCTTGCCTGTCAGAACCTGCCTCCTTTTTTCTCTGTTTTATTGAATGGAGCACAGAAGAAGCCTTCAAATACAAAAAAAGAAGATAATTGTTGCAACATGTTGACTGATGGTCTGACAGTGCAGCGACTTTATCTTTGTAACCCTGTTCAGATGAAAGATGTGCCACTCTGCTCCAGGGCCGTGAAAATAGAAGCACACACCAAACCGGTCCTCGATCCAAGGCTTTTTTACCTTGCACGTCCTTCACCAGTTTTAGGGCACCCCTATTAATTATCTAGTCAAATGAGGTAGAATTATTTGTAGGGTTTTTCCTCTTTTTGTTTTTCATACACAAACATGAGCGAAACAGATCTAAGAAAAAGCTGCTATTGTTTGGAAAAAAAGTGGAATATGAAAATGGAAAAAGAAAGACCAGGAATTGGGCACATTTAGGGAAGCGTGCTAAAAGGTGTGGTAGTGCAGTTAATAAATTAACTATAAAACCACAGGATTAAAAAAAAAAAGAATGAATGTCAGCTGTTTTGGAGCTATGCAGCCATGACAGCTTAAACAAAGTGCCTGAGGGGGAGTCTTTTACCGCTTTGCTTTCTGCAATAGCTTTGACACAAAAAATGTTTTAGTACAAATAATAGGAGCTGTTATAGAATCATGGTCAGGGGTTGCTGTGTGTACGGTTCCTGCATAATTCATGAGCGTAGAGAAGGTGGCAAAGGAGGTCTCAAAATGACTCTTGTAGTTGGTGGAGGTCTTTCGGCCCCCCTCCACCAGTCAGGCCAACACAATGTGCACATTATATGCAGAGAATACAATGTTATCACCGCCACCTGCAGGGTGTGCACGATGCGGCCGTGAAGTGAGTGGCCATGCGTTCATGCATTCGGGCTGAGGCAGGCTAAGCTAAGACCGTCATTACGACCCAACTCCAGAGCTTATGACCCCCCCAACCCCGTTGCGCTGGCATGGCGGTACAGTCATTCTGGTATCGTAGTGGTGGGTCATCGCACCATCCTCTGACTGTGCTCAATGGCCCGGCGTCACACAGGAGACGAGCACAGTTGCACAAATACCAACTCATCTTTTAAACAAATAGAGGCAATCGGACTTTCCTTCAACACGATGCACCCGTAATGGACATGGAAAACGATCTTGTCATCTCCAGGCTCTTCTGATAGCCTGTATCCCGCTGGCCCACTTCTCATTCAGGTTTTTTTTGTTTGTTTTTGTTTTTTCTTACAACAGTTATTTCATGTTTCTGGACAATAGATTTTAACAGACCATGTTGGAATATGTGGACCTGACATAGGAGAATATAAAAATTCAATTTAGCCAAATTTATGTCAACCACTGTGGCAGTTCATTAACTTTTAAAGCACATATTACCAAAAGGAATGATTTTTTTTCTTTTTTTTAAATCAGATTTAAGAAGAATTCAAGTTTCAGCACTCATGAGCAGAACAAGTCAAGTTTTATTCAGA
>CAAE01014581.1:2252022-2290290 GCA_000180735.1 Tetraodon nigroviridis | reverse complement strand
ACTTCTTCAAACCAGTTTGTGTAAAGTGCTTTCTCTCTCTGCTGCCAAACCGTCATTCACACACAAACAATGCAGCGCTGAACAAAAGACAGAACAAGTCCACAGCTGTACCAAATACTCAGAAAAACTTGAACCTGATTGAGCGTAATGACTAAGACAGGCGCTTCTACATTTACAGGCTTATGAAACATCTTCAGGAGTGAGTGACTGTGAAAGAAACCTTAAACTACAATGTAAGTGTTTTTCAGAAGTAGAAGGATAAACATGGTAATGAATAAAAACTAAATAAATAAATAAATAAATAAATAAATAAAAAGGTTCCTCCAGCCAAACTAGCAGTGCTTTTTGTGAATGCGATGTTTGGGCGTGAATCCGAGGGCTCGGTGCAGAGTGTCACGCGGTGGAGGGCAGGAATCTGTGTTGGCACTTGCCCGGACACTGTGGGAAAGCTCATTGTCTGAACCTGCATACATTGTTTTCTCCCTCACTCTCCCCCTCCTTCTGACAGGTGATAACTACCCGGTGCAGTTCATTCCATCCACAATGGCAGCTGCAGCAGCGTCAGGACTGAGCCCCCTCCAGCTTCAGGTATGCACAATACTGGAACAAAGAATGCTAGGGAGCGCCAAGCCCAGGGCAAAAATGAGGGGTTAGCAGCTGTACGCTAAGTAATGAGTTGTACACTAAATAATTCTGGAGGCCCCCATCTCACACATGCTTATCACACAACATATGTAATTCATCCTGTTTTATAGAGGATTTATCTCTGCTGGCATTGCCAGGCAGAAGCTTTAGGATGATAATAGTTATTAGAGGCAGTGAGAATCAATTTGGCTACCTTGATTGTGAGCTGGTAAATTTAACAGATGACACTCAACAAGTTTAGAGGGGAGAAAACATCCAAAAACAGATGATGCCGAAGAATTCGTGCTTCTTTACTTTCTGCTGCCAAATTATACAAAGAAAAGATGAACAATTTTTATTTTATTTTAATTTTTTTTATATAATGCAGTTTGAACAAGTTGTAACAGGGCAGGAATGTCCATTGACACCTGTATAGAACATTCCGCAGGTAAACAGGATAATTGTTAAAGAAAGCCTCTTGATTAGGAATCAAGAGGCGTCCCTGGAAGGCTCAATCAGTCTCTTTTTACATTTTTATAATCTCGCACATATTTCCGGCCTTTTGCTGTGAATCGCAGTTGTGTGCATATATCACAAAAGAAGGCTTACAAAAGGGAAAATGTTGGGACAGGCTCCAAGCCCTACGGGTTCCTTCAGCAGTTTTCTCACACAACATTTTAAAAAAGCTGAACCTGGGTCAGTGCCTAACCTGAGGCCAAGATGTTAAAAAAATATTATCTATAGGCTATCTTTCCAGAACGTTTCTCACACAAGACTTCTTTAGCTGCTTTAACAAACTGGTGACAACTGTCTGGCTTTTGTACTTAAAAAGATAAAAGCAACACAGAGGTGGAAGCTGCTTTTTTATATATATAATTATGAGTTACAGTTCTGAGGATATGTAGAATCTATTTGAAACTATTTTAAGCATCTTTGAAGCTAAAGCAGTGCTTGGAAACAAAATCAAGGATGGAAAAAAAGGATCTCCAGTTGTTGCTTCAGGTGGCCACTGTTCTGTGAAATGGTTCACAAAGATGCAACAAATACCAAAGGGAAGAAAAAAAAAATCATAAAGATAAAACAAAGGAAATGAGAGGGTAAATGTGACCACTGTCAGCGCCAACGGGTGTTGGCAGGTTCTAACAATGCCTACAGCTGTTCTGAAGGCATGTGCATCATTATCTGCCAGGGAGGAGAGCTTTTAAGAGCTGGGTGTTTATTGGGTTTCCTCCTATTTGAGGATGTCTTTGCATGAGAGGAAATGGCGGGGCTGTGCAGGGAAGAAGGTTTGTGTTGATGACTGGCCAAAATGGGAGGTAGTTCAAGACAGGGAGAGTCTTCTGGGTGTATTTATAGCTGCTGCGTGAGGTCAGATGACACAGTTGTATATGTGAGGACAGGAGAAGTGACATACTGATTAATTGATTTAGTGATTATGTATTTAACCCTGGGAATTGGCAAAAACAGTGCCTTTAAGACCATGACTTGGCCAACCTTTAGAGAACCATCAACAAAAAGAGGTGCATTTTTTCCTTTAATTGAGGCTCGTCACATATTCCTGCTGCTAGCTGCTATTTACCCTGCGTAGGGACTCCCCTTTAAACAGCAAGGCAACTCAAACATGCCCTTTTCCTCAGAGCTGGGATCAACAAGCTGTGTGACTGACACCACTTCCTCGACAAAGTGCCGGGATGTGATTAAAAACTCATCTCATCAAAACTCAAGCTGAAAGTCAGAAAAGTCTCGAGCAAAATTCCAATTTAAAATGGAATGTGTCATTGCTTAGGTATGTGTCTGTGCAGGAAACAAAGAGCCTGGCTATTGGTTTAGGATAGTGCAGTGAAAAAAAAACCTTAATAAACTAAAGAGGTGAATGATAAACACATCATCATTCCAAAACAAAAACAGGAAACTGTGAAAATGAGTCACTCATTACAGTGAAAAGAAATCAAGGAGGACAAAACAGCCAGATCATTAAGTAAACAAGTGCGGCACTCTTCAGATTATCCACAGCTGGACACTGAAACCACACGCATGAGTAAGTCCACACATCAGATATCTGGTGGAAATTCAGGGGGGTTAAGGTCTCGCGACTTCTTCCTGCTCATATCACTGAAATGATTCTTTATGCTTCACCGAGCACTTTAGGTCCTCTGCTTTTACCTCCAAAATCATTTTTCGTGTCCTCCTCACACTCATACAGTACAAAAACCCCTCACACATACAGTAAACTGAACAGGCTCCAATTAAGGCCCCCATTCCACCCTCCCCATCAGCTGCATGGCAACGTGTAATTTTCAGCCATTTACTCACTTTAAATTGTAAAATATATGAACCACAAAAATGATCTTATTGGAGGGATTAATTCCCACAATGCTGCAGAGGTAATGTGATCAGCCATCCAGTTAGAGAGGCACACCGCTCCGTCACTCTTAATGTCGGCCACGTGGCCCCTTCATGGCCTCCTCTGTCATAACAGTCTGGGCCCCCCCACCCAGGTTCCTGGCCCTCTCTCTGAGACAGAACAGAACCCAGCAAGGAAACAAAGGCTTACAACTGATGGATGTAAATGAATTTTCCAGAATCTATTTGAGTGGTGGGGAGTGTAATTTGCTTGTCAATACAGCCCCGTAGCATCACTCCGCCGAACGGCAGTCAGCGAGTGGCTGTCACCGCGCGTCGCCGCGGCGCAGGGCAATTTCACTCAATGCTTTCCTGACAGATTGGCTCTCTTCCTGGAGTCACAGGAGGGGAGGAGGGTAAACTATCCCAGCGCGATGTGCCCCTCTTCATTAGCGGCCACACAAGACCAGGATGAGCCGCAGACCGGCAGGAAACAATGGCTCTGTCCTCGCCTGTCCTCCCATGATTACAACTGACACCTCTCAGCAAACAGAGGAAATTGTGCCCAGATTGTACCCAATCTGTTCGAATACTTAACTATATTCAATTGAGCAAACAGACAAGAAGGGAATTTTAATAATCCAGCAAAATATTTTCTTTTTCTTTTTCTGTTTGGAACAGAACTGGGTTTGTTGTTTCTATGCTGCAGCTTATGGCAGTTGCCAGAAGAAAAAAAACCCTATTTACTTAAGTCTAACAGGAACTTAATATATATGTATCACCCCAACCCTTTTATTAAAATGCTGAACAGAAGAAGGACCTCTGGAGGAGTCCTGTTTTCCATGATTGGAAGCAGACTCTGGGGTTTTGGCCATTTTAAAGGAAGCATTATTGGATAAAATAGAACATCTGAATTCTCTGTAGGCGGCATCACTCCTAGGACCAAACAAATAAAAACATGCTACTTTCACTCAAATTCATACCTAAACATCTACATTGCTCTTAAAAGTTGTGCATTTCTGTTTAGATGACTCCTGTCTTTTTATCCTCCGGCCAGTGTTGTACTCTTGGATCTTTCCTCCCTAAATTGTCCGGACCCGTGGCATCATTATGTTTTACACTCTGTGGCGTCCAGCTGTTTGCTTCGCCACTCTGCAATTATCCTTCACCGCATTCTCTGTGGCGTTTCTGCATATGCCCGCAAATAACCTGGGTTCTGACGTCGGCCCCGTGCTCCCACTATAAAGACGAAAAGCATCCCACATACTCAGCAACAAACCGGGGCCAGCTCTTGAGCGGACGCCGCTTCTGAAGGACTACGCGGAGGCGCAGACAACTGGAGTGATAAGAAAGAGTGTTACACAGTCAGGGACAAACAGGAAGAAAGTGGGAGAGTGCATTATCTTTTGTTTGGATGTAAACGCCCGTGTGGTACAGATGTGGAGTAACTGCTTCATCATTAACAAGTGAAGCACTTTTGACTTTGAAATAGAAAGAGGGACGAGGAGGGGGAGAAAAGAGAGAACAGACATGCTGTAGAGAGCAGCTGTTTCTGTGTTTATGAGGAGAACTGGGTCTTTGAAGGTAACCCAGAGCAGTGCTGCAATGCTAGCTGCGCGCGTGAAGACTGGCTAATAGGACGGCTAGGTGAGCAGCTGGATGGAGGCAGCAGTGAACAGAGGGACAGATGGACAGATAGACTGGATAATGTAGAGAGCTGAGCTGAATGGGAGTTGCCTCCACTACCCCTGGGCCTGGAGAACACCCTGAACGCCCACACACACACACACACACGCATGTGTGGCTGCCAGAAAGATGAAATGTTAGAGAACTTTAATACATATATATGTAGATCCCAGATAGGGAGGGGAGGGGCATGACTGGAGCAGGTTGGCTGCCAGCAGATGAGACAGATGTTGGGCCATACTGGAAAGCATCGGCACAGTGCACCAGGGCGCCTTCCTTCACTTCAGACATCTGGGCTTCAGTTCTGGTCAGCCTGCCTGGTAGCCCTGGGCAATGAGCCTCTACAAGCCCTGTGGCAAAGGGGGCTGGCGCTGCACTGCCTCTTAAATGGCGCGGTGCACTGAAGCACAGTTAATGCCCTCATATCTGTCCCAGCGCTAAGCACCCAGGCCAGGGGGCGGCGAAGGAGACTGACAAAGACACACGTCTCCGAACACAAAGAGCTTGATCAACAGAATGAAAATATAAGGCTGTGCTAAATAGCTTTAAAAACCTACATTTTGTGCTTTCGGTTGCGAGCTGCCATCACTGGCAGCAGGAAATCTGATAAATATCTGTTGCTGAGTTTTCCAGCTTGTACTGCCATGCTTTGACTGCACAGCACATTTGTTTTTCCCCAGCCAGAGTAGGATATTTACAGACTGATTACAAGCATAGGTGTAAGCATATTTACTTATAATTAAATGCTAGTTTTTTTATATATATATAAACAAACAGACTCGGCATTTTAATTGCAGATCATATGTCTGAGATGTCTAATATCATTAGCAGACTGTGTAATCTCTGTTTAATGTCGTAGGCAGAGGAACGGACCTTCCCGTTTAACCTCTGCTGCCTCCAGAGGGCTTGTTTTTAATTACCAGAGGCTAACAGGCTGACCTTGAATGTGCCGCACTCATTTTGAATCCACGCTCGCCGAGCTCTTCTCCGCTCTGCTGGAAATCTTAGAAGGATGGGGTCAAAATATCTGCCACGTCTCCGCGGAAAAAAGAGACAAACATTTTCAAAGCTGTTAAGAGTGAAAATACAGCATTTGCAGTGTCAAAGTAAGTTACGGCACAACTGGTTTTTAGAAATGAATACTGATTGTTCATTCAGTACTCATTTGGCTATTTTACAGCACTTCACAGTTATACTGTGTATACAATTCTGTTTTTCTTTTTAGACTTGCCCTAATAGCATTGAGATGTATGTGTGATTGTCAAAATGACCACCAATTTCTAAGGAAGGAGCTTTCAGATGTTTGATAATTACCTAGAGAAAGCTAAGATGTACACGTGGACTGAGTGTGAGCTGGGATGTATTTAGTCATAACGTACTGTTTTGTTACACATGAAGCCCATTACCCTCCAGGCCTGGGGCGTTCCAAACCTGACCTTGAACAGTGTGAATGTGATTCTGATTTTATTTATTGTTCTTTGGATCCTGCCAACAGGGTGTTCCTAGCCTGACCTGCTAATCAGCGGCAAAAACAAGATCCCTCAATGTGTCTAATTTGATGTCTAATTGACCTGCTTTTTCGGAACAATAAAATATATTCTCCCAAGGTCAGAGACGCGTGTGTCGACTAGCCTGTTGGCAAACATCTGTCTGCCAGACGCTGCTTCCATCCCTCTATCAGGACTTGTGTGTAACTAGAAGTGTCAGGTAGTGACTCGAGCACCCCCCTTCCCACTCACAAGACACACAAACAGGTTTCACTGGTGACATTAGCTTAGTCTAGCAAAGTTGAGGAAAAACCAGAAAGGGGTCTGCTTCTGTGTCCGTCTGTCGGAGACAAAAGGCTGGTTGTGATGGAGGTGGGGGAAGTGCTATCATTGTAAGAACATAATCAGTGGGTCATTTCCGCTGCCCCTGTGCTGTTGTTATCCTCGTATCCCCTGGAAGAATGAACTTTTTGTATCACCGCCTATGCAGAAAATGATAAAGTTTCTTAAAGGAACACGTGTGTGTTTATATCTTAAGATACATGATAGAACGCAGGCGCTTTGTTTGGTTTTGTTTTGCATTAACCCTACTGGAGGTGAAGGGCAGAGGGGTTGCTTCTCTCCATCTTCGCAGACAAGGCCTGTGGCTGATGGAACCAGGACATAAGACAGGGTTTGCTGATTAGCCCAAAGAGGAGCAGTTAAATTCTGTCTGACAGCACCATTTGACTGAATAACATAACAAACCAAACGCCGCCTAGAGGACAGCGGGTCAGTGGGGGAGTAAAGGGGCGCTATCAGTCTAATGGAGTGAGATCTGAAGCTGCACGGCGCAACGCTGCATCCCAGACAGTAGCTCCATTTAAAAAAACCCTGCAATTTTGTTGCTGCAGACAAAAGCCAATTCACCACTTACCAGGTTGCCAATCAATACAGACCTCAGGCAGAAAGAAGCAGTGGCAGCGTAGTGGTGCTGGGCCTTGTAGGTGCAGAGACAACAAGCAAAACAGAGAACATTATTTCATCCATCAGGGATAAAACACCACATTCCTAAATATTTCCAAATTCTGGCAGCAGCTTTTCTTCAGAAGTTTTAATACATCCCACACAATCAGTGCCACGGGTGGAAGTGCATGTAAGCCGTCGGAATTAAAGGTGGAGCACTGCCCCATCCATTTAAAATATCCCCCCTCCAGTCAGTGAATCATGTCACCAACCGCTGGACATCTCTCTGACTTCACGCCAGCGCAAACAACCGATTACGTCAGTGTTCTTTGTGCAGGTTTCAAAGCCTTAATGACGCCCGTGTGATGGTGATCCAGCTGAGGTTGGGTTTCGTAAATTGTAGAATGGGGGCACTCACATGGCTGCATGGAGACAAATCACAGACCAGAAACTTCAAGTGGAAGCTGTGTAGATTGAGAGAAATGAGATCTCTGCTAACACACTTGTCCTAGTATGTGTATAAGTGTGTGTCTGTGTGTGATGAGTGGAAAACAGGGGCTCCAAGTATTTTGAGAGAAAGCCATCTTTGTGTGGTTTTTAAGACTGCTGTCTCTCTCTGGGTTTTTTCCTTTGAAATACAGTTAAGACCTTTGATGGAGGTTCTCTGCCAGCCTCATGGAAAGAGAGGAAAGACGCAAAAGAGAGAAGAGAGAAAAGGGGGGGAAGTAAAGTCAAACAGGAGAAGAAAAAGAGGAAAAGAGTGAAATCTTTGAGTGTTTGTTGCGTTTTGATGTTAACGCCTTGCCGCTTTTATTGCCTCCTTGCAGCAACTCTATGCCGCCCAACTTGCCAGCATGCAGGTCTCTCCCGGAGCCAAGGTGCCTCCGCTTCCCCAGCCCCTTAACACCAGTGGGCCCATCTCTCCTTCATCTCTGAAGAATGACAAGATCTCCACCAGTCCTCTTACTCAAGTCAAGGTACAAGCCTTAACTCTTTTCCAGGGTTTTGACCTCTCCTGCTTTAGTCGGTGTTGTCTGAAAACATGACAACTACGCTGTTCACCATTCCCTTCAGTCTGACCAGAGCTCTACCCAGCCTGTAACAGGTCATCAATCAGCTTTAACAAGGCTTTTTCTTTTAAACCAGAACTCTGTGGACATGGTTGCCATGGCTATGGCTGCTCAAAGCCAGTAATTTGTGAAACACATGGTTTCATCTTTTTTTTTTTTTAAATACAAGTAGAGTTTTTTGTGTTCTTTTTCTTTTTTTTAAGTGTTATAGTGACAAATGTGAGGCAAATGTACGATTAATGTCTTTCATAAACAACCCAAGTGCAGCATGTGTGTTTTCTGCTGCTGCATGGCACCGCTCCACCAGACCTCCACGCTGAAGAGAGCATGCGTACGTCATCCCCACCCGCCAGGGTCGTAATCACAAACACATGCCCAGTTGGAGTAGTTTAACTTAATAATATCACAATGGAGAAAAGACCTTAAATCATGGCCTGAAATTGTAGAAAGCCACTTTGGATTTTCTGTTTAAACACACACCGTACATGCACACTCCCAGATGCATACACACACTACAACACACATGGGTTCACATGCTCTTACAAATATATTTTTTCAGAATTATCTAATGGTAAATGTTAATTTTAGGTACTAAAAATGATGCCAGATAGCACAAAAAGATGTGAACACACCATCTGTAGCCTCAGTCCGCTGGAATCACCTTCGGTTTGGTTTGTCTTCTTTCAGCATCTCTCTGTGACAAAATGTTATTGGCACAGCAGTAACAAGGCCTTGGGGCAGAGTTTGCTTGAGCCATATGTTTGAACGGGCAAACACTTTGTTTTTGGAGAAGCTGTTGATATCTGCAGGGTCGATTCTGCCTTAAAAAAATGCTCTATATGTTGGGTTATTTAAATGGTGCCGGGTGACATTTCTCCATGAGCAATAAAAGTTTTGGATAATTAGACATATTTACTCTGCTGGCAAAAAAGAGGATAAAAGAGAAGGTACATATTACTTCTCTTCTACTTTATTTTTCATTTAATGCATTAAATATCCTAAATTTTACCACTAAATTCTATATTCTACTATCTATATTTATGCAAACATGATGAATCAACTATGCACAAATGAGGAGTGAAATTAGAAAAACAAATTAATGAAGGAGATAATGCAAGCCGACATCTGATGAATGGAACAGCTGCCTTTGATCACTGGCAGTGCCGTTATCTGGTCATTATTTATTCTTCGAACCAGAGTGCAGACACGGAGTGCCGGGAGGAGGAGAGGGAGAACAGATGAAGATGTACAGAGAGACACAATCTGCTTTAATTAGTGTGAACAAAGGCGCCGGGCAACTGTGAGGAAGATCACAGTGGCGCGGCTCCTAAGGATGGATGGATGGATGAGGAGAGGAGTTGAGAGGAGTGAGGAGGAGAAAAGCAAAGAGGAAAGATCCAGGGAGGAGGTGTGGGTCAAGACAGGGATCCTATAATTAACTGGGAACAGAGGAGATCTGTGCAGTCTGGGTAAACTGAGCTCCCCCAACTCCCAAAAAAAAACAAAAAAAAGAGAGAAAAAGACAAAAAAAAACACAGTGGCAGCAAAGGGGGTGCATCTGTTCACATCTGTTTTCTGTCATGCTTTTTTCTGTCTGCTTCCGTAGGAGGAAGGAACACAGCCACTTAACCTGTCTGCACGGCCAAAGACGACAGATATGGTCAAGTCCCCCACATCCCCAACACAAAACCTGTTCCTTGGCAGTAAAAACAGTCCGAGCCTTCTCCCCAGTAAGGGTGGGATTCCCAGTCCACTGGGAGGAGGCCTTGGCCGTAGCTCATCTCTGGGTAAGAGCTCCACTTCACACATTAAAAGGCATGCCATACATTCAAAGATATTTAGTCTAGTCCCAAAATGCACACTCACACTGGGTTCTACATATAAGAAAAATGCCACTGTTGTGAAGTTAGTTTGTTGTTTTGTGCCTGCTTGGGTTCCATCACATTAAATTTACTGTCCAAACCTTGTGTGCACAGATATTCTGTCCAGCTTAAACTCCACCGCATTGTTCGGGGACCAGGACACAGTGATGAAGGCTATCCAGGAGGCCCGGAAGATGCGGGAGCAGATCCAGAGGGAACAGCTGCAGCATCACCAGCAGGGCATGGAGGCGAAGCTGTCTGCCCTCACTTCAGTGGGCCTCAACAACTGCAGAACCGACAAGGTGAGGGCCGCCTGTATTAGCCGCTCGCTGTTTCATATCAGATTCAGGTCACCTTAGGCGGAACCTGTTTCTGCATGTTTGGCTCATGATCCGTCAAAAACATAGAAGAAAGTAGAACATGGCCGTTTTGATACAGCACTGAATTCTTAAGAATACTTTTTCAAATCCGGATCCAGGGTGTTTGTATTGATAAGAACTGGCACAGTCCAGTGTCCGCGTGTGTGTTTGCTTAAATTAGTCTAAATATGTTTGTGTGTGCATGTTCAGAGGCCTTGGCCTTGTTGATGATGGCGTGAGGGCCGTAACAGGCCATGGTGGTGCCCCGGTGTGGCTTAAGAACACTCTGAAGTCTCTGCCCAATTAAAGCAAACTAGCAGGCCTCTCCGTCCCCTGACATGGGATGAGGTTGCTTTGTACCAGGAACACACACACTCCCAGGGATTCCCTTTAAAAATATCTTCAATCGATGAGTCAATCAAGGGGAGGAAAAAAAAAAGCTGTCCTCCTCGCTTCAGCTTGATGCCACTTTGCCAGTTGGCTGTGAGGAACAGGCAGGAACTGGGAGCGATGCTCATTAATTTTTCAGCACCTGACACTTTCAACCAACAGCTTCAACTAGGTCAATGTATATGTAAAAAAAGAGTCAGTGAATAACTGTATTTGGTTTTTGGAAAAGAACAGTGACTTTGAAGGTGGCGATCAACCTCGCTCTTGTCGAAGTGAAGCTCAGAGGACAGTGCTTCTCTAATACGTCTGACTGTATAAGTCAGTGTGCCACATCGGTTATTTATCTGTTTTCTGTGAAGCTAGAAACATCTCTTCTATAATCTGTGTCCTTTTGCTCTTTTGTTTAGCCCGACAAGGTATGCAAAACTTTTAACAAAAGCGTGCGAGGTGCCCTCATTCCTTCCGGCTGAGGTGTGTCTGTGGCCAATCTCGTGGTTGAATGTGCCACGACATGAAAGCTGGAACCCAGCAATGCCTGAAAAAAGCCATTTTCAACAGGCCTCATTGTCCTGTGCAGATAGAGCTGAACTCCCAACTTTTTTTTGCTCCTCTTCTTTAACTTGGAGAGGCAAACCGAGAGAAGTCAGTCGAAGGTTTGCTGGCTAGATACATGCTGTCTAGACTAAAGGCACATTATCTGTGGAAGGTTTGAGGCCAGTGGTGGGATCACAGCAGAGTGTGATTTTAGTAAAGTGATGCACAGCATGCTTCTGCCTGGGCTTCCTGTTAATATTCTGTTATATAACAATTAAACCACCATCTCAAAGATGGCGCTGCAGTTTCCATCGCAGCATTTCGGCCTGATGGAATGACATCTTGACGGCTGTGCTCGATCCTCTGGGCCAGATATGGTTTTAGTTGAGGTGACATCACTTTATCAAGTCAGCTAAAACAACCGCCCCATTATCTTTATCTTTAGTTGGCCAAAAACAGCAGGATGTCAGAGCAAGAGACAAAGTGAGAGAGAAAGAGAGAGAAAGAGAGAAAGAGAAAGAGTCTTTTGCTGATACAAGTCAACAAAGTAGAACCCTGGGTAAAAGCTCCCGCTTTGGTCAGTTTCAGAATATATTAATATTTAACGAGGGGGGTTGGGGGGTGTCACCAGACATAAATACAGCATGCTCTTTAATAGCGCTGCTCTCAGTCACTTGTTTGGAAGTTTATCATGGTGAGAGCTTACACGAATAAGATTCTGAAAAAGGTAACATAAATGGGATTAAGGAGAGGTTAAGATCATCCAGTGTGGCTGTTGGCGGGGGGATATTAAATATTGATTTATCCAACTGTAATGACCGGGCAGAGGAGTGGGTCTAAGTGCTGCTTACAGATGGATCAATTCATCTTTTTATACAAAGTGGGCCCCGCCAGTACAATGCAGTCCTCCCTAACCTCTAACACCAGTTTCTCTCTCCCTCTCTTTCGCCTGACCTCTGTCTCTCTCTCCTCCGTTCACCCATAGGAG
The DNA here is from genome assembly GCA_000180735.1 of Tetraodon nigroviridis. NCBI lineage: Eukaryota > Metazoa > Chordata > Actinopteri > Tetraodontiformes > Tetraodontidae > Tetraodon > Tetraodon nigroviridis. Next base: position 2,278,002 of record CAAE01014581.1, on the reverse strand, counting down.
GACGAGGTGTGGAACACACTCTCTGAACACTGTACAAGCCTTTATCCTGAGGACATGTAAAATATTCATGTTTTACTGGATCAGACTTTCTTGTCTTTTTATTTGTCTGTTTTTACTATATATCCCATCAGTACAATAAAACCTTTTACAGCCCCTCTGCAATTTACCCTTTTGAAATATTTATCTAAAAGTATTATTGTCTGCAACAGGGCAATTACTTTGTTCCATTATTTACCATCTCCTCCCATCCAGTGGAGGCTTTTACCTTGAATGTGCCCACAGTCAAATCCACGTGAATCCATTTGTATCCATTTGAATTGTTTTCTTCTATTATTCGTTGCAGCTATATCTGGCTGTTTATCAGGGTCACGGGTGAATAAATATCAAGTTTGCTTTCCATATGTCTGCACTTAGATGGACTATCCACCCATCACTCCATTTTGGTCATGAACTTTGGAGGCCTTCTGTAACATATGGTATTTCCTGAGGATCCTCTTTACATAAATCTTGTGTCTCCCAGGCGTTAAGGGTGGCCTAAAAGAGTTGAGTGGCGTCATCTTGGCCTGAACTGAGCCATTAGAACCACCAAGCTGTAGTTTGGTACGACTGGTTGTCGTTGATGCTGCATCTGTGTTGTTCCCCTAGAGATTGTGTGAGATAAAATATATTCCTCTGCTGACATATCCCTAACTGGAATCAAAAGGTGAAAGGCCAGTGTATTAACCTATTGAACTGCCCCCTCTGCCGAATTTCCACGACCAGGCGTTTTGGCTGCAATGTAAATCCTTGGCATACAAGGGTTTGCCCATCCAAATTAGATTATGCTCAGCTCCCAGACATTGGCTGTAGCCAGAAAGTGCTATTGTGAAGATTGCTTACATTAATGCTTTGTCCAATTGTTCATGTTTGCCAAAAGAATAAAAACAATTTATGACTCTGGATAATGTGTGCATGTGCTTGTGCGTGGGTCTGCAGGCTCCACTCCCAGGTCAGGTCTCTCGCTTCGTGTCGCCTCTTCTTCAGAAAGGCATCAATGCAGCATCTTGGTGGGGTCGTTTGGCGGTGGCGGCTCCATTATGGCCCACAGTTGTCATTTGAGGTGGTGAATTTTTCTGGCCGGCTGCAGAAATGCTGCCTGGCCTGATAGCCAGTGGCTGTGGTACGCGCAACAAAGCTTAGCGGTGATAATAGACCACAAAGCACCATTTATAGTCTGTAGTATTGTCTCACTGCATGGATACACAATGGTTTCAATGCATCACGGGCCTTTAGGTTGATGTGAAAAGGAGCTTTGATTTACATCCTGGAGGTCTCGATAAGCCTTTTTACCACTGCAGAGCTACCGCAGCGTTCAAATGGCTTCACATTGTGGCCTCCTTTAATTATTTTTTAAATATATGGGCCCGAGACTAACAGAAGAGCGTAATATTTTAGCCTGCGTGTGTGTGTGTGTGTGAGTGTTCTGAACCATGCACACAAACGTAAAATAAATCTGCTTGTTGAGACTAAATCTACATTTCAAATTGGCGCTGAAAGGTCATATTTTGTGGGTTTGACTTGTTTCCCCCCTCAAAAAAAGAAAGAAAACCCACACATGTTGAATAATGATAGCATATCTTTTTTTATTAAAAACAAACAACAAACATTAGATTGGCAGAGAGCCCAGAACAGAGTTACCTCACTGCTTTTTAAACATTTTCAGAACCCTAATTTAATTATCAGCCCTCTATCCGTCTCCTTATTGAGGTGATGCCCTGGCAGTCCAAATAGGATGGCACCAACTCGCAACCTCGGCCCGAAGTGGGGGGCAGCTGCAACTGAACCAGGGCCAGCCTTCTGTGGTCGCTACTGTTGATTCTACTGTTTCTTCTATTAGTCTTAACTGAGGGAGGCTTCAGGGTTAAAAAAAAAAAAAAGAGAGAGAGAGCATCTGCATGAAAGGAACTGTGGGTTCACCGCATGGCTGGTTGTACTTAACATCTATAGATGGTTCAGGAGTCGCAGAAACGACTTGAAAGCTGCAGACTTATAAATAACGTCGCAACTGGTTACAATAAAAATCCAAAACAGATGAGGTGCTGAGCCATGTTAAGGGCAGTCTTTGTTTCCAGCAGGACTGGGACAGATTGTTGAGGGGTTTAGTCTGAGACCCTTGGAGAGAAGAATAGAGGGCCACAGACCACGGCGCTGACTGACATTCGATACACAAAGCTCTCCATTGTGGTCGGAGCCACTGCCTGCAACTTGCCACATTCCAGGTGTATGATATTAGCAGCGCCAGCACATTATCGACCATAAGTAGCCGTTTCTGATCCTGCAGCTGTTAAAGCTTCCAATAATGAAAATTTCAAACATGTGCAGACGTTTCCAAATGTTGACCAGAATTGACGGAGTATCATATATGAAGCGTTTACAAAGGGTTTAAAGGCCACAGGATTTTTACTGGGTAGCTTTAAATTTGTAGAAGAAATGTTATGGCAGCCGGTTGTCTGAAGAAACAAGGTCCTCTTGGATTTATTATCCTGGTTTGCTATGGGTTGAGTTTTTTGGGATATTATTAATAATTATGTGTCTTCATGGCTTTTTCTGACTTCCGTCCACTCTGCACCTCTGACTTTTGATGGGAAGACTTAAAAAATAAACAAAAACTGAGATGTTCAGAGATGGTTTTGGATTCAGAGTGACCATAAGTATAAGTAGAATGGAGTCTTATACAGCTTTGACACTGCTTTTGATGGCATGAACGGTTTGGTTTTGGTGGCGTTAAAGGCGTCGTTGTAATTCGATCAAGTCAAACCAAAACCATTTGCTTCCATTTTGGTGAAAACGTAATTATGTCCTTGAAGAACAAGTGACCTAAATGAAATTCCAGTTCTGGAGTTTCCATGCTACTGCAGTAGAAAAGAATACCAACAGTGTTAGATGTGAAACCTCCTCAGGTCCCAGTAGTCATAGGAAAAATCTCCATTGGAGGGGCAGAAAATCCGGCGATCTCCCGGTTGAATTTCTGTCCGTCTTGTTTCTCTTTCTGTCTCAGCTTCTTCATCAACAGGCTTCAGTTTCTTCTGCAGAGTTTCCATGGGTACCCTGTTATAATATCTGCTGCTGAAAACAAATCCCTTTCCTGTTTTACTTACACAGTTGCAGCCTTTTCAAGCATAAAACTTTCATTTTTCTTTTAAAGAAATTCTAACCCACTGTGGTTCCTTGTTTGGGATCATTCTGTGTAAATAATACAGAATCAGTTCATTTATATTTTAATAAAATTGAAAGACTCTTGGGTTTTGCCTATAGCCAGGAGCTATTTACAAAGGTTGGCAGTACGTACGCACCTAAATATAGGACAGGAGTCAGCACAATGCACAGGGCCGTCCTTCTCCGCCTCTGCCCAGAATACACCCTGTGGGCAGAACAGCAGGCCTGCAGCACATGTTCTGCGGCTAGCCGGATTAAAGCCCTCTGTGCGGCGGGACAAGGCCTCTTTCGCGTTGCTCCAGCCAACAACTTGCACAGACTCCATTATCAGTCTTTCCACTTCTCTCGTCACTTTGCCGGGCAGCAACTTTACAGGACGCGGATGATATTATTGCAGGTGGCAGCCTTTTACAGCTGAGAGCGTGCGGGGTGGAGGGAGACGCACGCTGAAGCCGTTTTAGGAAGAAACCGGTCGCTTACCAGCGTCCGTGATCGGAGCAAATAGAAAATAACGACATGTTTTGTTGTCGACACACGCTTGCCGTGGTTTCTATCTCCTGTGCACTTTTGAAAACATCCAGCTTATAGCTCATCTCTGCTGGCACCAATGCAACTTTCCCGACACGCCGCTCGTCCTCTGCTACTTCTGCATGTTAGAGTGATCAGTAAAAATTTAATGACACTATAAAATTGTAAAAGTGCCATTAATTTATCACGGCAGTTGATATGTGGGCAGTAAAGAAGCATTACTTCACTGAATATTTTCAAGCATTAAAACAAAACCCTGATGCTGTATAGATACTTTACTACCTTAATTTCAACTGTGATTCTAATTTGCAGCCATAAATCACTAAACATATAACCAATAAGTGTATTAAGTTCAGTATATAAAATTTTATGAAAATTTGTGGTGCCATATTAGACAGATATTAATTAGCACGGCTAACACGAGGCTGTATCCTTGCATGTAGAAATTACTAACATGGATCTACGTGATGCTTTTATGTTAAATGAAGTCAGTCCTCCAACAACGGCCTCATTCACTCTCCTCCAGCTGTCCAACATGTTCATCTAATCGTACGACTTTGTGCGACAGAGGTGCAAGTTGGGCCCCGAGGTAGTTATTAATAACATCCGCTGACGGATGGCTGCTGTTCTCCCTCCTTCTCGGCCCAACGTGATGCTTAATGATCATGAGTTTATAAAAGGACTTGATTGATAAGGAGGCGCCGCCGGAGCGCGGAAGAGCGACGAGATGACGACTTTATTACAGACGTACAGTAACCGTGAACGCCGCGCCTTCCCGGCGAACTGTCCAGCTAATCGCACATCAGTCACTTTGTCAACGGGCTGCTGGCTTCTTTCATTAAGAGCAATAATGTGGCTGGGTGATAAATACGCCTGTGCTTTATCGTGCGTGTGTTGCGTGACACGGGGGAGGGAATAAGAAAACGCTGCGCTCCATCTCACGCTTTACAAAGCATCCTCTCGCCCAGCGGGGACCGTCACATATGTCATAATTAGAAAACACTTAAGTAAGCAGAGGGCCGTCAGACGGACAGGCTCTAATCACAGGCCATAAGCAGGTAGTGGTTAATTGTATATCAGAATCACTCAGCTGGCCATAAATAATGAGCGCTCCTTCAGCTACGCTGGTAAATTGCAGCACTCTTTCTGTCTTTTTCACAGTCCCTTTCTTTTGAGAAATAGTTCTTAGATAAATAAGAGCGTACTAAAAATCTGAATGTGAAAGACCTCAAATGGACTCGGAGTGTCTCCATCCTTCATTCTGTCACTTTTCTTTAAACCCATGAGGGGGGAAAAATGGAGGAGCGCTACTTTGACAGATATTTCTGAAATATCGTGTAATTAAATCTTTTGCCTGTCAACGTTATTGTCATATATTTGCAAGTATTTTTCTTCTTCCTGCCCAGGTAACTGTAACACAATTTAAAATTCAGCTGCGAAACCTATCGCCATAACAACCAGTTAGGTCTTCTTAATTTTTCAACACCTTTCTGCTGTCCTGGGTGGACGAAAACTTCCCGGGTGTGTGTGTGTGTGTGTGTAGGGAAGGGGGGGGTACAAATAAAGGAAAACCTAAATGTTACAATGCATTACAAAGAAAAGGCTAAAAGATTAATGTGGGTACGACAGGGGAGCTGTTAGCATTGTGCAGGGGAGCTCTACCTGAGCGTGTGATGGACATGTTAAGGAAAAGGAAGAGGCAGAGGTCAGCACAGGCGGCGCATCTTTGGCAGAGATTGAACGCTCACCCTGGGAGTAAAACAAATGCTCTTCTGGATGGTGGCAACATGCCTGCTTTTAGTGTCATCCAGGCAAAACCTGGGGGGGGTATTATTTGTATCATGTGGAGTCAAAGTGTCCATCTCCTAGTTGAGTCTTTAGAAAGGAAGACAGCCCTTTGCTAATGCCCCGTGTATTCACAGAGGAAGTAGGTCATCCAACAATAGAGGCAGCAGCAGACTGCACTCTTCCCTTGCATAATACATTAAGTGTAATGTGCAGCAACCATTCAGAGACCCCCCGAAAGCTGTTATTTTATTCTGTAAATGCACATGGACATGACATTTAATACTGTCACAGAGTGCTGAATGACAGGGTTTTATTGTGCGTCAAGTACAACATGATGCCAAGTTTAATCTGAGCACAAAGCGACATGACAAACGGGGGAAAACACGGGCGCGTTCTGCAAAGCATGAACCCTGAATAAATGATGGGCACTGAGCTGTGCTGACTGCAAGGGAGGATGTAAGGAGAAGATTACAGAGGAAAATCTGAGCGCTGCAAAGAGGGCCGCGGCCCCCATTGTGAATCCTTCTGTAAATGTATTTACGCCACCCCTGTCCCTCTGTCTCTCGCCATCCATTATAACTGAAAAGAGAGAGGAAACACAGCTACGTCACGTCAAAAGAGCAGCTCCTTGGGAGGAACTTCTGTGTTTTAAACCTTTGTTTGTTTTGTTTTTTTTCTTCTCTTTTCTTCTAAGAATTTTTGATTCCTATTAGTTTTTTCATTTACTTACGGTGCAAATTTGTGTGTTCTGCCACAGGAGAAGATACACTTTGACAGCGTTGGGCACCACTTTGGCAAGTTGGGTGAAGAAGGAAAGATCGGCCACAGAGTGATCGACCTGACCAGGCCGGAGGATCTGGACGGTAAGGCCTCCTTCTCTTAGCTTTACCTGTCATGTGTCTGTGCTGTAGGTGTGTGAGCGGTTTGTAGATAAAAACAGAGTAGACCCGGGGGTGTGAGGGGGTGAGCGCTGACTGAAAAGAGCCAGGGCACAAAGGTTTTCACAGGTAGGTGAGCAGAGGAGAAGGATGTCTGAGGACAAAAGCTGGCTTTTCTCCCAGGGCTGCCCCTCTACTGAGGTCTGGGCCGCAGGAGTGTCAGGTTCGGGTTTACACCCGCGTGGCAAAGCATCATCGGCCCTTTGTGGGGCAGGCTCCTGTACAGAAGAAAGGAGCGCCTCCGTATGTTAACGTCTGCCCGACAGAAATAGCTTGGGCGGTTTCCATGGTGCTGGAAAACAAGGGAAAAGTTGTAAATTTGGCGACTCATTGCTGATGTCTCAGAGGCTCAGAGGGTCCATAATTTAAGCCATCAGGAGCTTTAAATAGCACAAGATATATTTTTATAAATATGCATATATATATATATATCGCAGCCCACCTGGGATGTGCTTCTGTCCCAGTGGGAACCTTCTGTCTGCCGCTACTGTGGAGTCAGGACCCAAAAAGAGGAAACACCGCGATGTGTCCTTTTACGGCTGGTGAAGGGGGGCAGAATCCTCACTCCTGTTTTCCCAAGTGGGCTGTGGGTGAGGAGCAGGGAGAGGTCAGGGGGTCCCCTTCCCAGGAGGGAAGGCCGGGAGCCAGGCTAGTCGGCATAACTCAGTGCTTGCAGCACACTCATCAGTTTTTCATCTTTTCAAGCACAAATATATCCCTGACAGGACGAGCAGAGGGAAGTGGACAGTTTTATGATGTGAACCGTCGAGTGTTTATTCTTCTGAGGACATGTTTACTTTTGAAAATCTCTCTGAAATGGAGGCGCAGCTCCTCTGTATACCTTGACATATCAAAAAGGCATTTTTTCTGTGCTTTTGTCTCTTAAAAGATCCGCAGATGTGCATTTTGAAACCAGCTGTAAATCAATGTGACATTTTTCAAACAGAATGCAATAAAACCATATTTCCCCTCACATCTTCAAATTTCAGAGGCTCAAAAACTACTAAAGAGCCCAGTTAGACATCTTTGTACAAATGCTGCCTTTGCTTTCCTGCACAGGAAAGTTACTGGGTGCACCTCCCTGCCCTCACCTCAGCTGTGAAAGCCCCTCAATGTAAAGCGGCCCGGTCCGAGCAGGCCTGACGCTTCTGTCATCACAGCAGCTCACAGAAAACTTTTGGTCTCTTAAGCTAATATTTGTGAAGCACGCAGCAACCAAAGTCCCAACGACTCGGGGAGGGGGAGAAAACCGGGATGGAAATGGATAGGATTTCCTTCATTTCACAAAGCCACGAGCCACACACACGAATCCCACCACAAATTCATTAGGTCTTTTTAAGCTCTGATGAAAACATCAGCAAATACCACGCAGGCCTTGGCCAGAGCAGGGCCTTTGTTCATTCACATGTGGCGGCACTCGGTAGCTGAGGCCGTGTGTTTGTCTAAAACTCCCCTGCCGTCATTGGCGGTCCGCAGAGAACAAAAGCTTGTTGAGAGATGTGCGGAGACGGGAAACAGAATTAATCTGAAGCAGCCAGCACGGTGATATCAACTGTCTCCGTGGAAAAGGACAAGTAGCGCGCCGCTACCAGCCGTGGGCCGGCTCCTTTACACCGACTGCTCAGAACTGCCGCTAAGCCTTGCGTGATCTGATTGTTTGAAAAGGATTCTGTTGTTGTTTTTCCTCCACTGTGAGGGCGTGGGAATCAGGCTCAGGCTTTGTCACTCAGAATTTCCCTACATGAGATTTAAAAAGGCCATAAGACAAAAAAAGTCAAAACAACAGGGAAAAAATGGTTTTAAATGTTAGGGAATTTGTCTCAACACTCCCTGTTTCTGCCCTTGTGAAAGGCCACACTTTAAGGGTAATTGCATATATGGGAGCAAAAAAACATAAGTGAAAGACATGGCCTACGTGTTCAGACAAGTTAGCTTTTGTACATGTCGATACACTTGTGCAAACACACACACACAATACAAAAAATCATAGACCTAAAAGGGAAAGCAGACTGATGCCTTTTTTAATTTGTAATTCCTTAATTAGGATGCTAATAGCAGACGCTAATAAGGGGCCACCGCGGTGGTGGTGGGGGGGCTCTGGGAGAGGCTCCATTGTGAGCAGTAAATACCTTCAGTCACAGGGGTCAGATGATCTTCGCAGGACGACGGCAGCTTTGCGTGATTGTTGCCTGCTAACTGCTGGTGCTCGGGAGCAGATTCCTGGGTGACATTATGTGTCTGCCCGCAGAACAAAGATGAGGTGGGAGGAGAAGCGGGGAGTGGAGGGGGGAGGCAGGGGCAATGCTACCCTCTGGCTTGGTAACTGGTCGAGTCTGAGCCTGCAGCACACAGGTGTTGTAGGATCGAGAGTCTCACTGCATACTGTCTCCTTTTTCTTTTCTCTCTCTCTTTTAAAGCCCTCCTCCTTCCCCTTTTACTGACACGCATACACAATTCTCTCTCGCTGTAATTCATGCTGCTCATCCGCCGTGTTTCTAGGAGAGACAAATTAAAAGCAGGCTCTCATATCGCTCTGTCACACTTGAGCTGTGGGCCTCATGAATCACAATAAATTCTATTAAGCGACACTCCCTCTGTTTCACCGCCTCCTCAGCCTCCACCCGGTAGGCCTACCCCCGTTGACGCTAGACATCTGTGTTTATTTACACAATCACACACAAAAACTAACTGATTTCATGATGTGTCACACCTCCTGGAGAAAAATAGAAAGCTCAGGCTCGTTTGCAGAATGTCAGAACTAAAACAATTACATGCTTATTCTTTAGCGCTGATGCTGGCAGAAGCACAGTTCTGAAGTCACATTTTACACATTCTGGGGATGTGAATACGATCTAAAAGTTGCAAATGGCTTTTCCAAGAAAGCATTTTATGGCCTTACAAAAAGTCACTCTACCACTCTACCACTGCTACTCGCTGTGTTCCACACCGTTGGAATTAGTTGGCCATCTGTGTTCCTCTATAAACTGTGCAGATGCCAATTCTCCATCTTGAATCTACATTTGAGTCATTTGTTTAGTGACTTTGGAGTAACTGCTTGTTGAGCCTTTCTTAACCGTGGCAGAACAGAACATTAGTAAGGTACTGACAGAGTCCAAAGGCCAAACCAGAGAACTGTCTGTCATAGCTGGGTGAGCTCATGTTTTGTGTGGAAATATAAGCTAATGGTGCTTTATTTACTGTTTTTGCTGTTTGCTAACCTTTACAAAGTTGTGTTAATTACGTTTACCTATACTATTGAGGCGCATGAGTTACCGCCCCCTCCTGGTATGAGGAGTGGCTGTACCTAACTGGCTGAGAGCATTGAAGGCTGAGTGGCTGTGTGTCTAGCCCGAGGCTACATGGTTCCCAGAGCGACAGGCCTGTTGGATACCTTCATTACTTTGTTCCCCACGAACGCTGGGCCACTGCACCTGCCTGCCTCAGCTTAGGTCGAGATGTTGCCATACATCTCAGCTGCTTACTGCAGCATCAGAGGAAGCATCTGCATTTTCCCGCACGTCAACAACAGAGCCAAAACACCATGCTTCATCCGGTTTCCCTCCGCTGAACCACGTTGCGTGGCTGGTTTCGTGGCTAACTATGGATGTGGCACTAGCTGATTGCAGGGAGCTCCCCCCCGCCCCCGGCTGTGCTGTAAGAAGCTCACCTCTGCCCGTATGCATGCATGGCAGTATATAAATTGCTGAATCAGTGTCAGTGATAGACTAATGGCACGGGAAGCATCATAAATTACAGCAAGCGATCCCGCGGCGCAGACACTGGCTGTCGTGTCTGAGTGAGCGCTGCGCTCCAGAGCTAATGAATACCTTCATCTGGCCCCGGCAGTCAGCAGATTGCCCTGCGTTGATGGATACTGTCAGGCCTCTGCCACACCACATTTCATTGCACAATAAACATGGTTGTCAAAACCAAACAAAGTGAAATCAATTCATCCCGTACGCCAGGCGTAAGCTAAATGAAATGAACGTACTGCAGGGCCACGGCAGGAGCGGGGAGTGTATTATTTCTGAATTCATGGGGTCTGTGGTGCAAATGCACCGGAGGAGGACTAGGAGTTTGAAAAAAGATAAACACTTTTTTAACAATTTGAAATAAAAAAAAATCTAAATTATTTTTTAAAATGTTATGTAATTCTTAGACTAACTAATATAAATGCATATTTAAAAACACAAACAAAAAACTATTTCTTCAAACTGATATTTAATTAAAAAACAAAACTGTACTTTTGTGACTTTAAACCAATCATGGATAGGCTTTACAATAATTTTCCTTCTAAACTAAAAGGCTAAACTTTTTTCTAACCTCAGTTCAGATTTGACTCTCAGACATAAAGTTTCCACACTGTATTTTATTGATCGAACTGTGGGGCCCTGGAGTTTGGCCTCGCCACAGCAAGAACCCACAGCGTGACTAAAATCCCCAAGCTAGGACCCCATAGGACACACACACACACACGCATACACACATTTCCAAGATGTGGGAAAGACTATGGATCAGACATATAAATATGTTTGACCGTTAAACATGAATTGTGAAAATCAATTTGTCAGGCTGTTTCCTCGACGTAACTATCCTGGCGTTGGTTGTGTGTCCCATTACAACATCTGAAAAAAATGTGAACACGCACACACACACACACACACCTACACACATGCGCACACACAACACCATACCTTTGGTCAACGTTAACACACTCCTCCACAGCCGTGCCAACACTCCAGAGACACTGAGCATCCTTCGCCATCAGAGCCGAGCCAGCTTTCCTCTGCACAATTTCAATTACTCATTAGGAGTTTGATTTTGTTTATCAACTGAAATAATAATAGAAATCAAACCCCAGGTAATGTTTGCCAAGCCAGCTCATGGAGGGGTTTAATGAGACAGCTTCACATGTGGATGATGAAATATGCATGAGTCATCCCAAGCTTTCTTTTCCAGATTTGAGATCATTAAAGATGTATCGTAGCATATGGAAGCCCCCTTTTTTTTGTCTTATTTTTCAAGCCTTGTTTATCAACATGTTTTTGTTTGTTTAAATATTCATACTGCTTTTATTTAATTCTTTCACATCTTACATATAAAAGGAAGCAAATGCGCATGCAAACAGAAATCATTATCAGTCTGATGTACAGTTTAATACCGAGAGAAACTCTCTTATGCTGATTGTGAATGCCCTGATTGAGGCATGCAGCGTTGCAAAGTGTGCCTCTGGTCTGGGTGTGTGTGTGTGTGTGTGTGTGTGTGTGTGTGTGTGTGTGTGTGTGTATGTGGTGTGTGGTTCATTGACAAAAGAAAAAAAGCAGAAGAAGAAAGGAAAAAGTGAGAACTATTCACCCCCGCATTGATATCACCCAGTGACCGCTGGGACAGACTTCAGCACAGAAAATGGATAGAATAGAATACAATATGTTTATTCATCCGACAACGGGGAAAATTCACTGTTCCAGCAGCATAAACATTAGAGAAAAATTTTTGAATGGATGGATGGATAGCAGTGACAGCGAAGGAGTATCTGAACACAAGCCTGCAATTTAATCCCTGTTTTGCCTCGTTCTCTCTTCCTGTTCCTGCTCTTGGTGTCGCAGGGCCCAAGGAGGTAAATGGTTCTGCAGATAAACCCCAACCCTATTATTGTTGGCCAACAGGAGGCACTGGATCTGCGGAAGCGCGAGTCTTCAGGGAAGCCAGAGGGAGGAACAGCAATGAGCCCCACATTAAAAGGCCGATGAATGCGTTCATGGTGTGGGCCAAGGACGAGCGGCGCAAGATCCTCCAGGCCTTTCCTGACATGCACAATTCCAACATAAGCAAAATATTAGGTAAATGCTTTTAAATGTAATACCAGTTTTTCTGAGACAATGACAAAGAGACAATGACAAAGTGCTTATTAGTCTTGGAGCATTTTACTCTACAGACAGTTTTCCAATCAAAACGGCAGCCAGCAGCGTGTAACATGCTCTCTGATTCAGGCTCTCGATGGAAGGCAATGTCCAACCAGGACAAGCAGCCCTACTACGAAGAACAGGCCCGTCTGAGTAAACTCCACCTAGAGAAGTACCCGAACTACAAGTATAAACCCCGGCCTAAGAGAACCTGCATCATCGATGGGAAAAAGCTTCGCATTGGAGAGTACAAGCAGCTGATGCGCTCACGGCGGCAGGAGATGAGACAGTTCTTCACTGTGGGGTAGGTGCAACGTCTCCTGAATCCACAGTGGAAATGCCAGCCATAGTAAGCTGTTCTGTTCCACACTGTTAGCATCTAACAGGCAACAGGCCTATATAATATTAGCTATTATTTTTGACAATCTAATGGGTGAGCTGCAGGAGCTGCAGGAAGACTCACTGAAGCTGTAGTTGTTTTCACGGTGCTGCTGGCTTTAAGAGGACTGCAGATTCTTTAACCCTAACCTCCCCTCAGGCACATTTCCTCTGTTGGCAACATTTTTCTTCCACGTGTTCTTTTTTTGGTTTAATTTTTTTTTTCTTCATCTTGTTCCTTCTCGTCCAGACAGCCACCGCAGATCCCCATAACTACCAGCCCTAGCATGGTCTACCCAGGGGCCATCACCATGACAAACACCACACCGTCACCTCAGATGACATCCGAGTGCTCGAGTGCTTCGGCAAGTCCTGAACCGTCCATCCCCGTCATCCAGAGCACCTACAACATGAAGCTAGAGCCCAACGCCATGGCGAACAGCGAGCCGGTCAACGGCGAGGACGAAATGGACCTGTACGAGGACTTTGAGGATGAGCCCAAATCAGACTATAGTAGCGAAAATGACACACAAGAGCAGGTCAGCATCAACTGAGACCCGTGACATCCAAGTTGAAAAGCGGGGAAGACCGACAGCAACACGGCCAGTCTGATCTGATGGAGCGAACAAGTGAGAGAAAACAACATCAGAGGGAGAAAAAACACAGAGGCAAACGTTGGAGCCAGCATGCAGACGAGGCTTCATCAGAATCAAAAGCTATTTGGTCTTAAGTGTTTGAGTGTGACGCAGTTTGGTTGTGATTTTAACATCTTATTTTACATCTTTTTTTTTGGCTCATTTTTGTGATTGTGGACATTTACGCCATTTGGTAATTGCCTGGAGCTTAAAGACATAACTTGAAATTGAGTATTTGACATGAATCTCAAATTCTTACGTCATATTTCTCTTCAATGGGATGATTCAGATGTGGCGCAGAACCGTTGTGGATGGGAAAAATCCTCTGACTCAGGTATAGTGTGGCAGCAAAGAGAGCTTGTGAATGTTTTAATCAGAGAATCAGTCCTCAGAACAAAATATATATTTAGGTCCAGCTCATTATGGATGGAAACTACATGTTATCATTATTGTTATTTTTAGTCTGTTAGTTTTATTCTTTTTGTAAACTGACTACATATGTGAGTGCAGAAGTGCCAAACATTTCTAGATGAAAAAACCTGGAAAATTATTTGAGAGCAACTTCCTGTCTCTCAGACAATCTCTTAATACAGTACAAGACAACAATACGAGATCTTTTTTTTTTTTAACTTACCCTAACAAAAATCTAACTCATGAACTGGGGAGCAGTGGGTTTCCGCGGGACATTGCAGTGGGTAACATCGTGGTTGTCCCGTGGTGTGCGCAGCGCTCCAGGGGAGTCGAATGCAGTGACCAACAATGAAGAAGTGGCCAGACTCATTTTCATGTCCTTCTTGCAGTCCTTCTGTTCGTATCTCTCCCCCAGCTCTGCCCACCCCAGCGTTGTTCACCAAATTCTTAATCACTGTTTATAATCAGGCCGGAATGCTAAAAGGCCAAAGGCCTTCAATCTGTAGGATTGGAACAGCAGCAAAAGGCAGCTTTGGGGGCATTATAATCTCAAATTGATGTTGTACAATGTGTAGCTGCAGTGTATTCTGTTAAACACTTTAGCCCTTATTTGGACAGCAAGTTTAAAGTCTTAGTTCTTAGTGCTTTGGTTTTTTTTTCTCAATCTTAATTCTTTTAGACATTGTAAATCTTAAATTGACACTAAGAAGTCTTAAAGCAGAGCACGGACATTTGGGCTGATGCAATGATTACTGCCATAGTCTTAAATAGAGGGACTATTCTATGGGGGATTTTTGAAGGTTTTTAATCGACAGAAGGTCTTAAATTACCTCATCGCCTAAACTTGACAGGGGTTAGCTTGAACAGATTCTTCATTAGAGCACATCTACGCCTCTGAGGTGCTGGAGCCTTATGTTATTCTTGATCATTTTGCCAACCTTCGGAATAGTCTTGAATTTAAAGTAGGACACCGTTTAACAATTAATGGACGGGGCACAAAGCCTTAATCCTTGTTTCAGAACACGGACAAGCGTTCGATTTTGCTGATGTCCAGACTCTGATCCTCTTTACAGTGCAGAAGGTCTAAGGGGCTTCCCCCTGTGCTGTGCCCCAATCTGACCCCTAGCCGTGCCAAGCTCAACACCCAGGGGGCGCCATCTGGCTCAGAAAAGAGGGGAAAAAAACCACCAGGGAGGAAGAGGAAACAATAAAAACGGGGCGTTGCGCGACTTATTGTGCTCTCCATCAAAGTACTGGTAGTCAGGCCTCAACAGGACTTCCAACCCCGGCCCAATCACCGAGCAGCAGCGAGCAGATGGAACAAGTACATCAAGCTGTGGGGGATTATTAAAATGACTGACGACTGGGTATCATCTGAAATACAGCATTATTAATGCATGAGTCCAGCTCCTCGCCTCCCTTGCCCTTGAACCTGTCCGTTTGAGGAGGAGAGGGGAGGTCCACCCGCTGCTGGTCACTGCATTTTTCTCCAGGCCCCAACTGGTACAGATGGGTCTTTCTATATCTTAAGCTCCAGTATTTTCTGTCTTACTGTCAGCACTGTTTTCTACTCTCTGGAATATTTCATATTAGTCTTTTTTGTTTTTTTCCATTCTCCTGCCCCTTTACATTATGTATACATTGTTCAAGGTACCAGACATTATACGAGCGCTCTCCTTTACAAACAAACCCGAGGGACTTTTATTCCGAATCAGTCTGTTTGGTCTTTCAAAGCTGTTTGCTCTGGTTTGCCGGCGTTAGATCGATCTGTATGTGATTGTAAATACTTTCCTGACGACGCCGCACGCTCCAGTGAGCTGTTAGTTGAAATGGACTTATCACATGACTGAAACTTGACTGTGCTTCTACAGCCAAAAAAAGACAAAAAATGGAAGAAGAAAACAACAAGAACTCGAGGAGACAATGTTTTGTAAGTGTTACAAGCACTGGATATCAATTGTATTTTAAACAATTCTAATGTGAAGCATCCTGAATGAACAACAACAACAACAACAACAAAAAAATGCCCCGGCTGGACTCAAGTGGATTTGATTTGAGTCACTTTCTTTTTTTTTTTCGTCTTCTTATTGTGTTTATTTATGCAAGGACACAACATGATGGACAAACGCGTCCTACAAGCTTCAGGGCTGCCCAGGGGAGAGACTCAGCACAAGAAAAAGAAATGAGCAGAAAAATTCAGCAGCAGGCTCGGTTTGCCTACCAGACATCACTGCGTTGTACATTGTATTTGAAACTGTAGACTATCGACATATTGTATTTATTATCAGCCACCACCGGCTCTAAAACCTGCAGTGAAGACAAAACTATGGACAATCAGTAAAAAAAAAAAAAAAAAAAAAAAGGATAAAAGAAAAAACATAGTTGTTTAATCAGAGCTCAAGTGTTTTCAGTGAATTCACGCTTTTATTTAGATTTTATTGTAAATACAACAGGAATTCTATTTTTTCCTCATTAGTGAAGTATAAGTTATGTGGCTGTTCTGTTTTTTGATCTTATTCATGTCTCTTTTTTTTTTTTTTTTTCAAATGTAGGTATGTGGGTTTGTGTTTTGAACACCTGACAAGTCACTGTACCTTATGATGCTGAATTTTATGTTTTTTCTGCGCGTTAAAAGATGGCAGCATTGGACCTGAAATGGAGTTAAAACGTTTCCGTCATTACCCCGAAAAACAAAACCAGTCGCAAGGTACTCCTTCAGACAAGCACTTACTTAAACCAAGAGTTATTTATTGATTCAACTGACATGCTGTGCATCCTCTCAGCATAAAAAGGATGTGACAGATTTCTCAAGCAGAGCAGATAACATCCTCAAACGTCTGCATGCATTCGGCCCGCATATATAATCAAATTTTTATGAATTTCTTTTTTTTGGTATGTATTTTTTTTTTTCTTCGTATTTTAAATATGGGAGTGTGCAAATATTTATTTGTGTGGCGGGATGCACAGACGTGTTCATCCTTCATGATTCTGTCCTTGTCGTCGTTTCGTATGTTGCAGATTTGCAGACGTAGCCTTCATTCATTCACCTTTCGATCATTGCAAACAGCTGAAGACAAAAAAAACCTCCTGGCTTAAATTCTGCTTGCTGTAATTTATTTTATTGTCTCTTTTTCCTCCTCTGTCTGTTCATTCTGATGTATATGGTGGGAATGTCCTTTGTGTTAATTTAATCAGCACAATTCACTGACAT
Organism: Tetraodon nigroviridis; assembly: GCA_000180735.1. NCBI lineage: Eukaryota > Metazoa > Chordata > Actinopteri > Tetraodontiformes > Tetraodontidae > Tetraodon > Tetraodon nigroviridis. Next base: position 2,261,015 of record CAAE01014581.1, on the reverse strand, counting down.
GCTGGATTGAGATGCTAGCTGCTGTTCAGGAGTGTAGGTTTTGTCGGGGGGGTGGGGGGACAACATAGTAGTGGTTATCATTGGTACTTTTGAGAGTCGTCTCTGAAGCAACACTGTGTCGGGTTCCTCCATCACTGGAGCCGCCATTCTGAAAAATGCTGATCGGATTTTCTGCAAAGATTTTTTCTTTTTTTTTGTAGTTCTCCCTGGCAGGTCCCTAGACCCACTGCGAGTATTGTTTGGATGTTATTAGACAAAACAAAGTGCATAGTGTCAGTTGCTGCTTAAAAAGGAAAAAAAAAAAAAAGGTATATGTCGGAATATGTAAATAGTTTATCATAACAACTTGTACAGTCCAATGTAAAGTTTTTAATTCAACTTAAAATGTTGCCATCACATTTGTGTTCACATTCTACTTTATACAGTGCAGAAGATCAATTATTTGCTAGGGCTATTATCGCTATAAAGAAAAAAAAATGTCAATGTTACTTTTTTTAAGTTTGTTTGATTTTGCTTGGCTTCAAAGTGTACACAAGCAAATCTTTTGGTTTTCATGTGCAGTATTGACGTGAGGTAAACTTTAAGGTGAATCATTTTACCGTGGTGTGTGTGCGGAGAGCTATCTCCTCGGCTTCGGTTGTATTAATACACTATTATTGGTTCTTAAAAAAAAAAAAACTTTGCGTCACATGTTTGGGTGCGCTAGGCACAGATGGAAATTGTGCACAGCACCTGATTAAATTATTGCCACCAGATCAATCTGGGCAGAGTGGTCGAACACCGTCTTCTATGACAACAATGCAACAGCAGGACGAGAAACTGCCTGTTTCAGCTCATTTACCTCAAGAATTTCCTCCTTTTCTGTAAGAGACGATTGTGTTTCTCTCATCACTCCATCTTTTGTACTGCTGTTCACACAAATTAAAGAGACATTTTGTTTTAAAATTTGAGCAGCTTGTTTTGTTGTTGTTGTGACACGCAAGCAAGAGGGGGACAAAGGGTCAAAGGTGAGAAGGGTGGACAAAATTATTATGAAAAAATATGACATTTTTATATATTAAAAGAAGACTGATGGAAATATAATTATGCAAATAAGGAGCATGTTGCAAGAAAGCTCATTTACTACATCAAGTGCAAGTCCTAGACAAATTTCCTCCCGCAAACTTCTTACTAGAAATCTCTAAAAATCAATTTTATTTACACGATTATGTATCAATTTCCAGTTAAACTATTAGTCTCAAGCATAAGCATTAATCGAGTGCCATAAGTGAAAAATGTACCCTGATGGCATGTTTTTAGTTCGGTGATCCTCCTCCTTCTCTATTCCCAGAGCAGAAAGGCTGACGCTGGTCCAGCTGCTGGTCAGCCTGCTATTCTACAACCTGGCACCTTTACCACAATGTCTGACTCTAACAATCTGCACACATGGACGCGCGGACACGCACATGCAGAAACACACTCCTGTCTTTGAGGGGACCTTCATAGATGTAATAGATTTGTCCAGCTGCTTGCCCTAAGCCTAACCATCTCAACCCTAACCCCTGAAACCAAATCTAACCCAAACCTTGAAACCATGTTTTAACCCTCCAACAGTTGTGGGACTCAGCAAAATGGCCCCACTCTGCTAGTAGAATGAAGATTTCAAACTCAGTGTGTAGAAGATGTGTTTCGCACACACACACACACACACCCACACACACACAACTGTCCCAGTAGAATACACATTCTTAGCTTTGACCTCTAAATATCAGCCCGCACAAGCTCAAGGATGTTTAGTGTGTGTGTGTAGGTGTGTAGGTGTGTGTGTGTGTGTGTGTGTGTGTGTTGTGGTCTGAGCCAGAGGTCATTTAGAATGCTGTAATGCCAGACTACGTCCATCTTTCCTCTGGATTTCTGCCATCCTGACCTCATCATCAGAACTGGCTGTTCCACACTCCTGTTTTTTCTCCTGTTTGTGTTTCTGTTTTTTGTTACCTGAACTCAACAGCATCCATTTCCTGATCTCTTTTAAACACTTTATTGTAAACAGTTGCTTTACTGTCTTTGTCATATTTTTTGTGTATTTTATTGTATGTTAGTGCAGAGCACGTGTAAAGTTTGTAGGGTTCAGCCTCCGTCCTAGATCTAAGCATAAGTCTTTTCCAACAGTTAATGAAAATTAAACACACACACCTTTGTATGGTAAATCTCACAGTAATTTCCTAAGCCTTCATAAGTGGGGAAAGGAAGCGGGCGTAAAGGTTTGTGTTTTTATCTGAGCAGCATTCTGCAAATGAAAGCGAGGCAGAACAACTGATGCTGCACGCGTCAGAGTTTTGTCTGAAAACCTCCTCTAATCGGCCTGCGCTTAATCACGGGGCTGTGATGAATGCCAAAGTTTTGTGAGCCACAGAGGGCTACAGTAACACTGATGGACTGGCTGGTCGGCAAAGGTGTGTATCTTTGAATGGGAGTAATAATTAATGCAGCGAGGTTGCGGCAGCGGCAGGGCTGCTATTTCACAGCTCTGATGACTAAACACCGATGGGAACGGGGGGGGTGAGGGGGGGGGGCAGATAAAGGTGCCTCCAACAATATTTTACTCATTTGGACCTGCTTGGCGCTGTGGTCGCTGTTGCACCCGGTGAATCTGTCAGACAGAGCCATTCCCCAAGAGCAGCCGCTATTTATCTGATTTTCTCATTAGAGTTGACTCATGACTTTATTGTGCCGGCTTTGGCAGCCGTACAGGAGGAGCTGGTTCGCTTGTTTAGAGCAGGCAGGCCTGATCTTCCTGTTTGCACAAAGCTACATCACACAAGCGCGAGCATCATCTAAATATTTCCCCACTCAGTTGATGACAAAGACGTTTGGTTATCTTCTTACATTTGTCAGTGCGTTCTGCAGCGTTTGAAACCCTGGAGGTGAAGGACTTTAGGAAATCTTGCTAATTTCACAGATGGTTTAAAATAGATTAGTGTGGAGAAGCGGCTCCCGGAGACGAGCTGACCCACCAGGCTCCCTGTGCAGCTGCCAAGCCCTGCGCCGGATGTTTAGATGTGCCTTCCAAAAGTCCTGCAAGGTTAAACTCAAACTTAAGTATCTCAAAATGTCATCCTTGTTGTTTGCTTTACTGAATCTTCAGTAAACATGTCCTCTCTCTCCTCTTCAGTGTCTTGAACAGGTAATTTTGTTGATCCTTTTTTCCTTTTTTTTTAGAAAAATTAATCATGTCTGGTCAACATTTTTCTCGTGTCACATAATAGCAGACATCCCTGTTAAGCCAATTGTCTTTTTTCCAGCCTTGAAATTTGTGGTCTTGAGAAATGCAGTGTTCTTACTTCCTGTTCTTGGCTTGAACTTTAAATGAAACAGGCTGTTCTTGCTTGTTACTTTGTGGTATTTCTCATTAGACATTTTGTCCAACGCGTCCAAGTCTCCATTTTTGGAACGGAACAAAGGGTTGAATCAGACCTCTTCTCCCTTGCAGAAGAGGCCAAGCCTGCTGCTGGAGCTGGGCTGCATCCGAGTGGGCCCCGACAAAACCCTGGCCCCGCCGAAATGGCCCAGCTTGGAGCTAACGCGCAGAGACAATGGCACAGGGTGAACAACTCCACATGGTTTTGTTGGACTTGTCATTCTCAGGGACATAGCTGTGAGGAACGCCTAGGAACCATCTGAGGGTTATTTGTGCTTTTTGACCCATATTTGGGACGGCCTTCACTGGAGCCTTGTGGGAAGGTTGAAACAATGATGAGGAGCCTTTTTAGAGGGACAGGCGCCACAACCAGCCAACACGTCTTGGACATGCTTCACTGGAACGATTGTCCCAGAGAAGCCAGCCACTAGTTTAGTTGGTTATTTAAAAATATAGTGAATAAATTCAATAAAGAGGAGAGTAAAGATGGATTGTAAACGTGTGTCCTTCTGTATTATATTGTGCTTCATACTTTCATAAGGCAGACTGCACCTAGAGTCTTGTTTGCAGTTTTTGCAAACACTGGCCTGCCTAAATGAACTTTTGAAGATCCACATGGGAACATCTTTCAAAATGTAATATTGCGTCCTGTTTCACATCATTGCATCTCCTCGGTGCATTTGTCTTCCGGAGCATTTCAGCAGGGAAGAATAAATGCGTAATGTTTTTTAAAAGCATTTCTGCTCCCTCATCTGATTTTTTTTCTTTTGAAAGAATTGAACAAAATGAAAGATATCTTTCTCTGAATATGTGTTATTCTCTCAGAGCTATCACTCAGCTCGCTCATGCATATGTGAATCACACACCTTTATGAATATGTAAATGCTGCGAGAATGCCTCATTAATTAGTAATTCATGCATTTTTCACAAGCCCAATACTTTGCCAGTGTGGTTTGATGAATTATCAGCCAGAAGTTAAAAAAAGGGATTCATCATCACATTTTCAGAGGTTCTGAGCTACATCTGTAATTTGTGTAATTCAATGAATATGATTTGTGCGAGGCAGCTGCCTCTGAAATGATCTATGGATTTCTACCTTCAATCTGCAAGTGCACTCATAACATTTTTAGATCTTGATGTTTACTTATGTTACATTCTGGTTGCAATATTTGACTTTTTTTTTCTTTCAGCATTCACTGAAACCTTCGCTAACCCTAACCACAAATAATAACTACATGTGGGGATTTTTTTGTATTTTTTATATTTTTAATGTAAAAGCATGCTTAGAAATGAAGCCATTCAGCACTGTGTTGATTCCCTCAGCCCTAAAATGTAGATTTATCATTCTTTGAGAAAAGGTTCAAGTTCCAAAAGTTGTGTGCTTGTGTTTGTGCAAAGCCTTGAAGATGCTTGATTTCTCTTTATACTAAAAGCATGACACCAGTAATGTCTTCATGTATGTTAATAATCAAAGCTAATGCATGTCGACTACCCTGAAAAAATGCGCGCGCTGGATGTATCAGCGAGCAGTGTGCACCAGCGCAACCATGAATTTAACATTAAGGCAGGAACCATGTTGCCTTTTCTGCTGGGAGTGTGCCCATGTGCCCACTTTGTTCTCACCTCCCAATTGGTGTAGAGATATATTTATGTAAATGGTGTTGGTGGGTCTTCAAAGGAAAAAAAAGTATCTTGATATGAATCTATACTGCTTAGATATTCGATGAAAATGCACAGTTTAAATCATCGAGCACTAAAACAAACATTGAATATAAAAAATGGCTTATAAAGACACAATAAAAACATCCTAATGTGCTCAATTCTTGCATGTTCTCCCTGTGTGTGCGTGGGTTCCCACCGGGTACTCCGGCTTCCTCCCACAGTCCAAAAACATGCCAGGTTAATTTCCTCCCACAGTCCAAAAACATGCCAGGTTAATTGGAGACTCTAAATTGTCCCTAGTGTGTGAATGTGAGTGTGAATGGTGTGTGTGCCCTGCGACAGACTGGCGACCTGTCCAGGGTGTATCCCTGCCTTCGCCCTAAGAGAGCTGGAGATGGGCACCAGCAGACCCCCGCGACACTACTGGATATAAAGCGGGTAGGATAATGGATGGATGGAAGTCCTGACACAAACTTTTTGCTGCTATATTGGTTAGAAGATACAATTTTCATGATGACCTTCTGGTCTTTGCAGGCAAGGAGGTTAAGGAAACCTGAACTGAGAAAATCATCTGCGAACCACAGCACTGTAAAAATTTTACAAAAATATACCCCACTAGACTCACCCAGCATCTTGGGTTGAATAATTGCTGTGACAACATATTGATGGAAATCATATTAAATATTCATTTAATGCAAGGAATAATAGTAATGGAAAAACTATTGGAGTGTGTTTTTCTGTTTTATCGGTTTGTCTTCAGTTGTGTTGAGATTCATCTCATATTTCTGTGTGTGTTATGACAAGAGATGAAACCACAGAAAGAGACCCCAGGAGGTTAGTTTGGTTCCATATATTTTAGCAAAGCAGTTGTGTGTTTCTAGACCCTGACGCTCCTTCACGCTCCGGCCGAAGAGATTGACATGGTGATAAACTGATTTTAATTAGACGCCCTTTGAAATCCTCCATTTTGCTGCTCTCCATGCTCAAGTGGAGCTGGTGGCTTATTAAATCATTTGCTGCTCTTGGGTGATCTTCTTTTGAATCTTGGCCTGACCCTCCGGGCACAATTTATTTTTATTTCAGAAAAAATTTACCAGCAAATTTCGCATTAGTTCAAGAGAATTATAAATCATTATTACACAGGCAGACACTTCAAACATTTTGTTTAAAAGATTTCTACATGATGGGGCATCAAAGGAGATGTTCGTGCTGATGACTGTTCTACCAGCACCGATCTATTTATTACCACAGTGCGCTGAGGATCCTGACACCCCACTAAAGCACACTTTACGGCAGCATTTTGTGCTAGACAAAAGATGGCAGTTAAACAAATGCACAATAGATGCATTAGCCAATGAAAAAGAAGGCCAATGCTTCAATCACTCGTCAATGGCTGAGCTAGCCCAAGCAGCTAACGTGCTGTCGGTTGTACCATCGCTGCCCATCGTGCAGGTGCAGCTGCTTCACCAACCCAAATGAGAACCCTCTTCAGAGCGCTCCTTCTCTAATCAGTGACAGTTGATGACAGAGATGCCCGGCAGGCACGGCTGTGGTGATATAATGGCACCACCGCACAGCAGAAGGGTTAGTGCAGACAGCTTTTTCTTCCTGATTGTTCATTTTTGTGACGCATCCACATAATGAGGATGCAAAAATAGGTGGGAATGTTAATGCAGCATCTCAAACCAACGATTCCTACTAATAATTGCAAAAACACTGTAGTTGTATGGTTGTGAGTAGTATGGTTGTCAGTAAGGCCACGGTACAAATAGTCTGAAGCAAAAAATAGACATGACAATTTAGACAGAACTTGAAAAACCACAAAACCAGAAGTGCTAACTGTGTGGGAACATATAACCTGGCGATACAATTACTACACACAAAGGCCAACTGTGGATCCCTGATGGCTTCATCAATCACTGATTAGAGCTGAATCTGTGGTCTCTAATATTGTCATCTAATTAGACGGCAAATTCGGCATGCACTGAGCCGGCATAATTACACAATGTCAGAGGAGTTGTGAATAATTCTATTGTCAGTGTTTCAGCGATGCCTACAGCAAGACCGAGCGAACGGAAAGTCATCTTATTATCAATTAGTGGGCTGTGAAAGTCCCAGTGTGGCACCGCTACAAGCATGCTTGGCTTTGACTCTCAGTCCCACAGAGGTGCCGAGTATAGCCAGCTAGCTCAATTAGCCTTCACCCAGAGGTGGCCAAACCTTTTGATTTGTGTTGCCTTTTTAATATGTACTGTGATTTTAAAGTATCTCATTATGTACCCCAGCCCCAACGTGGGACAGGAACCAATACGCCCAGGAGAAGATCACAGGAATGTCCAGAATGCCTGTACGCGATGAATTCAAATGGATCTTTGGTAAAAGACACAACTAATTTCATCATTTGTTCTTGAAAGAATTGAAGGGTGGATTTATTTCAGAAAAAATGAGTTAAAAAAATAACAATTCTGAATGCCAATAATCATAATAATAATAATATAGACTGATTTCCTTTTTTTAAGGTAACAAAATAACAGACTCCACATGTCATTGTAGTGGTTTATTTTATTGTAAAAGTGTAGCTGCTCTGATGTCTTCATGACTAGAGGATCGAAATGAACTTTAATATCATGGATTTGTTTTGGGCTCTTCTGGTCTGATTCTGCTGTCTGGTAAAAAGAGGCCAAAACTAATTGCTGAAGCAGAATTTATAAGAAGTTACATTGTTCATTTAGGGCGTAATCATTTTGGAGTCTTTAATGACTGGGACATCAGAGATTTGGCACTTTCTTCTTGTTTGGAATTGAAACTGAAATCTAACCTGACCATCTGTTTCATATTTCTCTTGGTCTTAAAAGCTTTTAGCGGGTCCATCTGATTCACTATTCCAGGGCTTTTTTTCTCGGTGTAATGCCTTAAGGGTTTACTCATGTGGTGTGACTACAACAGTCTGGAACTGTTGTCTTTTTCTTTGTGATCCCTTCTTCCAACTTTAGAAGGTGGACCGAGGCTTCGTTCTACCGACGGCTGCCTCCCTCGCTTCCATGGCCAGAGGTTCTGTGCAGTGACACTTTAAATAAAAAAAGATCAGACTGAAGTAGAGCTGTAATGGAAAGTGTATGCTGTAATGCATCTTTCAGAACCGCACAGAAGCACATGTAGCCTCAGCGATTCTGGCGGTTATCAGGGCGGAGGGTTGCTAGCGTACAAACCCTGTAGTTAGAGAAGGAGCGTGGACCGTCAGCTTGTGTTCCACTCCACCGCAAGATTGATACTGACGAAGTTTAGCGGGGACGTGGAGTGACGTTACCACCGTGAAGGAGGGGGAGGATGGCGGCTCCTAAAATACCCGAAACTCTGTCAGAACAAAATTTTCTCTACATTATAACAAAAACGAGGCCTTGTGTCACAGGAAGGAGCTCACATGTCATATTATTAGTCAAACATTTCAAATGCATCTCTCCTTGGACACCATCAGCAGTGATGAAAGGAAAAAGTGAAGCAGAACTTTAGGCATGCTGTTGCGACACAGAGCTAATCCTAATCTGGATGCTAATCTCAGTCACGGATGTGTGAATGGGAGTCATATTGTGCCTTCTGGATTCAGTCGAGCGTAGATGGGAGTCCATTAAACCAAGGAGAAAAAAACCTGATGGGGATCAAGGCAGCCGCTGATTTCACGAGCCTCTGGCAGAGCGATTACATGTCCTATTTCAAACCCGTCCAGCTGTCTCCATCAGCCACACAAGGACGTCTGTTTTTCTTGCACTTCATGTGTGAAACCGCAACCTGAAGTGTCTTTGCCGTCTAAGTCGCTCCTGCTTCGGCTTCGGCTCTCTAACTGCAGCGATCTGACCGCATGCTCGAAGGCCACACCGCTGAGGCCGCCGCCGCTCCTGTTCTTTCCGCACAACAACCATCTCTCCTGCTATGGATA
>CAAE01014581.1:2239118-2251889 GCA_000180735.1 Tetraodon nigroviridis | reverse complement strand
CAGAAGATATAACGGTTACAGAAGCCAAGACATCTGCTGAGCCAGTTGTTATTATCTTGCATAACTTTGAATTGACTTTCCTTGTGCATCATATGTACGTGGGTTTTGATGTGGAGCGATCAGCTTTGGCAACCTTCGCCGGTAAACCAAGGTGAGAGACACCAGGTACGTTCGACCCGCTGTCTCTGACCGCTGACCCTTTAATCGTCTTGGCCCACTTAAGCTGCTGCCGCTGGATCCCTCAGTAGATTTGTTTTTAATGTGCTGTGATTTTTTTTTCTTCTTCTTACTCCAAAGACCCCCTTTTTATCTCCTTCCTGCTGTGTGGCTGAAACCCCAGCGAAGCCATGGCACGTCTCAAATCTCCACACTGGAGAGCTGGCTCAATCACATCCTGCAACTATCAGAAGTGTGGTTGGCTCTTCCTCGTGCAGATAACAATTCTCTTTTTTTTTAATGGGAAAATGTAGATCCCTGTGTTGTGGTTTGTGGCTCAGTCTCTTAATGACCACTAATTATGAGAACTTTTAATAAGTCATAATTAGGCTGCAGTGGTTCAAGATAATAAATAATATTAAATTATAATGAACCAAAGTGGTTAAATGTAGCAACCTGGCTGTCAGCAATATCTTTTATTGTTTTGTCTAGCACAACATAAAAAAAAAACCAAAAACTGATACAATTTCAACATTTTGATGATTAAAACCTTACCAATGGTAATTTGAGATTAATTAAAATGAATTAATCTTAAATCTTACAAAATCTTACAAAGCCCAAGATTAATTAGATTAAAATTTTTAATCGAGTCCCACCCCTAATTTTTAGTTTTAAAAATATGATATGGCTCTCACAGAATTACATCTAAAAATATGTGGCGTTCATGGCTCTCTCAGCCGAAAAGGTTCCCGACCCCTGGTCTAGACCAAGCCAGAGCCAAACATACTTAATTTTCACTCAATTTTTCTGTAGCCTCCCGTCCTGTGAGATTCCCACCGGTGGAGAGCGGAGACAAGGTGGAAATGTCCAGTCACATTCTCTGTCAGTCAAATCCATTTAAATAAATAATCCAATCATGACTCCACCATCCACACACAGAAAATTCTATTTTGGCTGGTTTATTTGAGAGCTGGTGCGTTGTCTGGAGGGTTGTGTGGATCCCTGGGGGACTCTGATTTCTGCTCAGAAACACTGACTTCATTCCTTTTAATTACGCGTGCTGAGAAAACCCTGGACATAAAGCAAACGTTCTGCAGCCACACCTGTGTTTGACAAGGAGCTCGAGATTCTGAAGGGAGGGCAGGACAAAAAGAGCTATTGTTGCTGGGTGTAGCTCCGTCCCGCTGCTCACTACAACGTTCCCTGGTGTCACATAAGGCTGTCAGTTTCCTTTTGGAAGCAGCAGCTTAGAAAATTTACCATACTCCTGAACTTGCAGAGCGTGTGCACATCCCTGCATAAGCTCCTGCAACATTGGAAGACCTGGGTTTCCTCCTGGCAGTTTTTCCCTGTGTACAGAAACACTTAAAATATGGCTTTAAGTCACCAGAGGTGGGGGGGAAGAGTGTTTATGTGTCAGAACACTTAAAGTACAATACATCTCCCTTGGAAGGAAGAGAAAATTTTATTGAGTGCTCTATACTGAACATGGTCGTGTTAAACACAGCCAGAGGAATAACTCACTTGCCTCGTTCTTGGGAGTGTGTAAAGGATTGCTCCCTCTGGATGTCACTGTTAAACGGGTCTTGGACTCAGCACCGCTGTGCTCTTCCCACTACGCACACGTCAATACGCTGCAAATAGTGCAGAGCAAAGGGATGTAAACATAGAAACAGTATGGGATTTTTTTTTTTAATAATTACTGGAAAATTTTGGTCAAAAGCATATTTATTAAGGAATGGTGGGAGAAAAATATATTTTTTTGTAATTTAAATTCAACCCCTTCTGCAGACAAGCTGTGACCTCAGAGCACATTGGAGAAATTAAAAGGGTTTTTCTGTTTTTTTTTTTTTCTTCTTTCACGTTCCAAGCTTGTAAAAAAGGCTGAATTAGCCCCATCCCACCACAACAGCACACACATCAGGCAAAGAAAATACGGCTCAGCCTTTAACATTTTGCTGGTGAAAATGTGTAAATTAGGGTCAGCTTTGCTCTGTTAAACATCGGGCTGATGGGACATTAATGAGGAAGAGGTGGGGTCTGATTTGGAAAAGAAGCAGCCTCCGGCCACACGAGGAAAATAAAGTCAAATCATAGTTCTCAAAGATGTAATTAAATGAGGTAACGGTTTGGTCTGCTGACGGCTTGTTGACAATGCCATTTTTATTTCATTTATACTTTTTTTCAGGTTAGCAACAGTGGGTTACTTTTCTTACAAACCCTCTCCTGCCTGTAGGTGAAGATTAAAATTCATGTCATCAGTTATTGATGTCTTTCTGTTTTTATATCTGACAATTTTCAGTTATATTAGGACATATAAATACTGACCCAGCTGTTACTAGAACTAATGCAACACTCAAAATCAATGTCAAGCAGCTTTTTTTAAATTTATTTATTTATTTTTAATAAAAAGGATTAAAAAAAAAAACCAAAAAACTGCAGCTAAAAACCAAAAGGGTTCGTCTCAGGTCGACAAATGACAAAACAACAATTTAGAATAAACTGCAGATGACATGGCCATCCCTGAACGCACCACTGAAACTGGGAAGCCACACAGAACAAGCATCCATTTCCATGTGTGTCTGCTCTAGAATTTAATTAGCCTTTTTTTTTCTGTAACCTGTGAACCCGAAGCCCCGCCCCTGCCGTAAGACGCGCAATTCATTAAGCTGTTTTCTGCCCTCAGATTTTCACACCACGGCTTTGAACATCTGCACCCTGTCATGTATCATCCCATTCATTTCTACTTAATTCGATCCTAATAAGCGCCTACACGAGGAGCCAGATGTTGCTGCTTCGACTGTGCCACTGAAAGTTTTGTTGGCGGAAAGTTGTGCCCTGTGCCTGGTTGGTGGGGGGGCTCTAATAGCATCAGGCCATTTGAAACCGCTCATAAATACATGGAAGAGACTGTTTTTATCACTGCTTATCTCTGAACTTTGTGTTTTATCTTTTAGTTTCAAGTTATTGATGCACAAATACTAATATAGATAAAAACAGGTATAATTGTTTGGAAAACTTCAAAATGCAAGTTTAGCTTTAATTTTACATTTTTATAGTAATTGGTTTTAAATTGAGCAGCATTTGGGCTAATCAACATGGGCAGCATGGTGTCCAGCGAGCAGACAGAGGGAGGTCTGATTATGTTCTGCGGTTAAAGGACCCCTGTAAACTCGACTTCTAATCAGAACCATATGCCAGCCCCTGGCCCTCACTCTCATCTTGTCATTTCGAGTGGCTCCTAGACGTGGCTCCTGACATGCCCTGGATTCAGACGCAGCAACTAGCAGGCTGGCATGTGCTAATGAGAGTGGCGCTGGATGCCAGAGAGCCTCGTGGACCCCAGAGATGTGCTAGAGGACGGGCAGAAAAGCCAAAGGCTGAGTCATATGACCCTGCCAAGTGGGGCTCTTTACCTGGAGAGAGGGGGGCAGCGGCGCTCTGGCTGCGCACCCACGGGAGTTTGAATCTGTGCGTGCATGTGCGACACTCATGCATGGATCAGCAGGAGCACAGTTTGCTTCTGTGTACTGCATTAAAGCAAAGCAATGCAAAAAAGCTTGAACATGATTCTTTTTGTGGGTGTCTTAACGGAACTCTGCGATCTCCATCACCAACAGCATCCTTGTAGTGGTAACCCAATTCCTACTGCAGAGGTCAGCCGGGAAATGATGCAGAGTACTGGAGCCTTTCAATTAGCTGAGCATTAGCTCAATCTGAGAAAACTCCCCCTGATTGTAATTCCTATGCCCTTTTGGATCTCAGTGGGTCAAACGCGTCTTCTTGCGACAGATCAACATTACACGGGCGGAAACCTGAACTGGGCGACCGGAGCTGAAGGTATTTAACTCTGGAGTTCAATTAGGCATCTGGTCCCATTTAACCCCGGCCGGTCTGGCGTTCAGGTCAATCAGAATGTCCACAGTGGCCATTGTTGCAAAACAGGCAAACCTTTGCATCTATACACGTGACCGTAGGGGTTCAAACAGCCTGCACTGTCGTCTAAGAGGCTCCAGTGGAACCGTCTGTCTGCTGACGAAGCTATTTGTGTTGAGTCCCAGACGAGGGCCACCGCCGCTGCTCTTCCACGCTGCTGTCATTCAAAGTGACTGCAGCTTAGTGTATCTGTCAGCAGTCTGGCTTTCATTGTTTTACATGCTTGCAGACAATGCCTGGGAGAGCCCAAGCGAGAGCAGGGCCCTCAGGCAAACATGGTGTCAGTCAGCTTTGTTCTGCCGGCTGCCAGGTCTCCCCCGGCTGCCGCCACTCGGCTCCTCTGCTAACCGGGGAAGTCAAGGAGATTAAATGAAACATCCCAAGTCTCATACTTCCTAATGCTTTGTGACATCCACACTCTGCTGAGACTGCAGGCGTGCCGGCACAAAGGGAGAGCGACAAAACAAATAGCGCCAACTGGGAAAGGGATCCCGCGCCACAAGACGCATGTACATCATTTACGCTGATGTCTCCTGACAGGAGAGGGCTTGTTCACACTACCTTCACTAAATTATGGACAATGTTTTGAGTGGCACTTGCATGGAGATCCCACAATAGAAGCTGTGTGGAGAAATCAAGTGTATCAATAAGCGTAAATAGTGCATTTATACGCTTCAAGGGTTTGTTTATTACAAAATGTACCCAAAAAGCAAAGACAACTGTCTCTGCACAAAGTAGACGTGCATCCCAGATTCAGGAGATTGTGTTGGACACGAAAAGAAAAGCAGAGCTGACAGTCGGATGTGGAAAATATAAATGTCTGAAACGGTCATTACTATTTCATACAAATGCCTCTTCTTTGCTTGAAAAATTTAAGCAGTAACGGCAGCGCCAACACTGCACATGTCAAAAGAAAGCCCAGGGACCGCAGAAGATTTAAGTGGGAGAGGAGAGCATATGCAAAAGCCACATGCGTGGCAGCCATCAGTAAACAGTGAAGATGTGGTGAACCTGGCAGGAGAGGGACATTTTTGGTGGCAGAGCCAGCCTGAGGAGCAGCTGCTGGAGCTCCGGTCCTGTGGAACGCGTGAGGATGGTCTGTGTCCGGACACGACAGGAAGTCGCTTCATTTAGATCTTGAACCTTAATTGACCTTCTATGTACATAAGAATGTTGGAGAAATGAACTTACATTTTGCCAGAGTTTAGTTAAATTTAAATTTAAAACCCAGAATTAAGGGGCTACTTGACTGAATCATTGCCACATTGGCCCTTTTTTAAATTTTTATTATATACACTGGCTGTTATTTTTGCAAGAATGTTTTTTATTTTATTTACAGAAAGTCAAAGGTTTTATTTTTTTGGGGGGCCCACTACTCTAGTAATAACATGCACATTGTGGCATGTAAAAGATTACCACAGTTACTTTTGGTTCCACTGTTTCCAGCATTTACAAACTGGACCAAGAAACACGAGACAATCCAGAATTTTTTTGTGTGGACGTTAATGGGGAAACATCTGAACAGCAGACCACGGTGGAACTGGTAGTCCTACATTAGAGTAATTGGCTCAATGTTTTTTGCTAACAAGGGATTTCAACAAGCCTGAAATTTTCAAAAACCTCCTCCGCGCCACCAATTACACCTGCTTAGCAAGAGACCAGAGATGGAAAATCATTGGGCTAATAGCCACAAAAAAAAGGAAATTTGCGTATATTGCTGTATTCTTTAGTCATTAGTTCACAGGCTGTTCGTAACATAAAAATAAACAAGAATCCTTCTTCTGTTCTGTGTCAGATTCTAACAGAGCTGCCGCCTTTGATTTGTGGCCTTTGATCTACTGGACTAATGGTGTCACATCCCCCTGCGATGTAGTAGATTAATTAGATGGAACGGGTATTTATCCCTTAAAATCATAATACTAATTTACCCAATGCAATGTGGTGGCTCTGTGGGAGGCAGCAGTGGGTACGGCGACGATTAAAAACGCTTAGGCTTCACATCAGCCGAGGAGCTCCGCTGCTAAATGAATCCAAAATCAGTGCAGACGAGCAACAGCTAGCAGAAACAATAATTCAATAATAATACTGCTGTGAGTTTTCTGCTTGCTCAACTTGCACTGTGTAAATCTCTGTTTTTAAAATGATAACATCGTCAAGTTTCAAAAATTTCGTAAGACTCCACAAATATAGGGAACAGTGAAAGAGGAATAGTGCACTTCTTTATAAACCGGTGCAGCCCCGCATCAGCAGGTAAATGTGCGACTGGCTGAAGGAGAGCAGACAGACTGCAGAACGGACCTGCCAAACCTTACAAAAAATCTTTGCTTTTATTTCGCATCCAGACCAAAGATAGCGAACATTGTCCACCCCTGAAACGCAGGGCCTCTGGCTCCCCGGGCTGAATGCCTCAGCCTGTTCTTGTGCTCTAGTCTGTGAATGCTATCTCTGAGCAGCAGCGCCCAGAACGCTGCTTATTCCCACACCCTGCAAACGTGACTGCGGGATAAGGAATAACACAATTGATAGAAAGTGTATTCTTTTCCGTAGCCTCCCACCACCGTGTTACTAACTGTTTCCGTTACCTTATCAAAGAACAAATGGCTTTGAAATTAGGAAACAAAGCAACTGGCCAGGTTACTGCCAGTTTTTTTTTTTCTCAAAAATATATGATTTTGACAGTATTATTTAGAATTTTTGTCATCCACCCAACATTCTTGCCATGTGCCATTTGTCTTTTCCATACAACATGAATGAGCAGGAGCTCTAAAAGCTACAATTACCTCCACCTAACTGCCCTCAACTTAAATCTCTGGTGTCACGTGTTTTTCTCTTTTTTTCAGCAGTGTTGAGATGCAGCCCATAAAAATGTGCTCTCAACGGTTCCTTAAGCTTCTCCTTAAACACTTTGTATTTAATAAATTTGGCATGGCCAATATGATCCAGAATCACTTTTTTCCCCCACACAAATGCACACCAAACATGTTGCAGTTTAAGCCCACAGCAGAGCACCATCTACTGGCTGTCTGTGTTAACAGGAACAGACCCCAGCGCGCTCTGCTCGTCTGTTTTCTTAGGGCTTAAAAGAAGCACAATCTTAAACTGTCATACATTTTTGGGGGGGATAATAAATATATTTATTTTTCATAAACTTAGTAAATTTTTTTGTAAAATTGTGCTAAAATACTGCATTCATAGTGCACTTTAAAAGACAAAGATGTTTCTTTTCAGAGGAAAAGCACAATAAGAAGTTTGATACTATGTCATTATGACACCATATAGTGATCAGAGAAATGACTTAACCATACTGGTTGCTCTCAAAAAGCGATTTGTCCTTGTTAGGTTTTTTTTTTTTTTTTTGCTGACACCAGCAACACCAGTTTTGTTTGTTGGATCCAGAAAGTGACAACCTGTTCCTTCAGCCAGGAGGGAGATGTCAGCAGTACTTAAAGATGGGTAGATCAGGAGACGTGTCACTGTCCTCATCACATGCAGGGCAGTGAGAAACTAACAGCTCAGAGAGAGATGAAGGTGTTTACCAAATCTAAACAAATGAGACGTGATTACTACCAATATATTACATTAGCACTCGTATTCTCCTTTATTACAACCCAAAATTAATCAGGCAAAAAGGAAGTGGAGATACTGACACTCTCCAATTTTCACATCTCACACCCTGAAACTGATGTGACACACGGGCCTCACAACACGGAGGGTTTTAGCGAGCGCTGTGAAAAAGATTGACTCGGTGAGCGAGCTGTTGATCCACGCTGGGGGGTGGGGGTGGGAAGGGCAGTGACAAATGACAAATTACACAATGATGTGTAAAAAAAAAAAAAAAAGGAAAGGGAGAAAATCAGTAACCTCTGAATTTGTTAGATTTGAGGGTGTTAAATTATTTGCGCTCTTTGCAGTAATTAAATTCTGCCGCAGATCAAAAACAGCCATCAATTATGGCTGCAAAGGACTCAGATTTCAAAGGGCAGCAGCTGCAGATAAATTTTATTAATATGTAAAAAAAAAAATATATATGTAAATATTATATTAATAGTATATTTGTATAATTAATTAGAATTTTATATATTTTATTGATAAATAAAAAAAAATTTAAAATAAATAAATATATATTAAAATATTATATATGTTTTAAATATTGTTAATATTTATTTTTATAATTAAATAAATTATATAAATTATTTTATTTAATTTTAAAAAATATAATATAAAATTAGTATAATTTAAGAAAAAGAAAACCCCCCCCCCCCCCCCGCACACTATTCAAAAATTCAGCTAAGATTATTTAAGTTGCAAAAGAAGGGCAGTGAAAAACAAACTGACGGGGCCATTGTGTTGCTGCAGCCGTGCTGGTATCTGCCAAGCCTCTGTGTGGGCTGCTCTGCATCCTCACTGCCCGAAGGCTGTTTTCCTAATCATATTAATGAGGGAGCGATGCTCGGACCTGCGCTGCCGAGACGCTGCCTATACTCAAGAGCAGCCCTATTTACACTGTACCTATACTAATCTGACAGCCTTGATCAAGGAACAGAAAATAAAACCCCTCAAGGCCTCTATTGATCAACCTTGAGCCTTGCTCCAACACCGTTGTGAGGGGCTGGTTAGCTATTACAAATGTTTGTGTGTTCGATAAATTATTTTATCAAAAAAAAAAAGAAGAAGAAGAAGAAGAACGCAGCATTAAGTATTTATCCCCAAGTAAACTATTTCAAAGGAGTGCCTGTGAGATCCTCACTGAGATCCAGGTCCAAGGGAGCCGCCTCATCTTTGTCTGTTCCGTGTAGGAGGGTCAAAGGTCAGATCCACAGTTAGGAGGCCGACTAAAGGTGCTCAGACTGCTCAAATACCTCTGGTATTAATTATTCATTTCATTAAAAACAGTGGTGATCAGAAGTTCGCTCACCATCGGGCTCCACCAAAAGACCTCCTGGTGCTCCTCTTCTTCACCTGAACTTCAAAAGAAATATCCTGAAAAAAGGAGGGACGAAAGCACAAAGCCAGTTTGTTCTAAGTAGCTGGTATTAATTCCTAAATGTTTAGTGATAATGGATTCCCAGCCTTTTTGTTCCAGGGAGTTGTTGAGCGTTGCCCTGGAGGTTGATATCTCCCCGAGGCCCACGGTCCTGGTTAATGGATGACCCACTTGTTAACTAATTGCTGCTGTGTCCCTGAACACAAAGGAAATGTTAAATAATGTTATGTGAATGTTAGATAATGAGCTGCAGGCACAGCATTTATTTTCCATCTTTATAGTGCAGGATTACCTTATGATCAGGACTCCCCAAATAACAAGTTTAATAAACACAGAATCATTAGCTTTGTCATGTTCTGCTCCAAAGAAATCCTGAATGGTGCATAAAGAAGTAACAAAAATGAAAAAAAAGGCCTAAATGTAAATTAAAGGATCAGACCAAAGTCTTTTTTTTGGTGAAAACTCTTGTGTGAATGCATGTTTGAGTGGAAGTGTCTGAGTCGGAGGGTCTGGCGTGGCCATGTTTCAGCCTTGCTGATGCACAGACAGCCTCTTCACCTCTTGGACCTGAAGCCAGCAGGAGAGGGGCCAAGCTGGTCCAAAGACTTTCTTTCACCCTCCGCTGCGAGGCTCTCCAGAGGACTCGCTGGAACACAGTGGCATGTTTAAATTTGACGGGCAATAGCAGCCGCAGCCAGTTGGAACGGCCCGGCTGATGATTTTATTTAATATTTAACATCCTGGGGCGGACTCTCTGAGAGCCAGGACCACACTGGCTTCGAAAGAAAATAAAAAAACAGAGAATTCCTTTGATATTTTACAGTTGAGACTTACTAAAATCCCAGACATTACATTTTTCAAGCCCTTTTCATGGCTGTGGTTTTGTTACGGCTTTATCATCAGGATCAGCAGCCTGTGTTTATTCAACCCTCAATTACCAAAGGCTCAGCCGGCAGGCCTTTAATTGATTACTTTAATTGATTGGTTGGGGGGTAACCATGGCTGAAAAGCAGTTTATCTTAATCAGTTGAGAGGAAATTTAGAGAGGGGCTTGATTTCCTCCAGCTGATCACCCCTGTGTGGCATGAAAGAGGAGGATGTGTTGAAATTTAGTTAAACATTTATCCTTTTAGCACTTCTACGCTCCATTTTTCCGGTTCCACACCGTCATACAACAACAATGGACTACAAATCTCCAAGTGATTTTATCTTATGCACATTCACTGCTGTGTTTTCCTCTAAAAAGGATGTGTAAAAATTCTTGGTAGGACGTTTTTTTGTAGTTTATAGGTGTAAAAGGCAGCTCTCAATCTGAATGAGGTTCAGCTACTGCTGCTAGACTGTGAAACATTTGTGCAAACCAAACAATATTTTACTAACACATGAATGAGAGGTTTAAATCTGTCAAAGATTTAAAAAGTTCTCCTTACAAAGAGTAAATTATTATAAAATCCAGAACTCTAAATGGACAGATGTGTAAAAATGTGGTCAGTTTGAGAATATATTACCAGTGACACATAGAGACTCAAGGACAAGCTTATCTAGATAATAACTATTCCTATTGATCCAAAATGTATTTGTAAATGACAAATTTGTTCGTGCAGGAGGTTCCGATAAAGACACTGAGGAAAGACAATTCTGATAATGACAATAATGCTTTTTTACTCCAGTGAAGCTCCCTAATGGACAACCTCATTGCACTCAGGAAATGTGTAATTCATTTAACCCTTCCTGCTCGTGTATTTTTCTACACGGACCCTTTTACAACTTTAACATATTTGAAATGATGACAACACCGACCTTTGCTACGGGTGACCACACTGACCCGCCTGGCTTTATTCATGTGTGCTTACTGTTTGCCCTTTGCCTGCTGGTAATTGGTCTCTGCCTGGCACTAATGGCTGCTGGATGGGGCTGCGTTCCCCCTGTCTGCCTGGGAGATAATGACAGGAGGCCAGAGTGACCTTGTCTGGGCAGGAGCAGCTTTTCCTCCTTGTGAGAGAGGCCACTCCATCAGGCTCCCACTCGGCTCTGGGGTCTGTCAGCATCTGAGGATCCAGTGCTGCATCAGCGCAGCAGGCCAGCCAAGCAAAACCAAGGCAGTCTGGGAGTGCATACTGGGCTGGGAAGATCATTCCCATGATCCTTTGCCTCCTTCGCTTACAGAAAAACTGTAGTTAAAAAATGTTCTCAAGAAAAATAGCTGGCACATAGTTATAGACCCTTTCATTCTAAATTTTAAATGGCGTAAAACCATAGAGATGTTGATATCTGCGACCTTAGCTGTCGCGCACTGATTTGTGCATCAGTGCAAAGCGCGGACCCATGATGAAGCGAACAACCTTGTCTATCTCCATCTGAATAAATGAATTGTTATCTCAGACACTTTCCTCCTCACCAGTTATTTATACCATTTACAGCAGGACATTAGTCTGGAATCCAAACACCCGTACAAAGGCGAGCGCGACCCTCGCTGCAACGCCAAAACTCATCTATTAAACAAAGCGTCATCTTTATGTACGCCTGGCCTGTCTCATTTGCTCTGACAGTGGACCCTCCTGGCCACATTTTTTACGGTGGGGGCCGTACACTGACTACAGCAACTACGTTTGGATGTGGTCACCGACGGCAACCCATCAGCAAAGTTTGTATCAGTCTTCCTCTGTACACTTGGTGGAATTATGGTTAAATGTGCAATATTTGAGTAATTATTATTGATAATAATTTAAAGACACATGTGTCAGATCCTAATTGGGGTTTTAATTCTCTGCAGATCTACTTGCTGTCCTCTTATTAGTATGCTAAAATATTTAGCTTCTCTTCTAGATTTTAGGCAACAGAACACGAGGACAAAGCCTTGTTGAGCTTCACGTATAATTTCTGTAGAGCAGTGGTAGATTTTCAGATCTGCTAATGCAGTAAAACCTAACCTACTCAATAACTATGTGTGTAACATATAATTATGCAGACTGTATATAGTATGAGAAATAGAAAACAACTAAAAAAAAGACCTATTATGACAAATTTTTTAATAATTCTTCACACGGTGAAGCCAAACCTTGGTCTGCTGCAAACATTTTACTACTTCAGGTATCTTTTTTAATAATAAGCAAGGTTCATTTTCAGGTTTTAAAAGTCAGTCTTTGTGTTTGCAGATTCTTGGTTTTCTGCATTATTACACACCTAGAAACCTTTGCTTACTGACTGATAAACAAGGAGTTTTGCAGTCCAGAGGTGTGTGTGCCGCTCGCATAGTTCCACCGCTGGAACACTTGACCAGATTATAAGATTTATTTCATAGCTCAGCCTCAGGGTTTTTGTTCCGAGTTATCACCCTCAAAGTCTCACTAAGCTCTCAAAGAATGTTTAAGTCTCCAAGTGTGTGTGTGTGTGTGTGTGTGTGTGTGTGTGTGTGTGTGTGTGTGTGTGCAGAATCCTTTTTTTTATTACAGGATTGTTTATAGTAAATGCAAATGAGCCTTACTGAGACATTTTTAACATTACATTTTTAAAAATACGTCTGCCATTATTTTTAAGTGGCTGTAGAGCACACACATTCTCTGTTATTCTCTGTTATTCCTCCTTTCTACTTCATTCCTTCTCTTACTCTTTCTGATAAATGTTTCATGAGGCAAACCACCTCCCTTCCATATCCTCTCCCGGAATAATGTCCTCTGGTTGTGTCCGAGAGATTA
>CAAE01014581.1:2150950-2219267 GCA_000180735.1 Tetraodon nigroviridis | reverse complement strand
ACAGGGTTTGAGTGTGAGTGATGACAGGCCATCAAACGCTCATCTAAGTGTCAATCACGCTTGGCGTAGTCTTGACAGTAGTGAAGAAAAGGCTGATCGTAGACATCAAGACAGTTACAATTTCCACGTGGTTTTAAGCTGCTCAGCTGCACTGTTGAACTTGTTTATCTTATTTATGATATTGTGTGTGTATAGGAATAAAACAATGTTGGATACATTTTGTGTAGTGATCAAGGTTCTGGGGTTCCGTCCCAGAGTTCTGCGCTCTCCCACTGACTGGGCAAGCTTTCTGCAGGTGCCAGGATTTCCTCCCACGGTCCCAAAAACACACACGTTTGATTGATTAGAGGCTGTAACTGATCTGTGTGTGTGTGTGTGTGTGTGTGTGTGTGAGACTGGTGAGTCTATATCCTAGTGACCTAGACTCCCCATCACCTCCCTTTCTGACCCCCTGACCCAGATTACTAAGAACAATTAACAGAAAACATATAGATAGATTAAACTTGTTTTAAAATATTAAAATATATCAGTAAGTGAATATAATGTAGTACTAGTACTTATAGTAGTTGTAAAACCTGACTAGGATCTGTACACTGCTGGAACCTTATTTTTAGGCATTTAATTAATTTGAGATGATCAACCTAATATGGGGTTAGTCCCAGCCTGTTTAAAGGACTGCTCCAGGCCTGCTGACGTTCTTTAAAAGACATAAATGAAGACGTATCTTTCTATTGCAGTGATATTAGGCACTGCATCCAACATTTATGAACAATCAATATTGCTTTGAAAGGTGTTGTGAAGATATTGTTTTCCCAGAGTGCTTTATTTGAATCGCACTCTGAAGGAGCTCAGTCTGTTTTTCATGCACATAACTGAGCATGACTGTGACATAAATGATCTCTGGCAGGTTTTTTTTTTTCCCTCGGCGTAAAAAGCTTCTGGTTTTGTGCTACTCCATCCTTTTCTTGGTTATTAATTGCCACCATGAGGGTCTTCCAGCAAGACCAGCTAACCCCAAGAAATGCCTGAACTTCTTTGTCATTAATATTAACGGCCAATATATTATGCATATTATTCTTTAAATACCATATAAAATGTGTTTTTGTGACAAAATCTTAATTTTGCATATGCTTTTAAGAAATATACATTAAATAATAATTGCCATTAAATTGATGGCAGAGGCAGCTTTGGTAGTGTCAATCAAACTAGAGGACACCCCCCCTCCTTCCAGCTGCCGAGCCATTATTGTTCATGCCAGCATCTGAGAGTGCAGCAGAATCAGCACATACTGTAGCCTTCAGCATTTTCCCATCTGTACACTTACTACAGGGCATAAAGGTCAATAAATGTACTGGATTTTTTTTTTTTTTTTTTTTCAAGCGAGAGAGAGGAATTAATCTGAAGGCGCTGCAATATTCACCAGTGGGACGGCTGGGACAGAACATGAAACATGGTAATTCAAGACCTGCCCGGGCCAGGACCTGCTAATGTTGAAAACACTCGGTAGATGAGTTCATTTGAACACAGGAGTCACAAGAGTGACATTACGTGTCAGTACGTCCAATATCATCTGTCTGGTTTCTGATTAAACGTGACAGGATTCAACTAAAAGTTGGCTACATTTTAGTTAAACTAAGTGAAGTTACAACATGCCACATCGCCCTTCTCCTCTGGCCATCAGCAGGAGGGTCTTTCATATGAGCCCAGTCCTGATCAAGGTTTCCTCCTGTGAAAGGAAAGTTTTCCTTTCGCTGTTGCGAGCATTTGTAACAGCTGCTGTACAAATAAAGTTAAACTGAACCCAATGTTATTGCTTTCCTTAGACAGCTAATAGAGTCAGGACGTGGAGAGAGGCAAGAAGTATTTCAGGGGACAGTTCCTTTGATGTGAGCAATTTATAAGGCTAATTATACAAACAGAATAATAACAATGGAGGCGAGTGTGTTTACCCTCCCTGTGTTTACACCACAGACGGATCCCTGAGCCATACAAGAACACACACACTCGCACACGCTGGTTTTGTGTGTTGATGTTAGGGAACAACTGGGGTAATTCTCAGATCAGATCATAATAACAACAATGCCAAAAAAAATGCCCGACATCAAAGAAAGAAAGGCTTATGTGTTTAAAATTCTTCAAAGTTTCAAGACACTGGAGATAACTGATTGAACTAGCGTGCTACATAGCTGCAGGACAATCCCTGTATGATCGTGTGAGCCTGTAACCCTTTGGGTAACCGATCTTGTTGTTTGCATATTTGTTGTATATTTGTGTATTCATGCCCCGGTTGTATCTCATCACCTAAATTGGCTTGTGTGTCATTATTTCCCGCGTGGGTGGCTGATTGTTAGGCCGAAAAGCTGCTCTCTTTCCGGAAGGTTTCCAATCAAACGGGCCGAGATAACAAGCTTCTTTTCTTCGATGGTTGTTCAAAAATCATGTACAGTCCCAGAATACAAAACCTCAGATGTTCTTTAAAAAAGTCTGGACAACGGCTGTGAATTTTTCATTTGAAACACGGATCCTTTTTACCTTACCTGTTCCGCTAAGAAAGGACCGAATGAGGCTTCATGCGGCGACCTTTCATCATGGAGCCTGGCTATTAGGCGCGCCTTATCACCCCATGCATTAGAAGCACATTAAATTTGGAATCACAGCACTCTTCAAGTTCAAATAATGAGCATTTAATTATTGACAGGGGCTGAATATTTAACAAAGACAGTGGTGGCTCACTTGGTTGCCCACAAATGGAGTAGTACCAAAGAGGACATGAGGTCCCAGTGACCCAGAATATACCCTAACCCCCACCCTCACACACACACACACACACACACACTCTCCCATCACATCATATCTTATCAAACCAGCCAGGCTACTGTCAGCATTTTCCTGATGTGCAATGTAATCCAGAGCAGGCTTCATCTCTGGACAGAATTCACATCAGTTACATCAACGCTTTTATCCTCCACCTCTTTTAACTTCATGTCTACTGTGCATGTGTAGCCTGGAGCCGCAAAAATGTCTGTTAGCATGTTAGCATGTTAGCCCCTTTTGTAATGTTTTACACGACGCTCTTTGTATTAAATCTTTGTAAATGAGCTGGGACCCTGATGAGTTCTTCAGACCCTGGTTTTTGAAACAGGAGCTACTTTATTGATTTTCAAATCTTCCACCTTTGTCTCCATCATGGTAATAGTTTCTTCATGCCAGAACTCACACGCCAGCCTCTTGCACTGCTTTTGACAGCTGAGAAATGTCATTACAGTCCATAACGAAGAATGAAATCAGTTAGACCATCACCACGCGTCCAAAATTGAATTAGCACCTCTGAAGGTCAGTCTGAGTGGCTTCTTCCCAGCCTTCTTGAATGTGAACACAATATTTTGTCAGGGATGACGTATGTCAAGTTTTAGGACCACAGTCCACCCCCTAACCCCCCCCCACAACTCCCTTGTCAAAAACGCTTGGAAAAGTCTAAATAATCAGCAGAGGAGCGTCACTTGCACAGCTTGTGCAAAGCCAATCAGGAAGAAGTGACTCAACAAAGGTGACTGATCAGTCATTGAAATTAAAATGAGGTGCTGGGAAAAGCCAATAAACGCAACACCTTCACACAATGTACAATTAGAGCTCATACTGGGAGAGAGACACTGCCTGAGTGTGGAATCAATCTGCAAATCATTTAGGCTCCACATTCACCCGGCCTCTGATATGACAGAGGAAATCAGAGATAGGCATAACGCAGGACGCGTTGGGGGGTGGGGGTGTCATGCAAATGACTTTTGTTTTTGCACTGTGCTTTTTTTATCCGAGTTCTAAGTGATCATTCTGCCTTTTAGTAACAGCTGTCAGCCCTCATTAATGGGCTTTATAAATTGCATCAAAGTGCAGAGGCCTGCGTGTGATTAATTTATACAGCTCAGGAAACTGTGCAGGTGCTGGGGAGGTGGGGGGCGTGGCTTCAGCGCCACGGTTACACAGACTCCTCTGTACGACACGGTGCGTTGTCTTTCAGCTCCGGCAAGCGTCTGTCACGCTACCTCGCAGGAAGCCGGGAGGCCGATCAGACGCTTACACAGTGATCTGACGAAGATCTCCTCTTTACCATAATGGCGATCAGATACAGCCCAATTAGATCCAATGAGACATGTTGACCTCATGTCATTTTCAATCTACATAGAGCCACAATGATGGTGAAAATTTTGCTTTAATTAAGTCAGTAAGTGCGAGATTCAAGTGGCACAGATTTTCTGATTAGCAACACAATATGGGCACTAGAGAGATCTCCATGACCTGATACTAAGATGTTAGACAAATGTAAGGTAGTTCTTAACCCCTAAACATGTTTTTGAAGTTGTGAGAAACAGCCTCACTTTGCTAGAATTTGGATTTTGAACACACACACACACACACACACACACACACACACACACACACACACACACACACACACGCAAACACACACACAACACTAAAAAGAGGCTATGATTACCTGTACCATTGTGAATCCACTGTCAGAACCTCTTTACATTCTGATGCTGATGTCTCAGCCAGTAGGCATAAAATAAAATGTAAAAGATCAATTAAAGGGTTTTAAAACCCGCTGTCAGACCCTCCCCTACCCTGCCTTTCACCTTAGATCAATGCCTATTATTTAGTTGAGTATTTTTTTTCTTTGACATTTAGATATAAAAGGAAAGGGGTGAAAGCAGGTCCAAAACAAAGAGGTTTTTTAAACAGGGCTTTGTCTTTGCCAGTGAAAGGAGAAAAAGGATTAGCTGTGAGAAGATACTTTGAAGCCCTGGAAGTTTGTAATGAAAAATTTAAGCTACAAGCTAGCTGGATGGGAAGGGCCTGTGGGGGGTTAAGCACAACTATTCATTTGACTTCGCATATATTAAGGTCTGTAATTCAAACGTAGCTCAGTGTGTTTTTAAATTTTGGCTTAATAAATATTTTTTCTTTGATATGATGGTTGTCCTGTGGCAGGCCTGCGTGACGTGGAAGAGAGGGCTGGAGAGGCGAAGCAGACTGTCGGCTCTAATGAGAAGGTCACAGCTCGCTAATTACCATCGACGGTTAGGTAGCGTCCCAGGAAGGCTCCTGTTTCCAACAATAATCTCAGACGGGCCACCTGAGTCGCAGTGGTAAATGAAATAAATCTTCATCTCTGCTTTGCACCAATATCATCGAGCACGCAATAGCTGTTATCCAAGTCAAACACAGATTGTAAAGAAAATGATTGGAATAATTGCAAGAAAGAGCGGTAATAGCAGTAATAAGTTATAAACATAATAAGTGAAAATGTGAAAAAGAGCACAAAAATTTCATCACAAGAGCAGAAAAAAGCACACGGTGCTACTAAAGTACGATAAGGAAACATAAAGCCAATGGATGCACCCTGGACACTGAGAAATAATTATTTTTAGAACTTTAGGGGAAACTAAAATGGTCAAAGGTCTCAGAAAAAAAATAAAAAAGGAAACCTGAGACATTTTCCAGTCCAGTGCAGTCTGAAGATCCTTCCCTGACGAGAAGCACCGTAGAGCACGGAGGTAAAAAGCTTCCTTCTCCCCTGCTTCTGCCTCACTTCTCCCCAGCCTTATCAATCGACCGCCCATCCCGTGTACTTGCGACCTCTAATGGATCTCACATGACAACAGGCCTGGCCCAGACAAGAGCGCCAACAACCATTAGCCCGCGAGCAGGCGGCAGGGGAAGAGGACCTCTCGGTGTCCTGCCGCTGATGTGTCGTGCACCGAGCCGTCTCCCTGGAGTCAGACGTAGATGTATCCGCTCTGACAAGCGTCTCGCTCCTTTCTCTGCGCCCCCGACGAGCCTATTATCATGAGGTCTTGTGAATGTTGTGCATCCTTGGAAGTGGCGCATAAAAGAATGATCAGCCAAAGCTTTCAGACAGAAGTCGCTGGCACAGGGGTGCTCTTTGTTGAACAAAATGGAAGCGTGGTGACGAGAGGTGCACCTGTTGAGCGTCCTTGCGGAGACACAAGCACTCACACTTGGCATGATGTGCCTTATTATTTATATGGGACTGTCAGCTAATAATGCATGGTTCTCTCACTGAAGCACTTTGTGCCATCTTTGAAAGTCATAGAAGGAGGCACGGTTTTTCTGCTTCTTCTTCTTCTTTTTTCTGGGCATCAGCGGTACACCAGGGTGTTGTCGAAAGAAGCCCTGTCCTCTCGTGGGGACAGGAAGCCTCTCTGCTTCTGTGACTCCTCTTCCCGGTTCTGCAACCAGTTTTTTGGCCAACATTGGCAGAAAACTGGAAAATCAGCTACATTTCCAGGTGCGACACCATTTACTTCTCAAAATCTCACCATCACAGTATGTCCCAAAGGTTCTAAAGGCCATTGTCCCCCGATCATGTGACGGCCATTTTTTTTTTTTTTTTTTGCAGACCCGGATTAGAGGGTGAGTGTTAATGACAACTAATTAGGCAGCCTCTTTAGCCTTGGCACAGCGATCAAATGAGCTGTCATCTGCTACCTGATACAATGATCCTCTCACTCCTGATATGATATTTTATTCCTCTGCAATTATGCGGCCCCCACTGCACCACATGTGTTTATTGCCTCGAGCACACATGTCAAATTAAAGAGCAGCTTATGCACCTGATATTCAATTATTGCCCGCCGCCGCACCACGCACAATGGGAAAATGTCAGAGCCGGTAATCCGCAGTACTCCAGGCAGCGATCGGTGGGCTGCAATCACTGAGCACTCAGCCGTGCACTGACGCACAGAAGAGAATTTGAATATTGCATATGAAAAGGATCATTTTCTGTCTTGTCTCAGCGTGTCAATATGTAGGAAGTTGGCGTCTGACAGGAACGAATGTGTTTACAGTCTGTTAACAATGCTCGAGTCGTTAAAGGGATTTCATCCATATGAGGCAGATGTGATGGTGGAGTTACTTAGCGAAACATCCTCAGACTAGAGCTGAAGATGTTTTGTCCTGTCTGAGCTGCAGAAGCCATAAAGGAGGTTTGATGCCGTGTGTTTGTGGTAAATGCTGCCGTGCATATAAAGGCTGCCTTTCTATAAAAATTTCAATTATTTGTCTCACCATGAAAGTTTAATTATTCTTGAACTTGTTAATTTCTGGGTCTTTGTTTCCTCTGCAGTCCCCTGACAAATTCAAAGCTGCACCAAATGCGACTCATTATGCGCCTGTGTCAAATAAGGGATGTGCACAGCCTTTGAGGGAGTGGAATTATCCTTTTAATGGACCTTCTCTTCTGAAAGCATCATCTTCTTTTTACCGTTACTTCCTTTTTGAGAAACTACTCAAAACATGTTTTTTTTTTCCACCCAGCCACAAGAAATGTAATTGTAAAAACTAAATAAATAATATACTGCACGTGAAGGATATGGAGGCAGTAAACAGGGCTTACAATCAGCTACAGGTTTGACCATTTTTCATTAGCTTACTGGGCTATTAAAACGAGCACATCGTATTTTCAGCCTCACTGCTGATTGTAATTTTTATAAGTGGAGGGAGAAGCAGTGTGTTGTTTATGAAGTCAGTCCATTAAAATATTAATTGCTGCAGCCCTGATGAATTAGTGAGGTGACATTGCTGGAATGATTGACTTAAACACCAACTTGTGGGCTCGTGTCGATGCTGATAAATCAAAGAAGAACACACACAAAACTGAATTAGGACCGCGGTCGGGGTCCCGTCTCTCGTGGCTGTTTGTCTTCCTCACCGGGCCCTTGTCCTTTGTGCGTGAGTGGAGGGATGTAAACGTAAGTTCCACTGCCGTGACTTTGTCGCCAAGGCTCTGGGTGCCTGGTCAAGCAGCCTAGTTGCCGAGGCTGTGCAAGCTGGCCCTTTAAACAGGCCTGCTGGCTGCTCTAACGTTTTATTGTAATTGACCAGATATCTGTAATTGATTAAGGCCTCTTGTGTCATGCATGTGCACGTTCACTCTCTGAACAATGATGGTGGCCTGGGAGGTGAATTCGACACTTGTAGAAATCTGCTTAATGTTCTGATTAAAACTCAGAGAGAGACAGCTTATCTGCAACGATCTGCAGCGAGCGCACTTACAGATGAATGTGAAGCTTTGTCCTGACTCACTTCACAAAGTTTCCCTTTTACACTGTAAACACAAACCTGCACTTGTTGCGTGATGTTAATTTAAAAGCGCTGTGGCGCTTCAATAGAGAGAAACCCTTCATTTCAAGGATTTCCACCTGGTGGGAAGGTTGGTACATTAATTACTGACTTGAAATGTTCCAGTGAACCCTTGACAGAACTACCAGGCTTTTGTTTTTTCATTATTAATTTCAAATTTTGCTTTGGCTGATGTATTTATATGCTCATTTATTTAAACTTTTTTAACTGACTTCCGTAATTTTTCGATAATTTCCTTTTGTTTTTCAGCTCTTTGTTTAGTTTGTTTTTGTTGTTCTTGTCCTGCTTGGCTCCTCTGCTAGTAAGCTAGCTAGCTCAGTATTAATTTTTACACCGATCCACAAGAGGCAACTTGTGTGAGGCAGAATAAACCCTGAACAGCCACGTGTTTCAGCCCAGACAGAATAACACAGATGATGAGGCACAACAACAACATGTTCCTTAAAGGCTGCTGAATGATTTTCTAGCCAGCTTGATAACCAGGAGCGGGTAAAATGGAGAAGTCAGCTAACCGACACTCCGTGGAATGAACGCCTGCCAAAATCTAACTGCGGGAGATGTCAGCCCTGTGAATGAAGGGCCACCAGGTGAAGCCATTAGGTCGCGTGATGGCCAGAGCAATCAGAGAGGCCACGGGTGAACGGATCCACGTGGCTCCCACAGCCGGCTTCGCACAGTTGATTGTTCAGGTCTTTGGGTGCACTTTGCTGAGAGTTTTTCCCCAAAGAACCCAAATCTTGATTGGAATCATTTTTAGCAGAAAGCAGCAGAGAGGGGAGACACCGTGGACGTGAAGAAAAATGAATCTAAAAAGGCTGAATCCAGGAAACACAGACAGGAGTTTAATTTAAAGCTATTTTAACCTTTGACCTCAAGGTCAAAAGACTAAGGGAAGACTTTCAATGGACAATTTGCAAAATAATTCTTTTTATATATCATGCAAATAGAATCATTTTTTTATGTTTGGTGCATTTTTGTTTTTCTAAATAAAAATGCAAAAGTTTAAAGACGGACAAAAATATCAAAATGAGATATTTAATTTACAGAATAGATATAAATATTCATGGTGTAGTAATCATCAACACTGACAGGACAGTTGAGTTAGAAAAAAAGAAAAAAAAACTACCCTTTAATGATGGAATCTGCATTTTTAAACAAATTGCGGCCTTCACAGAACTCTTCTTTGTAGACGCGCCAGGACCTCCATATTCCCCACGCTGGCGCTCGCCTCATAAACAAAATGTCCCTCCCTGTCAGACTGACTCATTTCCCAGTGTTGTTGAGGCACATCTAAAACATAGTTTAGGTTTTGTGAAGCATTCAGCAATATCCTGGAGGCGCGTTTTATCTCACTCTGCAGCCTGACTTATCAGTCACCCCTGATATTCCATCCCTGAGCTTCCTTAATTGTAAATGTTCAAATGTGGTTGTTGGGCTCTGGCTATTAGCTTTGCAGGGCGAAATGCGTTTCTGTTTCAGCACAGTTGAATTCAGCCATTATTCATCTGTAGCTCGGAACCAGCCGATGGGGCTGGGGCTGGGGCTGGGGCGCTGAGGCTGGAGGGTGGGGGTGAAATGAGCCCTGTTCTCTGTTCCTGGAGTGTTTCTGGTCTCCGGTAAGCACACATGCACTCAACCACACACTTGCACTCCAACTACCGAGCTGGTGCAGAGACAAATTAGGCGGTTGGGATTTCCTGTGAGTTTTTGGCTCCACCATCTGGTCGTTCCAGGACATTTTCAGCCCGCTGGCAACATATTCCGCATACCAACATCCCACCTTAGCGGAATTTTGTTTTGCTAAAAGTACATAAACTATTCTGCTTACATTTCAATGATTTATAAACTGTTAAATGATTAAATCTGGCTGAGGAACATGCAAAACAAGTTCCTTCTTTTGAGACATTAGCTGGGCCTTAGATGACAACTGATCACGGGGGGAGGAAACTTAAAAAAATAGTTAGGGAGTTCTGCAACTTTATATTTATTTGATATTTCTGGATAAGTTGTTTGTAATTTAAACCGAGGAAAAGAACATGATCTGCGGTTTAGCTCGGTTGTCTTCAGAGGACCTCAGGTTATCGATCGGTGGAAATGAGATTGTGAAGAAAGGGTCTTTGCTCAGCAGGAGGTGTGCTGGTAAAGAAGGGGGGGGGTCTGACTTAAAAAGAGCTGGTGTTATGGCAGCCTTTATTAAGACTCTTCATTTGCTTTTGAAGGCAGGCTGGGGGGGATCAGTGCTGGCAGGTTACAAACGTGTGGAGTCTCTGCTGCTCATTCTCGTCCTGACAACATCCTTTTACAGGCAGGTTTGATTCTGCGTGTGTGTGTGTGTGTGTGTGTGCGGGGGTTAGTGGGTTGGTGGGTGGGTGTACAGGTAGGAGCTGATGTGTGTGTGTGTGTGTGTTTTTCTGAATCTGCACCCCACAGGGTCACTTGGAGCAATTAAAGCTGCAACAGGTCTATCTGCTGGAAGCTATCCTCCCATTTTACAGGTTTGCAGAAGGAAAATATACAGACGATACACTGATTAATGTTTTTTGTTAAGGCAGATTATTAATCCATTGCCTGGAAATCACTTGTCATGCGTTGTTGTTTTACACACCAGGTTGTATAGATTCAGTTATTCCTGATGAACTTGTTGACATTTTAAATTCTACTCTTTCATTTTTTTGCTTTAAAAAATCTGTTATTATTTCATTGTCCTGAGCAACAGCTCCTGAACTTTCAGGTTCTTGGCAGCTTTTATTTTCTTTTTGTCTTTTTTCTGCCACCCTCCCCGCTAGCGGCGCTCTGATGATGAAGCATCTGCTGGAGTGAAAGCTCGGCTTGTTTTGAGGAGCTGAAGCTTCTAAAGCATATTCTTCCCTCTCCACACGCAGCAACGGCTTTAACCGCAGCTGAGAACTGGCAGAGTGGCTGGCCTTCCATTAGATCAGCGGTGAAAAACAAACCATCCAGAAAGAAGCAGGCTCACGGAAAGAAATGGGTTTTTTTTTTTTTCTTTTAAATGGCTGAGCAGCGAATGCTGTCCCTCATCATTTACATCACAAAAATGAAATTTGAGGCTCAGAATAACAGACTACAAATGTGAGTTCATCTGTGCTTCGTTCAGTTAAAATAAATGTTCGACATTATAGTTTTATTTACTTATGCGAGAAAAAAAATGTACACGTAATGGACTTTTGAATTGAGGTCATATAAAGGATTTGAAATCTATATGAATGATGAGCTTCTGCCACATCCTAGTGGTTAAATTTTAGTATTTTTCCTTGCAATCATGGCCAGATCTATAGGTTAATTCTTCATTTTAATCATTTTAAAGTTTATTTAGCTAATTATTTAGCACTTAAATGTACATCCACTAATTATGGACACTGGCTAGTCCCATTCTGAACGCAAGCTGGGGCACTTTGTTTGGAGAGGATGCAGAAAATCTCCTACATTTAACATATTCAGAGGTTCTAAATGGCTCCCAGATCAGCAATGGTGTCCATTGTATGAACTGCAGTCACTTAAAACAACTGGCAATTTGGGGAGCACTTAATCTATAATTTCCACGATTAACTGCACAGTTAAAAGGCACTCCTGTCTAATTAGAATGAAACAAGTAGATTATAATTAGTGCTAAGCCTTGTTGTTGATCTGATGCTAATGCAGCAAACCTCTGCTTTATGGTATCTGTTAGCAGACATGATCACACGCATTGCAACACTCTTGTTTGCTCTTTAAAAATCATTAGAATTAAAAAAAAAAATACAATTTGCAGAACAACAGGGAGGAGAATTAATCCAGACTGGTGAAACAGTTGTGCAGGAGTGAGCTTATTTGCACTAAAGCGTCTACAATGCTCGTTTTCCCTCGGGATTTTTTCCCCTCCGCGTGAGTAAATAAATACTATTGTAATGGGGCCCGACCCTGCTTCCAATTTGAGGCAAAGCCCCTATTAGGAGCATAAATCTGCAAGGCTTTGTGGGTAATTAGCGAACATGCTCGGGAATGTTAGCAGGGCTTGGCAAGGTGCGTTTGATCAGCGGTGAGAGGCGAAAATTAGCGTCGACAGGGAGCAATGGCAGGAGGATGAAGATAGGAGGGCAAGTGGGTGGGGGAGGGGGAGTGGGAGATGTGTGGACGCTGAGGGGCAGGGTTTACTAAAGCACACATCTTCTTCTTTTTTCTTTTCTAAAACTGAACCTCTGACACATGCATCAAGCAGAAGGCTGCCTCTTTCTACTAGATTAACCTTGTGTGTGTGTGTGTGTTTAGAATTAAATACTAAAGAGAGCTGGTTTAACAATAATATATCTATAGATTTGAATCTAATCATAAACTCGTAGACTGTTTAATGAATCATTTGTTCTTCAACTCCCCAGTGAAAGCTGTTAAATGAGCTTTCATCATGGCTTCATCATCGGGTTTGAGGTCTGATCTAATCTTACAGTTTTTAACAGTTGTGGTGATGTTCATCAAATTATTACAATGAAAATAAAAAAAAAACACACTTTAATGAATACTTTTAAATGCGTCTGAGGCTGCTGAATTATTAATGTCATTGTGCATGAGTTAGCACGGGTTCAACGAGGCCTAATTAGAGGAGAAATACTAAAGCTAATTTGCAGACACCAGAAGCATAGTTTAGATATAAGAGCTAATATTTGAAAGTCAAATTTTAGTTGAAAAGGCCAGTAATAACTGTTAATTAACTCTGGTTTTGTGGGGGGTTTTTGTGTGTGTTTTTTTTTTTTTCCATCCTTTGACTTAAGCTGAGCACAGTGTTAACAGGGCTATAGCGCTTCACATTTCTGACCAAGAAGATACATTTCAAAGGTTTTAATTATGCGTTTGATGTGGGTATTCTCTGTAGATAAGATATTATTTTAAGATCCCTTTGTTCAAAAATTCATTTTTATTATCGCTGCATGAAATGCAAGGAAATTCCCAACCTAACAAACCATTGGTGCAATTAACATCTTCGATCGAGTTCATATTCCTGATAATTTATACAGACCGCGCTCCTCCCCTGTGAGCGCTTGCAGGGTTGGACTCTTCTTGCATTTACAGAGTCCTTTCTTTTTTTCTTTTCTTTTTGCTGCAGAGATGAAAATGGAATGTGTCTCTCTAATGAACAGAACTTGACTGCCACAATGATAAAGATAAAGTTTAGGCCAGGTCCAGCAGCAGGCCCCCAGAAGCACCAGCGCGGCCACATCAAACCAATTAAAAGTGACGATAAATGTTATCAAGAGTGAGGATTAGCAGAACATGACGGAGACTAGACGGTTGTTAAAAGACTGTGGAATTTGTCTGTGGCCAGAGCAGAATGAAACATGTGGCGTTAGCTTTTAAAAGGAATAGTCACTGTGGTGTTGTGAAGAGCACGCAAATGATTAAATATTAACACAGTTTAGGCAGACCTGCAGTCAGCAGGGCAGCAGGCAGACGAAAACATGAAAATCGGGATAAATCGTCCTGAAACAATTTGCAGCCTCTTACTTTCTACAGCCGCTTCCCAAATCTTTGCTTTGGCTAGTTTATCTGCCTGCAGAGTGGCTGTGGGTCGGTAAGAAATCATGACGGTGCCTAAAATGACTGGTGAAAAGTCGGGTTGTGAAGTGACAGCAGTGGGACAGCTGACACTGATCAACAAGCCACTAGCCTCACCTTTTGGGCCGCTCTTGGAATTTCAGCCTTCATGGCCTAAAAGCAGTAAAACTAGAGTCAAGTCAGCAGCAAAGTTAAGACCACTTATTTCAACTATACAAAGGTGAAAAATGGGGAACTTTGAGCCCTGGTGAATGTCGGGGGCGCTAATAAACAGGCAGGATTAACGCATAGCTCTTAATATTCCTGCGGCTTAATGGGCTGACAGTCTTGAATTATCTATAGGTCTCCGCGATTCAAAAAGGACCATCAAACCCCAAACTTGAGAGCAGTGTCTTGTAATTGAATAATACATTACATGTGGCAATTATTTCCGTTAGAAGCAGACTGAGAAATCAATAACCAAGGGATCAAATCAAGGACTGTGGAGCTCTTGTTTCTATTCCCCTTGTGACCAATTACATCACCACAGTTTAAACACCTGCAGTGTCACAGTGAGCTGTGACACTTTCTGGCGTGCCCACGCACGTGCACATACGCACGCACGTGAACGCGCTTCGTGGTAGAGGCAGATGTTGAGATGGGAAAGACGCCTGTTTGAAAGGCGGAAGCCGAACAGCCGACTTTGTTCGACCGGTCTCAGATTGAGGAGTGTTAAATTGGAGCTGCACGTCAACACAAGCGCAAATACAGTCGCGACACGAGGACAGAGTGTCTTTGCTGAGATGATACAGACATTTCTGAGTGATTTCTGACCTGGAGTTATAAATTATGCACTGGTTTGTAGCTCCAGGCAGCACCCTCCCATGACACGTGTGCTGCTGATTAAGAGAGGGTGAAACAGGTCCCGCTTTAATGAACACGTCCCACCAGAGCTGAGGCGCCTCGCTCAGGTGACAGCGTACCTCTGACCACCTGCTGGTTGCTAAAGAGGATGCTGAGCCCTCCAAAGGCCTCGTTGTGTCCGGCCAATAATAACAAAGCTAGAGCAGCTTTTAGGGAGCTTTGGAAGCTAACAAAGTTCTAATATGTAGCATCTGCAGAGTGTAATGAGGAGGAAGGATGGGAGTGTCTGCAGGTGTAGCATTGTGTGTCCTGTGGTCTCGCTAATGGCCCATGCATGGTGGGCTTCCTCGCACCTGAGAGCTAATCATCAAAACCCTGAGACGGTCAATATTGCGCCACGTAGGCAAGCTCGCCCGAGAAATAATAGCCTGGAGTCAGAGGATACGTGTTCTGCGGCTGATCGATCCAGAGTCCCATCTGCGGCGTTTTGTTGGTTTTGAAGGAGGAGAACATGCCTTCGCATCTCAGAAACGCAGCGTTCATACGATAAGAACCCCGGCCTGAACTGGTGCATGTTCGTTTGATGATGGGGGAACTGGGGGAGTTTTACTGAAGGTCAGAACAACCAGCGGTTGCTTGAACGAAGACGGGCTCGACCAAAGGACTTCGCTTCAAAACAGAGTAGAGTTTGACTGTTGAGAGCTGGTGAAGGCCAACACCTAACCAGGGAAGCGGAGCACAATCAAAAGGACAAATGCGACCAGCCTCTGGTGTGAGGTACGCACTGGGTGTGAACCAGGGCTTCACTTCTGTGATGCCTTTGACCTGGTAGTTCAAAGAGGAGCCGCTCCGTAGTGTCTGAGCACCACAGACAAAGGCTTTGTTCATAATATAGTAAATCCAGCACATTGTTGCCTTTGAGCCGCAGCCTCTGCAGACCTGAGCCGGCCAGCGAGCTTTCTACAAACACACGCACAGAAACCCTGTTTAGGGCCCATTTTGAATGTTTTATTATCTAAATCTTTGTTGGTTTAGAAAGCTCATAACTCCAGATTGCAATAAATATCACTAACCACATATTTTAGGGAGCTTTGGAAGGCTGGCGAGCACGTTTCAGTTATTCTTTCATGGGCTCAACAAGTGCGGCCTTGTATCAGCTGCATAATGCACCTCTGTCTGGCAGGTAAGGTAGTGGAAAGGCGCTACAGTAACTCCCTTCTCCCTCCTTGCCGCCCCTGCTCCACTATCAGAGGGGGAGGATTCTAGCCCGCAGCCATAGTTAACCACGGCGTAGCAGTGAGGCCTCGGCTGCTCTGGTACCTCCACTCCTCCAGAGACGCCAGGGCGAGCCACTCTTTGAAGTTAAAAGTGTGGCTGCGAGACAATATGAGCAGCATGCGAGCGGCGATCTGTGCCACCCGCTATGTGATGTGTGAGAGTACGTGTGTGAGAGTGTGTGTGCGTGGGGGTGTGGGTGACAGAGGTGGGAGAGACACGGCCATCTAACGCTGTGGCAGGAGAAAGGTGGGCTATGAGGAGGTTCTGGTTCAGTGGCGAAAAATCTGTAAAAGCAAAGTACAGGCTGAAGAAGTTATTATCAGGCTGTAAATTGTTGTTTTTATGCTCCTCCTGAACTGCTGGAATCCAAACTACTGTGAACCACGCGGATGAACCATCGGGGCTTCAGATGGAGGCTGAAGTCGATGCAGATATGATCAGAAGATCCTCAGGAGACTCGCAGAGAGCTGTAGCATTATATCTTTATTACCGTCGATCACGCTCCCATGATGATGCCCTAATGAGAAGCCTAACAATTAGGAGCGCATGCATGTGTGCATGTGTGCGTGTGTGTCTTTAAGGAGCATATCAGACGAGGCCTTTATCAAACATGGTATGTGATTGAATTCCTCTGTCATTTACAGTGAAACAGATCATGGGCAGATGGGTGCACGTGTGCAGGCCTCCTGCACACAAGCAGAAACCAAGCTCTGAGCTCACGTTTAGGCTCCAGTTGTGCATGAGACAGGTTTGCCAAGATTATAAATAAATATCTATTCTGCAAATTAAATGAGGTGTAGACAAGGTTTTCTAGATGTCAGAGTTTTCTAAAAGGGCAAAAATTAAATGGGTCTCATGTCAAGTAGACATGTTTCTAGTTTTGCAATAATAAAAATCAATCTGAGCATTATTTCAGTAATAAAATAACAGTGAATTGATTTGTTGTCTTCCTCCAATTTACAATTTTTTTTATAATTGCTAAAGTCAAAATAATGAATTTAGAGCAGAATTAAAACAATATTGACTGCTTGCAAATAAAAGGTGTTTTTTTTAACTCCACATGAAGTTATTGATGTTCACAGACACAAACCATCTTAAGACGTACAAAAAGAAAATCAGATCATTTTGCATTAAAACAACATTTTGCCATTAAGTGTTGAGTGTGTTCGCTATGGACTCTGAAACATCATCAATTATTACCGCTGCTCTTTAAGTCATCCCATAAATTTTCTCCTCCTTGCTGGAATAATTTGTATGATTAGATAGTTTTACAGCCAGAAAGGAAAGACATCTGCATTAATTATGCATTTGATAAATCTGGGACAGAAGAAAAGAAAACAGCAAACTGTTTTTAAGACGCCCCAGAAATGGAAAAATAATGAGCCCACTGGAGGTGCAGAGCGGTTCTTTGCTGCCACCTTCAGGCTGTAGCGTGTCATTACAAATCCACAGTAAAAGCGTTCTGTTTTACTGATAAAACAGATAGAAGTTAGTAGTTGGAGCTACCAGAGATGACACAAGTATTAACATTCACACTGAAATTGTACTAGTCCTTATTACAAGCCGTAATTAATTCTGTTGCTATATCAAGATGTATCTGGCAGCAGTCAGTCCTGTATGGTGACATCAGCTGACCTTTTCTGGTCAGGCATAAATTATGTAAAGCATTTAAGAATGCTTGAACAGTGCACATGTATACCTGTAAATAAAATATGTATTTATTCTTATATATGTGAATGACTACTTTCGGCACCACTATAATACACAATTCTACCACCTAGTGGCACTACAAGACAAAAGTACATCTTCCAGGTAGAACGTTTCAAACATTGTGTAAATTCTAATTGATTAATATAAAAATAAAACCTAAACGATTGAATCATTCCATCTTCTGTGGCTTTCTGCTTAGCAGAGCATGTGAGAGAGTTTACCCAGTAAACTCCAAGTTTGCCTAAAGAACACACATAAAGTTTGCTTAAAGAGATTTGTGAGCAGTACGCAGTGACAACTGTGGCCCTTAACTCTGCCTCCAACAGAGAAACTTCCTGTTTCTGAGTCAGCACGTGGCCAAGACGAGCCCACGCCATCCTCACAGCATGATGGAGGAACTTTGGCCGGCTTGTTGCTCTTCACACCACCGATGAGAGCGCAGAATCCCCCCTCAGCCTGCATCACAGACAGCTTTTCAGTCCTCCTCCCCCTCGTTACGGTTATAACGTTTTACAAATGAATCTTCCTACCAAGACAGCAACAGGCTGGTGGGCAACTGAACAGCACGTCTGTCAATTAGAGAAGACGAGCCTCTTAGAAGTTCAGAGTCTGCTGCACAAGACCTCCAGAGACGGTGGAAGTGCTCAGAGGGGCTGTTGGGCCTAAAACAAATGAATCAGGAAAGTGACTAAAGCCACCGCCCCTCCTTAGAAAAAGAAATGAAAATGTTTTATAAGCACAATTCCCACAAAGTCGGGATAACTGAAGAGATGAATTTAAAAAAAAACTATAAGAAAAAGAAAAAGGAGCAATTCCTAATGAATAAGAAAGATTTAGGATCAACCTAGTTGGTAGACAGAGTTTAATAAAAATGCCAATAGAAAAATTTATAAAAATCCCAGTCACAGAACCATTTTTCAAATAATGAAATCTAACTAAACTGGTATATAAGTGGGTGCGTTGTGATATATACAGTAAATTACAAATAATTCTGTTTTATCAAACCTATGCATGAGTAATCTTTTTGATTCTAAATCATATTTTTATGTTACTGCAGCTCTGACCTCTCAACAGACTTTATAGACACAGAACATGCAATCATGTAATATAAACACTGGGAGCCCAATGAGCGTAGAATACTGTAAAATACACGCTCAAGTAGCTTAAAACAGTATGCTAATAGCAGAGCAGTACCAGAGGCCAAAGGTAGCTAAAATACCATTTATTCACGGTAATTTCACATCTATTACAGTCATCAGTAATGAGTTTACAGTGGCATTGTTTCTTGAGCTTGAATCATACAAACTGCTGCACACCGAGGAACAAGGAAGTCACACTTGAAAGTTGTCTGATGGTCACGTTGACAGATTAAGTCTAAAACTGATACAGGTCAAACATTTCCTCCCATTTCTCTAAACAACAGGAGGAAAATCTTTTCAGTTAAACCTCCCACAATGACACAAGATCACTTTTTTTACTGTTTGAATCCAGACTAATAATAAATAACTAGAACGTTCCGGTGTTGATCGATCAGAGTTTCAGGGGTCCCGATGATGATGATGATGCAGGAGGAACTTGATGCTGAAAGAAAAGGAACACAACACCTAATGCAAATTTACCCAGAAGTATTTTAAATATGACGTCGTGTCTGAAAAGATCTTTGGTTCAAGTGGTTTTAATGTCGATCAGATTTAGCTTTATTATGGAGGCTGGGACTTACTTGGCGCTCACGCAGGGCTGTGTCGCTTCCGTCTGCCGAAGGCCTGAGCACCCACGTTGGTGGGAACAAAGTTGCTGTATCCGAGTCCTCCTGACCGGCTCAGGAAGTCGGCCAGGCGGTGGGTGACACACGTGGCCGTGTTGCACGCCCGCTTCTGTACTGTCACATTACTTTACAATCGAACAAAGAAAAAAACAGTGATCTCAGTTCATGAAGACACCCCAGATGTTACATTCCACAGCAAACCTCCAAAAAGTCAGCACAATTTAAACAGACGGGAATATTTGTGGCAACTGTGGGAGCCATGCTTACCATTTTCCCCATTTCGGAATATTTTGTGCGTGTTAAAAAGTTTCCACTTAAATATGACCTAATTACCACAGAGACAACAATTGTAAGGATTTCAACTGTTTATAGGTTTTTATTCTAAGAAACTTTTTTGTTGTTGTTCTTCCACACTTCTGTCATGGATGGAGTGATGAAAAATAAAAGGCTGCCTCATGGCGTTGGCTGGATGGACATGCGTGAACAGCGGCCGGATGAGCAAGCAGACGGTCGGTCAGTTTCAGTTGTACAGGCTGACGTGTTTTTGGTATTGCTCGGGGAGGCTTCGCTTCCTGCCAGGCGTCCCCGCTCCCACGTTGGTGCGCGGGTAGGTTTGGAGTTTGTGAATGTCCTGGGAAAGTTTGCCCAGCACGCATGTGCTTAACCCGGCGCAGCGGCGCGCCACGGGCCTGTCCACACTGTCAGAGATGGAGACAAACATGCAGAGACGCTTACAGCAACATCGGCATGCAGGAGGAGGACGAACGTGTCTTTTCTGCGTGTGCTCCACGCAGATGTTGCAGCTGCGCTTGTTTGTGTGAGAATGCTGCTCGTGCATGAAGCTGGCTTTAACTTCTGATAGATGGAATGGATGAATGAGTGAATGAGTGTGTGTGTGTGTGTGTGTGTGTGTGTGTGTGTGTGTGTATACGTGACCCTCATGCATTACAGGATGAGTATAGTAACTTCTCCAACAGCCAGGTGTGTGTTTCAGCTGCCGGGAGCCAACAATACCCGTCTTCGTCAGCCGTCTGGTGGTCTTGTTCATCCAGAGGTATCTGCAGAAGCTCCTTGACGGCGTTGAACAGCCTCTGTGCGTCATCGCTGAATAGTGAGACTCCATCTGCCGCAGACTCCTTACTGGTTCTGAAAACACAGCTGTGGTTAAGAGAACAAAACTTGAATTCATTCTTTCTGGAAGACGCTGCAGCGAGCGAACCTGGATGGAGCTGCCTGTGAGACGTAGGTCTGACCAATGATCAGCGCGTACGCCAGAAGCAGAGTCCCGGCTTTCAGCATCACGCTGTTTCCCTGTGGAGGACATTATTGTATTTCAATTATTTCATGCAGTTCTCTCTCTTCTTCTCATTCTTCAGCCCGTTTTCAATAAGCACTCACGGATGCTCCATAACTGTACTCACCGCAGGTTAGTGGCTGTTCTGGTCTGAAGATTTGCTGATATTCTCACTTGTGGCTCTGCAGGACTATGAACACTCAGAAGGGGGTTTTATAGACAAACCTCCTGTGTTTTAGGACCGTCTCCATCATGTTTTATTGGCCAGCGCAGCTCTTTTACCTCACACTGCCAGCCAATCACGAGTCCAGCAACTGGGCATGCACACAAACGACAT
The DNA here is from genome assembly GCA_000180735.1 of Tetraodon nigroviridis. Lineage (NCBI taxonomy): Eukaryota > Metazoa > Chordata > Actinopteri > Tetraodontiformes > Tetraodontidae > Tetraodon > Tetraodon nigroviridis. Next base: position 2,198,333 of record CAAE01014581.1, on the reverse strand, counting down.
GGATGAATGGTGACATGTGTGTTCCAGTCACCTAAAAGATGAGAGGACTGCAAAAATAGGCTTTTAGCGGGACGGTGGCAACAGTCAGAGGGATTAATCTGAGTGAAAGCAGCCGTGTGCTGTCGCACACAAGAAAGACATGTAAACATGGACTCAAGCTGTCAGTCTCTATTCACACAATCTTATTTTATTAACTCCATCATGTTAACAGTCTGTACTAATTGTAAAGAAAAAATAGCTTTTGCTACCTAATATTGGTAGTGAAAAGCCACAAATGAGTGATGTGTTCATCACCTAAGAGATAATAATCAGAGATGACATAAGTGATGATATAAACCAGGTATATTTATAGGTTCGTGACCATGTCACGCAGAATAATGAATTCGCTTCAATAGACAGGATTACTTGACTGTAAATACAAAAATGATCTGTTCTTATTCAGAAGCAGATGAATGTAGAAGTGCAGAACAGCATTGATCCTGCTACTGAAGCCTGATAGTCGATCAGAACGATGCACGGTGGCGGACTTAGAATCATCCTGAGCTCTGAACCGAGTCTTCCCTCCGTTTGTGTGTGTGCTAATTACTGGGCTGCTGGTCTCTGGCAATCATCTAATTCCCCTTATGTAACAATATTGAATGATCCACAACAAAGCATCCTGCCTCCCACTTATTTATTTATTTATCTTTTGACTTCTTTGACGTCACGAGGAAACTCATTAGTGTGAATAAGCCCATTAGCGCTGCTGAGAGCAGACCTGTATAGTTTTTACAACCACAAACACCAAAAGCTGCACATATGGCGGGAATGCACGACATTGTATAGATAAAGTGCCTTACCGTTGCCGGCTTTGCCTCTGTATTTACCAAGTTCACACACTATTCTCCGCCACTGCCCAACCGGGATCATCAGTTTATGCAGAATTCCAGTGGGAAAACATCTACTGTCAGGAATGCAATTAACTCACACTGATCGCATCCCCTAATGTTAGGCATGAATTGGCCTGGAAAATTAATTACAACACAGGAGAGCATTCATGACACAGAGGGCGCCGTTATGTTCCTCTGCATCGCTCATCAGCCAGCCTCAGCTGAGTCACTGGGAATTTGTCTTCACACAAAAAGCGAGCGGCGAGGCCTCGGGCAGGCCGCTAAAAGCCCCCAGTGAGAGTTCCCATCAAAGCTGTCTCATATTGACACCTTAAATTATGTGAGCAGGCAGCCAGAGTTGACAGCTAGCGCAGCCCCGATCGGCTACGGCGCTACACCTCCTGTCTGGTTATGGTGTCAGACCAACTGTTGCCAGCAGGATGGACGCATTATTTGTACACAAAGTCAGCAGCAAATGACTCCCTAGTGTTTCATTCACAGCTTTAGCTTAGGCTAGTAGCCGTAAATAAACATTAACATGCAATGGCACAAGAGTTCAAGCCGAAATCCTCGTCTGCTACCAGTACATCATAAACAATCATCTTTTTTTTCTAGCCAGTTTTGCAACAGGATATCAGAACATGCGCTTCATTACGATGACACATCTGGCATCTGTCACCGCCTCTAACAGGATAACAGGTTTAGCAGGTAGGTCTGGAAAGGTAGGATTCACTCATTACTCTGTTCTGGTTTGCTTTTTTTTTTTTTTCATTGAGAAAAACCTACAGGAAGGAATCCAGATTAGAGCTAGACCGCTAATGGAGACGCTCGGAACCACTTTCTGTTTGGTCAAGAAGATGCTTCTTTTTATTCATTAGTTTCCGTGGAGACTAAGAGGATGTGGAAAGAGGAGGAGGAGATTAGAATGAAACAGAAAAGGAAGAGTTGTGGTAATGAGTGAATGAACTAGGAAAACAAGCAAACAAACTGTGTTACGTAACAAAGGAAAATATCAGGAAATTATCTTTTAATTGACAACAAATTCAGACAAGATGTGTGGACATAAAGTCTTATAATTGTTTTACTTCCGTATTTGTTTTTAAGGAGAGGCTGTAAAACTCATGGAGAGTGAAGCATGGGCCCATTAGCAGTGGCGTACACCTGCTACTGTCGGCCAGAGAGCAAACCAAAGCTTCCAGGGACGTTTGAGCATCTGTCCAGTGGTTACACAGGGATTACAGGGTTAGGAAGGAGAAGCTTCTGGACAGCATTAGTGAACCCAGGAGCAGCTGGTAATTACATTTGTTTTCCACACACTTTGTAACTCCAGCTGTCTGGATGGTAAATGTTCGGCACAGTGGTCCTGGGACCAAAAACAGGAAGAACGCTCTTCACATGAATTTATAATTGAAAGACTGATTGCCATCTGCTCTGACACCATTAGGAGAAGAAAGACTTTTCCAGGTAGATGATTATCCCCAGATTTCAGACAAACAATGCCGCTAAACAGCCCAAATATCAACACAGTCGATACCATCTATGCATGGGTTAACGGAGTTTTAAAAAAATGGAGGAAACCTGCTGCTCTTTCTTTAATCCTGGCTCCACTTGTCTTTGGTGTTGAGATTAACTCTACTGCTAACGAGGAAATGCAATTGTAGCAAAATCATCATTCAATTAGGCCTGACTGATGTGTTTGATGCGACCAGAAGGCCTCTGATGGAGCTGGCAGGAAGCATGCAGACAATTTACAAAGATCTTTGTTATGCGGCTCTGGGGCCACTGGAGAAACGTATGAAACGACAGATCTAGTTTTCTCAGCAGGCCAGCATGGCTCAGACAACGCTGATGAAGAAGAAAAAGCTGATGATGATGATGAGAACATTTAGCCTTGTTTGTAATACCTGCCATTTTCCAAAAACTTCGACACCACCAGAAAGTTATAACTAAATTAACACATTTTTAAATGTTTGACTAAAATGGTTTGAAAACTACAGTAATGTCCTGTCCTGTGTCTGAACAGCTGCGTGCTTGCGTTACCATGGCGACACACAGCCTGCGCTCACATTAAGGTTTGAGTCAAGTCTGGAATGTGATCCCTGCCTTCACCTTTGACCTTTGAAAAGAAAGCGTGACCTTTCCTGTGACCTGCTGAGGCGATGGAACCTGCAACAGTTCACTGGGGCAAAGGTGATCTGCTTCACCAGTGAAGAGCAATGGAAATATTATCATCAGGCTAAAGTCTGCATTTTGAATCTATTACAAACAAACAACCATCACACACACACACACACACACACACACACACACACACACACACCTTTCTGATGCCTTACTACAATGACCCCCAAAAGAATACATATCAGAAAAGGTTTTTTTTCTTTATGTTTTTCTTTATTTAAATATATAATTGGAAAAGTATAGTTTTGTACTAGAGTAGTAATTGAAAAAATAAAGCTTATTTATAAAATTAGTGATTTTCCAATTTGTGGTTTGATTCATTTACCATGCATGCATTTAGTAACGACACATTATTTGAATTAATCTGCCGAAACATTACCGATGTAACTCAAGATGATTTGGAAACAGGCTTCAAAATCATGAAGAAAGCAAATTAAAGAACATATGGTTAAACGTCTGTCTTTCTTTTAGAATCTTTCAATGTTCCTTAGGTTCGGGTCGGGCGCAGATGTTTTCTTTCCCACCGACCCAGCTGAAGCGGATCCAGCTGCTGCTGGGTTTTTAAAACTCCAAACTGAGTCAGATTATTGATCCGGAGCCGAACGAAGTTCAGCAGCCGTTAACCTTGACTTTCTGGCCAATCTTCGCCTTAGAGGCGGGGGATGGAACATATGCAAGATGATAGCCTTTGTGCTTCGGCTGCACCGAGGAGAGAAGCCGGAGTCAGCCGAGCTGGAGCTCCGGACGATCAGGCTCTGTCGCGGAGATGCTTCCAGCTCATTCGCCGTCTCTGGCGCCCCCGCCCCGGGACCAGACTCTGCTCGGGCTGGCCTGCCTGGCGGTCGCTTTGCTGGTCGTGCTGCTGGTCCGTCAGCTGGTCAAGCAGAGGCGGCCGCCGGGCTTTCCTCCCGGTCCTTCCCCCATCCCGATCATCGGGAACATCATGTCTCTGGCCACGGAGCCGCACGTCTTCCTGAAGAAGCAGAGCGAAGTTCACGGGCAGGTAATCCCTCCGCGTTTTTCATCACCTATTTTAACTGCTGCTCTGCAGGCTCGGGGCAGTCCTGCACACTAAGTTTGATGCAAACTTGCACGCGCACGCACGCTCACTTGGAGACGGTTATGAAACCAACAAAAAGACACGCCTCCTGTCTTTAGACCCAGAGCTGCAGAGTCAGTCCTTCAGGAAATCTGCTCCACGTTCCCATGATGAGAGCAGGCTTCAGGAGGGGCTCAGGGCTCATCTTGCTTCATCTGTCTTCCAGATTTTCAGTATCGACTTGGGCGGCATCTTGACCGTGGTGTTAAACGGCTACGACTGCATCAGGGAGTGCCTTTATAACCAGAGCGAGGTGTTTGCTGACCGCCCGTCGCTGCCACTGTTCAAAAAAATGACCAAAATGGGCGGTAAGAGCCACTGGGACGCCCGCAACACCCCTGCAGCTCGGGCCACATCTCCACTATCGGAGCGAAAGTGTAGCTGGCGTGGCGACTAAACTGTTTTTCGTCCCAAGGGCTTCTCAACTGTAAATACAGCAAAGGCTGGATCGAACACAGGAAGCTGGCCTGCAACTCTTTCCGTTACTTCGGCAGCGGGCAGAGGCTCTTCGAGAGGAAGATCTCGGAGGAGTGCATGTTCTTCGTCGACGCCATTGACAAGCACAAGGGGAAGGCGTTCAACCCCAAGCACCTGGTGACCAACGCCGTTTCCAACATCACCAACCTGATCATCTTTGGCCAGCGCTTCACCTACGACGACCACAACTTCCAGCACATGATCGAGCTCTTCAGCGAGAACGTGGAGCTGGCGGTGAGCGGCTGGGCCCTCCTCTACAACGCCTTTCCCTGGATCGAGTACCTGCCCTTCGGAAAACACCAAAAACTTTTTTCCAACGCAGCCGAAGTGTACAAATTCCTGCTGCAACCATCAACAATTTCTCCCAGGGCAGGGTCCCGCACATGCCGCGCCACTACGTGGACGCCTATCTGGATGAGCTGGAGAGGAACGTGGGAGATCCCAGTTCCTCATTCTCCTATGAGAACCTCATCTACTCGGTGGGGGAACTCATAATTGCGGGCACAGAGACCACCACCAACACCTTGCGCTGGGCTATGCTGTACATGGCGCTCTACCCCAACATACAAGGTGAGTGTTTGCGCACCCGTTCTGCTTCTGTTCTGTCGTTCCGTCTCATTGTTTAACGATTTCTAAATCTCGACGTCAAAGAGAGGGTGCACAGAGAGATCGACAGTGTCCTGCCCAACGGGAGGATGCCCACGCTGGAGGACAAGCAGAAGATGCCCTACGTGGAGGCCGTGCTGCACGAGATCCTCCGCTTCTGCAACATCGTCCCGCTTGGCATTTTCCGCGCCACCTCGCAGGACGCCAACGTGAACGGCTACACGATTCCCAAAGGCACCATGGTGATCACGAACCTCTACTCGGTGCACTTTGACGAGAAGTACTGGAGCGATCCGGGCGTTTTCTCGCCACAGAGGTTTTTGGACGCCAACGGCAACTTTGTGAGGCGCGAGGCCTTCCTGCCGTTCTCTCTGGGTTAGCCCTTTTACGTTTCCGTTACCAATATGCCTACATTTTAAAGATGAATCTCTAACAGATGGGATTTTTCTTTTCAGGGCGGCGTCAGTGTCTGGGAGAGCAGCTGGCCCGGATGGAGATGTTCCTCTTTTTCACCACTTTGCTGCAGAGGTTTCATCTCCAGTTCCCTCAGGGATCCATTCCCACCGTGGCCCCGAAGCTGGGCATGACCCTCCAACCCAAACCGTACTCCATCTGTGCGGTTCGCAGGCAGCACAAGAGCCTCAGCTCTGTGGCCACTCCTTTCGACAAGTAGGCTCGAAAGCACTTAAGGCTTCTTCAACCGTTTGGGACAGACTTTTTTTCTACACATCCACCCACTGACGCAGCGTGTAGCAGCGTTTCAGTTCCTTATTAACGGGTACGGAGCACCACAGGTGGGCAAATTAGCGTTTTACAAATGGACAAATTGCCGTTTATTTGGCTACTGCGACATTGCACATTGCACATGCACATTAGGTTGAGGCTGTAGAGGAGATCGATGTTGGTGCTCACAGGATGTGCAGGGAACCACAGTGCACTACGGATTTAGAGCCAAGAGTTCATCTGAGCGCAGACTGCAGTACGGAGGTGAACCTTGGTGCAGCCACAGCGGGTTGGAGATTCTATCAATGATTGATAGTAAATACACCTATGGTGGTTCACGGCCCTCATCTCACCGTTCCAGGTCAGACAAACGAGATTGCCATGTGGGTTTTCGAAAAAGGTGCTTTCCAAGAACAGAACCGTGCTGGAGCTGGAGCTCGGCCAGAACTGAATTCCGCACTGTTCCCAGCAACAGGGAAGAGTTCTACGAAACATCTGTGGCTTATAAAATCAGACGGCAGAGTTCTAGAAATGTTCTGCAGCACTGGTTTCTGCTAAATAGTGCTTTTACTGGGATTGTTAGTACTGTATGTTTGTGGGGCAGGGTTACTTGTTCAGGGACAGGATTAGTTCGTTTTGTATCCATAAAGTTCTTCCTAATAACACAGACTCTTTATTTTGCTCATTTAGTGCTGAAATACTTTTTTTTTACAATTTCACTGTAATTATCATAAGGAGTCAGTGTTCATGAAGAAACATCAATATTCAAAAGTTTAAATACACTTTAGTGGCCTTTATGTAATGATTTTTGGACAAACCCTAAATTAAAAGATCGCACACACACACACACGCACTCCCACACACCAATAAAAGTCGAGAGGCTCTGATACTTTAGGGATGTGTTTTATGACAGCTATAAATAACAATGAAAATCAGATGTCCCCACAATGTAGATAAAGGTAAATGGTTACATTGGACAAACGTGCGTATATTGATGCTACATAAAGGGAACAACCACTCAAAGATGCATTTATGGCACAATCAACAGAGGACATGTCAGGTTGAAGGGCCGCACACACAGAAACCGACAGGCTCTTAATGACCTAATGAGCCAGAAGGTGCCGGATGGGGAGCTGCCGAGGCTTTAGTGGTCCCGACCCGTCACCCGCTCCCAGCGGGGGATGTCGGGCTAAAAACTGGCTGCTCCTGCACGAACAGTACTGCAGCCAAAGGACAGCTGTTGACAAAGAAACGGGGGAAAAAAAAATCAAAGTTTGCCGTTGAGGGCGACCGTGACGACAGCTACAATGGGAGACGGGGAGGAATCGCACACGAGTGGTTTTGATGCACAACAGAATGCAGCTGAGAAGAGGTGAAAGGTCAGAATCAGATCGCCACATCCCACAGTTTGTGAATAGAAGTAGATAAAAACTCCGGAAACACAAAGGTGACTACAAGATCTTCATGTACAACATGGCAGCTGTGCGTAGAAAAACAGAGGCATTCATTTGATTATTTAAAAAATATAGATTTATATGCACATACTCTTTTGTACAGGGGCTAAACACTCATTTGGTATTAAAATGTGCACACCTGTATCTATTTCATCTTTAAATATTACCCTCTTAAATTCCGCTAACTTTTTTTTTGGGAATGGTGATTTATTAAGGTGATTAGCTTGGTGGCGATTCCCTTCCACAAAACAAAACAAAACAAAAAAAAAAAACAGTCTAGTCTAATGGAATGCCAAGAGTGCTTAACAGTAATAAAAAAAGAGAACAAGTACACTATACAGAGATAAGAACAAGCTGAAATAAAACCCTGGATCCCTTCATTACACACTGGCCAAGTCTGGCAGAAAGAGTCAAGAACAAGTAGAGGAGGGCCGGATGCGCTTCAGGTCCGGCGTGGCCCGCTGTCTCGAAACGAGGACTCAAAAAAAACCAAAAAAAATGAAACAGTCAAAGAACTGCTAAATCTGTCGCTCTTTTGACGAAGCCATAAAAACATTTATGCAGTGTAGAAACGGCCGCGACGGCACGCGCGCCCTTCCATCCCCGAGGATCCCAAATTGCTTCGGTTTGTGTTTGAGCTGTTTATCAGGGACTTCAAACTGCTTTGTGCACCCCTCTTTTTAACTGTCTGACCATTTAAGGTGTATCTAATCTGAATCACAAAGAAAACAATCCTGCAAATTAACTATTCAACTTTGCGTGAATCCTGAGTAACCTTTAAAAAAAAGAATCGAGCCGAAGAGGAAAATGAGAAATGTACTGAGCGAGACAGCTCTCCCGGTCTAAAAACGACACCTAGATGATTACAAACTGCTGAAAGGACGCAAGAACGCACACACAGATTACTGAAATCATTAGAAAATGTGCTCTCTGTCTCCCCGCTCATTCTCTCCCTCGCATTCCCACAAATAAAATTTCATACACTCGGAAGTGGGGGGGGTGGGGGCGGGTGGAATAAAAGGCAAAGGACAGGACTTAAAGAGTCAAAAGAGGGTGGTACACATTAGTAAAAGCATCAAAAATGATGCAGATATCAGCCAACATTTCAATAATGTCTCTGACTGAGTCTGATACAGTGTTTCGTGTCACCAGCAAGGAGAGAGAACGACACGGGCCTGTAGTCTCAGGGCCAACGTGGACTCAGTAAAGGTTCAGACAGGCACACTCGATATATATGTATGTATACATATTTATATTTGTATATGCGCGTACATATACCTATATAAATATAGCTAATATTGAGGCCTAAACAGTCTCAGTCTATCGTCTTTCCACGTTTCAAGAGTTCACTTTGGTAAAGGGTAATAATCACTTTGTGACGCGTCAGACATTTGCCCTCTACCCGTCCTCTCAGGATAGACGGGACTCGTTTGGTACCTACAGGAGGTTTAAGCGCTTTGCGTTTGTTCACCGTGAAGGGCACCATCGTGACCACCACCGCCACGGCTCACACTCCTCTCCTGCACCTCTGTTCTCAGTCCTGGTGCTTCTTCTTTCCTCTCTGTGTGGTGAAAAAGTGCACGGGTTGGGCTCCCACCGTTGCAGCAAGGATCCGCTCACAGTAGTAAGGCCTTTTTTTGATTTCTTCAAAAACAACGTGACTGCTCATACATCCGTCTGCACAGTGAATATGTGTGTGTATGTGTGTTAGTTTGTGTGTGTATGTGTGTTGGAGCAATTCATGTGCATTTGTCAGCGGCCAGCTTGTTTCTGTTCTCACATCTGTTGGTGAAAGAAAGAGCGCTACTGCCTTTCTATTCTTTTTTTAAGGTTCTCGGTTCTCTTCTTTCTTCTGCTACTGACGCTCCTCGCCCTCCTCCTCCTCCTGGATGACCTGGATGTCGTCCGATGGGGAGGTGGGCAGGCTGGACGGCAGGCTGTCAGGCTGCTGCTGCTGCGGCTTGCCGAGCTCCTTGCTCTTCTCCTCCTCCTCGATGGTCTTCTTCCACACCTTGTGGTTCTCTGCCAGGTGCTGCATGATGCTGCAGAACAACCTCCGGCGGCTCTTCCTCCTCTCTGCGACAGGGGACAGCACAAAGAGGATGGAGTGCTAAATCTAGACCGTCTGACTGTAATCCAGATTAACCTCAAACGTGGAGCACTTCTTTTCTAATCCTGGATTGAACCCTAATCCAGAGGTTCACATCCTTACTTGGTTCCAGCTCGTCCTCTATCTCATCGTCCTCCTCTTCATCTGTGTCGGTCTCCACCTGCCCGTCCTCATCGTCCTCGTCGGATTCCTCTTGGTTGATCCAGTAGCCGGGAAGGAGGCCTGCAGCGTCGTAGGAGTTACAGAGGGGTCCCACGATGTGGGTGATGAAGGACTCCTGCAGCTTTGCCAGCTGTGGGGACGAGCGGTCCATGAAGGGGCTGACGGGCAGGCCCAGTTTAGCCTCCTCATCTCCCTGCAGAGTCAAAACACACCCTTTACTTTCATCAAGCTACAGGGATTCCGACCTAATTTTCAGAAGAAAAGAAAAAGGCGTTTCCCGGAATGATGCATTTAAATAAGCAGGACGTATTTATTTATTTGAGGAAGGCTACAAACGGACATTCTGCGTACGACTGCAGCGTGTGTCTTCACCTGCTCGTAAAATTCATTGACGATGCCCTCTGTCCACTGGAGGTGCAGGTCTCGGATCTTGGCGGGTCCATTGATATCTGCCAGCTTGATACACACCTGGCACACCAGGAGTCTGTCGTTCTCGTTGGTCCAGTCAATTCCCGGACTGTTGACGTCGTTTACCTGAAACAAACCGGGATCCTGCTGTCAGAAGCGCAGCGGCTCAGCCTCGTATGCTTGAAGCCATCTTATTTATTTCGACCCGTTCGAACCTTAGAGTTGAACTCAGCCAGAAAGTCAAAGTGCTTCTTCAGGTCTGTGGCCAGGATGGCTTCGATGACCAGGAAGCGGAAGCGCTTGAACTCCACGTGATCCAGGTTGACCAGAAAGTTGAATTCCGGACGGGAAAGGTAGAGGCTCCAGGCGGCGGCGGCGTGGTGGTTCTCCAGCACGGATCTGTCGTTGTAGAGCACGGCCTGAAGGGCGAAACCGAGCGATGAGGCGGGGGAAACGTGGGGCAGATTTGTGGAATTCAAACGTGAGGTTTAATATAATGTTTTATCGTGTGTTACGCAAATTAGCGTAACACACTATAAAGGTTTTTGAAAACAGAAATGTATCAGGCACAGTCTAGCTAAGAGCAGAGGCGGGTTTCGAGGCAGGTGCTGGGAAGGTTGATACCACGAAAGGCTTGAACGGCGCAACAGATATGGAGGTTGTCAACACGATTAGCAATCGATAAGTTCAGGGTTCCCTCTCCTTTCTTTCAACCCACTTTCCTGGGACTGCAACGCGAAACCAGACCAGCGTGAGCGCTATCATGGAACATGTTGTAAAAATACAATATTTAAACTGTGGCAGGCAGTTAACCTTTTCTGTCTACAGCGAAAGAACAGATTAGAACACGTCACATGGAGTCAGAGAGAGCCAAAAAGTCTATAACTAATGTTTGTAGTTGGAAAGTGCTACGTTTTAACACTAAAAGCAGTTCCAGACACTTGTTAAACAAGTTATGGCCACGTAAAAGGGATGCAAGGAAACTGCTGACTCTCTAGTTGAACATTAACCCGAAGATACAGATTGTGGGTGGAATCTGTGGGGTGGAATTGAGAGCTGGTTTGTACAAGGCTTCCCCAACATGACCTCCTGTGCACACCAGCGCTTCCCACCCATTTGTGCTGAGCGGCACATTTTCTCTGTTCTGGTGGACTCAGAGACGTGGCGCGTCTCTGCGCTGCGCAGGGCCCCGTCGCCAGAACGGGGCCGTCAATGGCGACATTTGATCGAAAAAACAAACACTCCTACTGGAAGCCACCGTGTGTGCAGAGGGTGGAAGTCAAATGCTGATACGGCAGCTCTGTCTCGTGGAAGATACCGTTTTTTAACACGACGATGTAGTCGTGTCAAGTAAGGTAAATTCTTTACATAAATTGAAAGGAAGGCATGTTTTTAATGATCATGGGCTGCTTCCAAAGCACTGAATGTCCTTGCAGAGTGTGTTGGCGCTGGTAACAGCATACTGAACATGTACACTAAGTAGCATAAACCTTCGAGTAAACCTCAAAGTAAGCACCGCTAACTTTTGCACTATACATATTTGCACCCCTGTGGTGATTCCTTTCCACAAACCCATATTTTTGCTCTTTGTTTCTGCAAACACAAGTGTTATTTTGTGTTTTGGTGAACAAGAAGAACTTGTGTTGATTCAGTAAACCTTCAAATACCAACAGGTTACCTGAGGGGCGTTAGTGGCTACGAGGAAGGCGTTGGTGCGCCCCGGGTGGTCGTAGTCGTGCATCGCCGCTGCCACGTAGAGGGCCATGAGCTCCAGAGCGGGGATGTTCCAGGCCAGGCAGCCGTAGCTGTCGTCTGAAATGGAGCAGCTTTTGGAGGAGGCGTAAGATATCCTGCCCGGAGAGATCCCGCTATCGGAATCTGGAAAAACAAACCAGACCGATGACAGTTTTGTCTGTGTTTCATTTTCTATTTTGCCATTTTCTACACATCACATGACCCCATCATGCATAACGTCCATCCAGCCCTTCACCATAATACCAGCAAAGGACATCCCACCTGTGTCACTTCCAGTCACGTGCTCGCTGTGTATCTGCTGAAAGCCGGGGATCGGTCGAGTGGTCAGGTACCAGACAGCGTGGAGCACGTCGGCAGCGTGGACTCGGTTGTGATCTGCAACAGAAACACTGTCTCACTGACGAGGAAGGCCTAGTTTTAACGAGGACAGGTATTTTAGAGGCACACTCACAGGGAATGTCCCTGTAGCCACTTTCCAGAGCACTGAAATATGTCATGAACTCCCTAACAGGGATTTTGAAGATTTCAAACAGACATGCATCCTGGAAAAGGGTGTATGTCACCTGTGGAGACACAAGTGAGCTTTACTGACACTCCACAGATAACACGGCAACATTCCTTAAATTATACTAAATGTCTGAAATAAGGAGATTGACCCGTCTTTCAAATTGTTCTATTTAACCTAAACAAAGCGAAGCCACGTGGAACTGAAGGAGCTGTCTCTGTACTAACATAGCTGAGTATTCTGCCGGTTTTGCCTCCTGTTTTGTCGACCAGGTCGAAGATCTGGAAGTTCCAGGTGTTCAACCTCTCCATGAAGGTTTCGTGCTCCTCCAGCAAGGGGTCGAGCTTGAACTCCTGTTCAACCTGAGGACACATTGACAAGATGTCTAAGCCCGCCACCTAACTGCAGGACTAATGACTCTGAGAAAAAGAGAAAAAAGAACCTCTGCTTCCTGAGTCGGCGGCTCCGTGCTTGGGCTCTCCTCCTCCTCTTCCTCCTCCGTTTGGACCAGGTTTCCTGCCGCATCCTGCCTCCTGTCTGCTGCTGCTTCCATCTCCATGCTCTCCTCTCTGATCAGAGGCTCCCCTTGAAAGTCCAGCCCTTCCCCAGCTTCATGCACAGAGCAAACACAGCACGTTTAAATGCACCAAACTGAATTTACATTCGTTTAATTTCTGTCTCGAATGTTGGGACGTGCTTGGAAACGCTTGAGCGTGTGCATGATAGAACATGTCCAGCAGGGGACAGCAGAATCCCCCGTTGTTAGTTAAAAATCCTATAACGTGATGTTTTCGGAGGCTTGTTTCTAGACCTTAGTGTTCCAGAGGACGGGAACATGATCTCTAATTTTCTCCAGGCCTCACCAGAAAGTTTTGGCCCTCATATTGGAGACACGGTAAGTGTTTTTGCTCAGAGGAGGCCGGCATGTTCAAATAGTTCAATCCTGATGTACAGGAGCCCTATTTGGCCAGTTTGTGGGCTGCAGAGATAATGCAGGACTTTTTTCAGGCCCAGTTTTCTTTTTTAGAACTGTATTTAGTAATTTTGGAAATGAAAAATTAGTGAAGTACCTGAGCGTCTGCGCTGAGCCTCACTGGTAAACGGCTGACGCATTTCCTTCAAATCACCTCCTTTGACTATCTGACGGCCGCAGCTGGAATAGTCAGACACAACAATGGCAGATAAGATAAGGGCTGAGCGGCAACCATGAACGTCAGCTGGTACTGCAGGTCTCACCTGGTGCAGACAGGAAAGGCGGAGCTACGGAACGCCTGTTGGAAATCAGGGGAACTGAGCGTCGAGGCCAGAGGTTTGTGTATATTGAGACTGACACTAGGTTTTGTCAGGAAGTCCGCCGTGTCGGGGAACTCCACAGGGGGTCGGGTGAGAGATGATGTGGAACCCATGCCCATGGCTACAGGGCTGTGGGCCGGTGAAGCAACTGGGCTCAGGCTTGGAGAAGTGCCTGGAAAGTAGCGCAGACGTGTATAACATCGTGCAAAAAAAAAATCATGCCAAAACCTAAAAATTCCTGCATTGCTGGGAGGCTCACCTGCCCTGCGGGGACCTGAGTGGTAGGTCAAAGTAACAGACGAGGACCTCTGTTTAGGGATGGTCAGCAAATTTGCATTAGGCCCATTTGACAGACCTGGGCTGGAAATGAAACCGTGTTAAATTCTGATTCAACGACAGTAGTTCTGCACGGAAAAGTGAAGCTTCAGGCTAGTGCAGCTCTGCAAGGCCGGTCTTCTACTGCCACCCTTCGGCGACATGCTGACACTGCATCCGAGTATAACGAATCGCAACGATCAAAAAGAAAGGATCCCTGAGTTTATCTTGAGGCAGGAACCTGAAAGTCTGCAGACTCTCTCACCTACAGCACTGTCATTTGTGACATTACAGCTATGAGTATTCTAGTTGTTTGGATTTTGCTCAACCACCCGCTGTTTTTTGTACACATCTTGTAATAACTACTGCTTACTTCTAATGTTAGTGCAAAACAGAAAGATTTGCCAAGAAAGGTGGACCTGGTGATAAGGAATATCACTAATACACAATTTGACACCTATACTTTTCTAACCAAATAAAAAAAAAGTTTTTCAGACTTTGAGATGTTGATGATAATAATAAACATAATTTAGATCAGCGTTTAAATCAAATCTAATCTAACCTAGGAAAGTGGTTAAAATGATCGGCAACTCTATATCTGTGCCACTACCTGCTTAAATTGAGGTCAGGGTGGGGTCTCTTGCCATTGTTACGCTCCCAGCGGGCTGATACGGAGTCCAGAGGCGGGAGTGCAGAGGAGGAGGAGGAGGAGGAGGTGGAGCTGCGTCTGGGCTGAGGGGTGGGAAGGCTATTCCTGCTGCTCAGACCCTGATGGAGAAAGGAAGTGAGCGATTTATGTCCATGTTTTATACACAAGCAGCCGATGCTGGTCACATAAATATTGTTGCTGCTGCTGCTGCCGACTGTGAGGGCCAAGTCCCCGAGCCAAAAACAACACCGTCACACCAAAAAGCAGCCAACAGTCTTTCATTTAATTTCATTTCTCCTTTCTATAGACCTACTCATTTTTCCAACCTGTAATCAAATAATTCTGAAGCAGAAAAACCTGACAAGCTGCCTGGTCTGGTATTCTCTGATCTGGGGCAGTGTAATTGCTGCAATGACAATGTGAGGAAAGTCCTGAAATAACTTCAGGCCGGTCTCATCTGGAGCGCTTTAACCTGTAAACAATTGCCCTCAGTTTTAATGTGAGCCTCACTACTGCAGCAGACAAGCAAAAGCTGTCCGGGCAACGCAGACGGGGGGGTTCCTGGTCTGTTTGGAGTAAAAAGCAAATGGGAATGTTGAGACAACCCCTAGTGGTGGGAATACGAAT
Organism: Tetraodon nigroviridis; assembly: GCA_000180735.1. Lineage (NCBI taxonomy): Eukaryota > Metazoa > Chordata > Actinopteri > Tetraodontiformes > Tetraodontidae > Tetraodon > Tetraodon nigroviridis. Next base: position 2,183,100 of record CAAE01014581.1, on the reverse strand, counting down.
TGCATGGAATCCATGATGAATCTTCCATTACTGCAACCTGCTAATGTGCAAAAAAAGACACAAATTCCCGACAGAATATGTTAAAAAAAATGTCTGCCAGAAAACCTTGATGGTTTTCCTCTCGCTCCTCTCCGTAGCGTCTTCCACCTCATCGCAGGGGTAGAACCCCGGGAATGGCGTGAAGGGGTTGACCCTGGGGCGGCAGGAGCCTGAGAAGGTCCCCATGAGGCTGGAGATGCTGCGCAGGGTGGAGACGGCTTGTGGCGGCAGGGCTGAGTCCATTAGCAGGTCTGAAACCAGGTTCCTGGCCTCATTGATGACCGACAGATCCACGCCGTTGCCGGTCGACGCACCCTGAAAACAGGCAAAAGCCACAGTCAGCAGACTGCTTCAGCCCACGGGGAACTGAGATTTACTGTTTTCTCTTCATCATTTTCCTTTTCTCATAAAAAAGAAGGTGAAATCACAACTTCTGTATGTTTTATTCTATACGTCGATCTGTTGTCGGCAAGGACCCCGGACCCTGGGACATACGGAGGAATGGGACAGACCGTTTCAGGACTCGTCTGTGTTATTGAAACTCAAGGGGGCGGTGGTGGAAAAGCTTTTTTCATTACAGTAACGCTATTTCGTTGGCGTGTTTTATCATTTCCAAACTCCAAAATAGTGATTCTGAAGTCTTTGGGTATCCTGACCTGTAATCCAAAGTGAACATTGGGACAGAACGTTGCATCAGATGAATGAAAACCCCAAGCTTTCTGTGCTCTCCCACCACCGCGCACATTAGAACGTTCATATAAGAGAACCGATTAAAAACAAACTTCAGACGCTGCGTGATGACCCCCCCTCCAACCATTTCTGGATTCTTTCATCGCAGTTCAAACAAGTCAGAGAAAGTCTGCAGGAGAAAAAAACGGGGCAGCAGCTCCGAGGTCAGCGTGTGCCAGGTTGTTTGCGGTGCCTGTTTTGCAGAAATGAGGAGCAGAGTTTACTCTCCCAGGATGGGGGGGGGGGGTTACCTAAATGAAGCCCGCACGTCACACTGGCGTCAGCATGGTACTGACCTGATACTGCGGCTTGTACCAGTGTTTCAGATCCCAGTCCCACAGGATCATCTGAAACACAAAGAACAGACAATGTCAGTTGAATGCAACCACTTTTGTGCATTTACACATGCAGAAACACATTTTCCATGGAAGGAGCACGGATTTTGCTTCTGTAGCGCTTTTGAGTTTTCACGGAGGGCACTGCCGGGTCAGGCACTGGCTGCCAACCGCTCGTCCATGCCGTTATCTGGATACACACTGTAGCAACAGTTTACTTTGAGGATTTCCTGGGCTGTGTGATGCACGTTCGACTACAGGTATGCACACCGCCGCGACAGTGGCAGACTGTGGCCTGTGACTGACGGGGAAAAGAAGAAAAGAAAGCCACTGAAACGGCCGCAGCATGTCTACAATGGTGCTGTGAGATCTTATCTGGCAACAGCTACGTCAATCGGCCGCATTTCCGCGGTTTCTGCTGGTAAGCAGACAGCAGATCTCACGCCTTACAGCAACGTACGGTCGAGGCTGCGTAACACCCGAGTTCCTGAAACAGCCCAGTATGAGCGCAAAAACAACACGTGTGACAGGTGAAGATCAGCCAGGCTGGTCTGATTCTAGTTTAAATGAACTGTTTAATCCAACAGATATTTTCTGTAAAATAAATAATAAATAAAAAATAGAGTCTGAATAAAATGCAGATGTCTTCCTAAAACTTTATTGATGTGTTTGGAAAGAAATAAAAAGAGGAATGCATTAGCAACCAAGAATTAATGGGCAAAAATGTGTGTTAATTTGACCTCCAACAAGATAATATTTAAAATAAAACACTTTGTATTTGTGACAAACCTGCTTTGTTGGAATAACACGTGATTTGTAGATCTGATTGTGTCAACATAGCATGAGCAAATTCGTAAACCTCAGAATAAATATGGGTAGTTTCTTCACCTAAATTCAATTTATTCACAGAGTAATTGTATATCATTTTATTCTTGAATGAAATATCCCATTTAAAAAATATCAGAAGTGTTTGATGACAGAAAAAAAAAATCAAAGAATAAAAACTACTATTATACAGAGTGAGAGAGAAAGAGAGAGAGCTCTTCTTTTGTCTAACCCAAGTGTCTGGAATCTACCTGTACTGGACAGTAACTTGCTAACGAGGTCTGCGGCTGCCTCTGATCGCTAATTGCTTCACTGATCAAAGTGATGTTGGGTGTTTGTCATCAGCATCTGTACAATGCTGCCAAACATTTAATATGGCAAATAAGCCCTGCCATGGCAACCTGACATAGTGGCCAGCAAACAATGCTCCGTACACCATGGCAACGTGATGGCGGGAGGACAGAGGACAGAGTCACCGGCTCTTCTGCTTGTTTACTGAGAGGAGCGGCGGACGGGCTTACGTGAGACCGGTCGCTGGTGGAGGGGGATGAGGGGACACTAAGCTAACGAAACCTGGAGACCCTACTTCAAACATAGGGCTGGACGTCACATCGACACTACATACAAACGCAAGATATGCGAGTGATCACACAGCTTGTAATTCACCTCAATGTACGGTCGATGTGATGGAGCTCCGCAGGGCCTAATGGGAGGTGGTGTCATTAATAATGAAATTATAGGTAGAGCAGCTGCACAGCGGCTGCATTAACTTGAAATCTTTAGAAAGGGTTTAGAATCCCCCAACAAACATAAAAGAGTTAAAAAGTAGCTGTGGACCCCAATGTTCTTAATGTACGTCAGGAAAAAGAACAATCTATTCTCTCTCAGAGTGAAACTGAAAAACACAGCATGCAAACACTTACAGATGTAACGATTTGTGTCATTTGAGTGAAGGTGGAGCATGAAAATAAGACATGTCTGGCACAAATCTTGTCTGTCAGGATGAAATAAAAGTAATTTTCTAGAAGCCAAAGACAGAGCTCATTAGATATTCGGATATCTGCGTGCACATCCGCATGTGCAAGTAGATCATTTCGCTGCATCAAAATGCAGCAGTGTCAACGCACTCCAGTATAACAGATATAGAAACAAGTCTACCTTGCATTTAAAACAAATAAAATGAATTGTTTATTCCCAACAAACAAGCTGTAAATATTATTTTAAAAAGTCAGAGATATTAAACAGGTGATTGTAGCACCTGTGTGTCATATTAGCTGAGCTATGAGGTGCTAAAACTGATAAAAACATGCTAATATGCATGCATGCGCCTGTGTGTAAGTGTGTGTGTGTGTGTTGGGGGGCAGAAGAAGTCAATGGCGGGCAGCGAGAGCATGAAAGGTGCAGAGGCGCTGCTGACGTCAGCCTACGGCGACACAGCGCGTCAGCAGCTGCTCACGTTGGTAATTAGGACAGGGCGCCGGTTGTCAAGATACACTCGGAAAGACGAGACAGAGGGTGGAAAAGAAAGCGGCGGATGGCGTGATGAGGAGAGTGCACTAAGCCGCTGAGAGGGCCGGCAGGGGCGCGCGTGGCCTATTAGTCGGCTGGTACCTGCGCGTGTGTCAGTGCGGCACGGCTGAGCTCTGACACACAGACGACGTCCAAGAATAAAAATATACCCCAAAATATGAGCCGTGGTCGTGGTGGTCTTCTGGTCAAACAAAGAAGTATGGTTCACCAAGAACAAAAACCACCAGCCTGACGGGGAGGTTCAGGCCAAAAAAAACCCAAGAATATTCTGACATGCTGGATATTTATTAGGCCTGAAAGCCAGCGAGGAAAGTCAGGGTTCAAAGTGTCCCAGTCTGAGCTGGGAGGCTGTCTGGTGGGCAGACAGAAACCAGTGCTTCCTCTCTCAGCCATCCACAGGAGCAAAGCTGAGTGGAAACGCTCTTGTGTCGTTTGGCTCAACACCCCGACAGGAAAACGCTGGCGGGGTCCACCGGTGGCCGTCACCAGTGGCGGCAAACTGGCAGGACTGTGGAAAATTCTTGCCCAGGCAAAAGGGGCTCCTGCAGAATGTCATCTCTCTTTCACACTCATCTACCACTTCACTGGATTGGTGCTGCCTCGCTTCTGGGGCGACGTGTTTGTTGACATGGGTGTATAAACCTCAATCAGATTAAAAACGTAAAGGCAAATCAAAGGTTAGTAATTCCAGCATCCAGGATGTGTGTTTTATTAACACACATCTGACTGCTTGGCTTGTTAATCTGGTTTGAAACCAGCAGAGGAGAGAGATACCTGAGCTTCAGGGAGAGGCTGGTATCGAGAAGGGCTTGCCCCGAGGTGTGAGTGTGTGAGCAAAGATTGTGTGGGTATGTGTGTGTGTGTCTTGTGATGGACTGGTGACCAGTCCAGGGTGCATATCTTGCTTGGTGACTGCTGAGGGGAAAAAACCCTAAAAGCCCACGTGACCCACATGACCCAGATTAGCAGTAAGTGGTGGAGAAAAAATGGACGTATGGAGAGAACTGATGACTGTCACACCGGTTCGCTAATGCTAATCTGCAGTGTCCAATCAGGTGTAATGTGATGCTAAACTATTAGCCTATTTAAACACAATTAAGATACAGAGTTGTGTTGAAGTTAGGGTTGACAGTATGCCAAACCTTTAAGTGTAAAACATTTTTTTATAGGTTCTTTTTAACTTTGTTAAAAATGTAGAAGGAGCAGGCATCAAAAAGGTAAGGTTATGCATACATGCAACGATCCACAATACAAACACACCCAGCCCCAGGTTAGAGGCCTGACCTTTGACACACACACAAGCTTCCCAATCCTTCCCTGCCTTTGTTTCAGGCGTCCATAGTCCAAGATAAATAGCTACCTAAATATCAGCAAACAGACTCACATTTTGCAATACGAAGTGTGATTTTATTAAACACACTGTCGCTGACTAATGGTTTCATTTTAACAAGTGATAAAGGAGATCTAGAATGATGCAAACAAACCAGACAACCTATAAGAACACTGGGCTTGCAAGTACTAATAACAATACCAAAGCAATAATAAAACACTCCTGAGGTGTTGGGTTCAAACTAAGCAGATCATCAATCAGCTAAATAGCAAACTTGAAATTCAAGCCTGTCACATTTACGTCAGCAAACGTCTAATCCTCCACCTCAGAGGCAAAGTGTGCGGTTTGGCTCTGACGTTCTCCACACATGAGTCACGAGACAACAAGTACGTGGCTCGCACATGCGCACCCACAGAATCCGTCCGACGCAGTGGCGCTCACCAGAAGCAGCAGGGCGCAGTCAGGATGGCCGAGTGGTCTAAGGCGCTGCGTTAAGGTCGCAGTCTCCTCTGGAGGCGTGGGTTCGAACCCCACTCCTGACACAAGCTTTTTCCCATTATCCTGGTTTGGAAGGTAGTTCTGCTGCCACTGAAAATAGGAGGCTCCTCCTGCAGGTGACACTTTATCGGAGCGGAGCATATCTGTTGACCTGGAATGCAGCAATTCTCCGCTATCGGGAGAGATTGGCCCAAATATCACCGAGAGCGGTGGCAGAGCCCAACGCAAATATTCCGAATGGCACACTTCTCAAAGCCCTTCCTGACTCCGACATTGATTTGCAGATGACTGGGTTCATATAAACACGCCAGGTTTACCTGGTGTCAACATCGGGGTGCGCTGAGCGCAGCGCAGCACGCCAGTTCAGAGGCGGACGAGCGTTTGGTACGTGACCAGAGCATTTGTGCAATTCTTTATTAAATTCTAATAGGTAACCGTTCAGAGTTCACTCTAATAGCAAACTAACCGGGAGCCTATTTCCAGCTAGCCGTGCAATTTTAGCATTGTCAAACATTGAATTTCTGCCAAGGGACAAAGGTGACCTACAGAAAGTATATTAAGGACTTGCTGGAAAAAGACATTAAAAACGTGCACACCGGAGCGTGGAGAGTCATCGTGAGCACATATCCTACAGCCACTGCGAACACTCGGGTGCTGATAATTAATTCGGAAATCAAAACAGAGCGCTTCGAGCTTGCGACGTTGTAGACTGTGACCTGCACGTGTTGGCCTTCAGCACCAACCAAACCTTTAGCAACGCCGAGCTAATCGCGTATCAGTGAAGTAATAATCTGTTCCACTGATAAGAGCTCGCACAAAGAGTGGAACTGAGGTGGAAAAGCCAAGGTGGCAGCCAAATGTCGGTCAGGTTAAGAGGGAAGCTGCTGCAAAAAAAGGCAGAGTTCTTGTAGAGTTCTTGTAGCGCGTCATGTTGTAATGTTTCTATTTTCTATTTCGATTCGTGTGCGGTGACATTGTGAGAGCAGACCGTCCTGCTTTACTGAGTTATGACTCTTTCTCTCTATCACAGTGCAAACACGCAATGCATGTTCTTCACACGTGGGATTTTTTTTTTTCTTTTTTCGACGACAGCGGCGAAGCCCATCGCCCGAGCGAGGCTGGGAGGCCCCAGTGCAACAGGAAGTTTATACCTGATATGGACATGAGAGCTAGATGAGGGAGGCTGGAGGCCTTGTAAGGGAACATCTGGTTTTATCATGGAATCAGTACAGGCTCCTCTTATAAACACAACCTAACGCCTGAGCCCAGCAGCTCTGGCCAATAACAGGCATGTGAACACAAACGCCATCCATCAGGGCCGAGCGCTGCGAGGAGGAGGAGTTAGTGGGGAAGATAGCGACGGGCAACAGACCACAGTGGGAAAACAGGCAACGCGGCTGAAATTGTGCATTAAGTTAATCATTTACAAGAAAGTGACTAATGCCGGCAGGGAGGCAGCTTCTCATTTCTTCCTGACACATCGCATTAAAGCCGGAGGGGGGCAGAAAAGGGATTTTAGGAAAAAAAAAAAAACTTACACGGTGCACTTCAAACTTGAAGGAGGCAGCACAAACACACTGAATTATATGAGAGTCACTCAGCCCGTTTCTCTACGCTTGTCCGTGCTGTAGAAACGAGGGGGGCCTTTCCTCCCTCGCCCCGACGGCGGTGCCGAGGCCCAGCTACCATTGCAGAGGTAAAGGTCAGTCGTCTGAGAAAATACTCGGAACAGATTTTCTTGCAGACTTTTTAACCGGAGTTGTTTTTCCGCCGACACATTCGATGTTTCCGAAGAATGTGAAACACGAAACAGCGCAAATACGAGCCGGAAATTGCCAAGCGCAAAAGTGCTGGACTTCATCAGCGGGTCAAAAAGGTGAACTCCAACCAGATAATAAAGTTTTTATTTGGTCACGCCGGGATGCAACGCTGGTTCGGAGGGAGGAAGAATCCGAGAAAACGATTCTGACATGTTTATCCTGCACGGATGTTCGAGGATGTTGCAACGAGAGTCGCAAACAAGCGCTTCACTTCCTCAGTTTTACCGGACAACAGCCAGCTAAACACCTGCTGCCGCAGCAGTCATGCGTGCGTGCGTGCATGCATGCACCCAGAGCAACCGTGACAGGTCTGGGGTTGAATCATCCCAGGGTTCACGTCGGGGAGTGTTTAGCATGTGTGTAATGAAGTGAGACTCCGGTCCAGCCATGAGGCCACGACTCCGCCACAACACAGGAAAGCTGCTGCTGGAGCGGTACAGGTGTAAAGGGACGTTAATCAATAGTCATTACCGAGGCGTTCATTAACACAAGTTAAACTTCTCCAAACTAACGTGCAAAGAAAACTGAAGGTTGACTTTTATTTTGGGTCCAACCACGGCGGTGCAACCAGCGGTGACGCCGTGTTGAAGGCCTGCGCTGCGCTCCACACCACCTGAGCTGCTGCGCCACGCGCCCGGCGTAAATAGTGGAGCGCTGGCTGACTGTCAGATGAGTCAGAGTCACACAAACAAACGTGGAGAAGGTTTACTAAACAGAGCAAAGGTGAGGCCTACGTGCGAGGCGCGCCTCTGTTTTGGGGAAGAAGTGCGTGATTCCAGGAAGAAATGGGGACGTTTCTTCGTTAATGAAGCGGATAAAACCTGAAAAACAGGGAGGTGGTTGTGTGATTGCCGGTGGGTTTGCATTTGTTTGTTTTATACGCAGAAGAAAATGTCACAAACTGGAAAAAAAAAAACCAAGGAAAGTGCACCAGGTGAAAAAGCACAGGCGCTAGCGTTGCCTTCACTGAATGTGACCTTTACCTTGTTTCTCTCACTGTTGCACCATAACATGTTAACATTTACCTTCACTCTAATATTTACATAGATGGACGGCCTATTAACGTGTCCAACGCATGATTAACGACCTCGACAGCACGCAGAGTTCCACAGCTGGAACCATCTTTGTGCTGGAGGACGATCGGACACGATTCTGCATTTATCCCATGTCCCTGGAAAAGCTCGAACGTTATTCGCATGTTCTCACTGGATAGAGAAACAATTTATGCAATTAGGGTAAGAAAAAAAAAAATGGGCCTGAATATAGATTTAACAGGCCTGTGCTAGCAGCTCAGCTTTAACGTGTTTCTGCAGCATTTTCATCAAGCTAGTTTAACCAACCTTTCACTGACCTTTAAAGTCAATCCTTTAGCAGGACTGGCCGGTCCGGTTTACCTGCCGTCCAGATGGGGCAGGAACTGGACGAGGGGCAACCCTTGAAAGCGTTTTCAGGCTTTTAGCCTCACTCACGCCGGCGCTTTATTGCATTAATTCTTTTAACAGAGCGCGGTAAAGGTTCAGGCGCAGGCCATGGCCGCCGTATCGAAGCGGCACAGAGAAGGTTTGTTCCGTCGGGGCGGTGCGATTAGAACAGTTGCCCACACCTATCTCTCCCAATGGACGCCGCATCTCTGCCCGTAACCGCTTTATCTCCAGCAGCAGCAGTGGCCTGTATCAACCACGTTAGCGGTTGTCTGCCATCTAGGTAAAGTGGCACATCGTTAGTTTCAAACTTTTAATATTTTTAACTTTTAAGATACGATAGCTTTAATAAAAAAAAATCAGTACTGTGCTGTACACCTAAGAATATGAGCAATTTAATGACTTTTTGAACATCAAGAAGTTGTTCAGCGTATTGTAGCGGTTGCAGTGAATTTTACAGATCACTTTCACTTCGTTACTGGGCTCTCCTTTATTGTTAGGTCTAAAACCAAAGTGTATCCACAGCTCAAATATAAATAACAGGACTGCGACGGTGATGCTGCGTGCTGCTGCTTGCACAATATGATGATGTCAGACTCAGATTCAGTTATTTTATGCAACTTTGTGGATGAAATAAATAGTTGATTGTGATCAGAAACATAAAAAATAATTGGGAATATAAAAAAATACACGTGACTGGCTCTGTTCTCACAGATGCTGTCACAGAGGATGACGAGGAAAGGAAAAGACGTTTGGGGGAGCTGATCGAGAGCGAGCTTGGCCAGATGGGGGAGATATCCGAAACTCCAGGTCAGAGACTTTGCTAAACACAAAATCTAAGTATAAAATCTCCCATAATCTTAGGGGGAGGAGTGTTTGGCATTTGAACCTGTGTGTGTGTGTGTGTGTGTGTGTGTGTGTGTGTTGGGGGGAGGGGCAAACACAGCTACGACGAGACAGAAAGGCATTAAGCAAAAGAATTAAGTGCAGAAAAGAGTGTAGGAAAGACAGAACACAAAACAGAAACTCACTCAAAAATAAAAAGACACTATTCCACATAAAAATCCTGCACTTTTTGGATTAAATGTTTTTTTTAAATGTTTATTTTCTCCAGGACAGGGGATCCTGCTGGTCAGAATTCGTCTTTTTCGTTGCTGTGACTATACTGCTTCTTAGTTTTGCCCTTTTCAGTGGGATCTGCCCTCAGCTGCTAAACACACACAAGCCCTCCTCTGTAGCTGCGGCTGACGTCAACCGTCACTTAGCAACAGCCTTTTGGTGTAAAAGCAGCAGCGCTGACACCGTTTTCAAAAGAGGCACACAGAGAATGAGAACAAGAAACGGAGATAGAGGGGAAAACGAGCACGAGAAATGTCAAAGAAAATGAGTAAAATGCAGGAGAGGTGGTCATGTAGGCTTTTTTAAAGTCTGTCAGAGCAAAAAGAGCTGATGGAAACCAAGAGTAGGTATCGAGAAAGTTGCTCTAAAAGTCTGAGAAAATGTAGATTTGAGTTGTTGGCTTGAAAAAATCCCGCCTCATACTTGAATTCCCAGAGCAGAAGCGCGTCTGTGTCCCAGTCTAGCCACGGCAGTATTCCCCGTGCTGAGAACAGTCAACACATGCAAGTTCAACAACCCCTCTCTGAACCTAAAGTATGACACCGCCGGGAACCAGAACCGTGCAGAACGAGCTAGCTCGCCAGGGCCTGGCCGGGCGGCGGGAGTCCGGGGAACGTTTGGCCACTGCCTCGCGAGAGATAGAACGGCTGCAGCGGAAAGAAATGTCTAATTACCCCCCGAAGTTACTTAATGACCTCACCGCAACACAGAGCCAGCCTCCGAACAGGCTTTGTACAGATAATAATATGAGCAGATGGACGAGGTCAGGGCATCACATTAGGGCTCATTAGAGGAGTGTTGGGCCGCCTTTCACGGCAGGTCGACCCCGAGCCTCAAAAGAGGAAAAAAAAGAAAAGTGACCTTAAATTTCATTAGGCAATTGGAAGACAAAACGTTACAGGCCAATAAGAGCGTCTCGCGGGTACCGGGCCAACCGCTTTCACAGAGTCTCTTCAGTCACCCGAGTCACTGCGCCGAGCTCTGCTGGGCCGATCATGAAAACTAAAGAGCTGCAGGCTAATTGCTGGCGATCGTGACGCAAACCGTTTCCAGGGCAACCAGAGTTTTGGAGTACCCGCTCCAGCGTTGTTTCCTCATCTGTTTGCACTCGCGACAATGCAGCCGCTGCATCCTGTTTCGCTCTGCAGTGGACCTGGCTGGGCTCAAGCCTTCCAAACGGTCCACCAGAGCCGGCCCCGGCGTCCGGGGGCCCAAAAAGGAGCAGACTCAGTGTGGCTGCTGGGGGAACGGGGTGCACGGGAGTGGAACCACCGGGAACGGCTCAGTCACGCACACTCACGCTGAGTTTTGAGTCATCTCACAAGCTGCAAATCCAAACCCAATCAGCCGTAGTCCACTACAATTCATCCTTTTAAATTCACAGAACATTTAAGTCGCAAACATAAGCAGTTTTTGGTGAACCTTCTGGTTTTAAATTACTACTCTGGTCCAAGCTTCTATGTTAGTTAGAAGTGGTGTTATTAATATTTTTGTTATTAATCTACGCCACAGGGAACATAAGCAATGGGGCGAAATTTGATTTGAGTTCAGCAATTTATCTGGTGAGCACGAAAGATCCAGAGCTGTGCAGCATGACCCGCAACGCCCCATTTAATCATGCCTGATGCATTTAATCATTTAAAAAAAAATTGACCTGAGAATAGCACAGGGAGCACTCACAACACAACACACCGAACAGCAAATCTAGAATTTTAACAATTAAAAGGAATTAAAAAAACAAAACCCACGTAAATTAGGAAAATGTATTTATCTCCTTTAGATCCACATATAAGATCACCTCGTTATAAATTTTGCAGTTTGTTTCATTTTATTTGTGGGGACCAAACAGCGCCGTGTGCATCGTAGCCTTCCATTTTTTTAATGTCATCCCATACGTGACGTTCAAAAGCCCTTCCTGCGCATCATTCGCAGACGTATTGCGTCCCTGGTTCTCGTCACCACAGGAGCGATACGCTACATTCCGATTAATAAGACTTGGCATTTTTTCCCCCTCCTTTGCAATCAGCCCCGGGTACGTCACTAGGCCGTGACGTCAATGTTATATCATTCCACATGGCTTTACAGCGAGCGAACGTGACAGCCGAGGGCTGCTCTCCCTTCCAACCTTTTCTCTCTGCAGCGCCTCTCTGTTCTCCTCTGAATACAGGGGGCAGTTGACTGTATTATTTACCCCCTTCTGCCCCCGAGGGGAGGGGAACCACCCAAAAAGTGGCCCTTCTGCCTGGACGGAACACCGCTGACGCACCGCTGACGCTGCCTCAAAGTCTCAGTCATGAGCCGGAGCCACCGCAGAACTCTAAATACAAGAAGGCAAACTCCAAATCATTTTATTCTTTCACCTAAAGAGGAATTTATTCGATTACTCCGAGGACAGGCAGGTTTCTAGTTGAGTTCTTGCAGAAAAAAGTGTTTCTACAAAATGCTGTTTTCCAGATATTTGACATCCTTTTTGCCTTTAAATAGAATATTTTTGTGCTCATTGTGTTACAAATGACGCAAAGACAGATCTAAAACCCTTTAACATCAGATTAAGTGACCTTTAAAACACTGACATATAAGGCTTCAGGTTTTCTACTGGTTTTTCACACACACCAAATCCTGTATCTTCAATATTTAAAACTTTAGTGACTTTTGTTACTATTGTGCCTTTGTGTGCAAAACTGATTGCAAATATAAAATAAAAACTAGCAAATATTAAAAAAAAATTTAAAAATAGAAGCCTGAGTTTGGGACAAATTGTAGAAATTGGTATTTTTACACTAATTTGACAGAACTTGCTTAGGTAGCACCAGAGAAAGCGCGACTAAAGGCTAAAGAAGCAAACCAGCGACGAGGAGCTCACCGGTGTGGAATCAACGCATCAGCTTTACCAGCGTGGGCCCGTTAGTGACTCCCAAACTGCTGCTTCAATGCAAAGAAAGTCATGTAAGCATATAAAAGACGGAAAAGTACTCCTGATGGAATGTTGTGGTTACAACAGCATGGATGCCACCCCACCCGCCACAATCTCACCCACGGGAGATCACAATTCAGTTTGTTATGGGATAATAAAGGCCAGAATTAAAGAATCTGCCTCTTACAAAGGTAATAAATAAAATAACATTCGGATTGTTAGCCCTTTTGTGATATAAGGAAAAAAAAAACGTCAAACATGCAATAAGGTAAATACATATATTGCTAATGTTGCATCTTAAAAGGCACAATAAAAATCACGAGATGTGAAGGTTGTTTCTGCAGCGGCTGCATGAGAGGCCGACACGTTTCTGACTACATCTGTATCTCATCTTCAACCACTCCAGTGTTGATAAACTTGTTTTGTGTACGAGCCCCCGTGCTGACGCCAACAGGAAACAATCCTCCCGCGAAACTGACAGACGGTAAACCCACGACCCTTTCTGAAGAACGAGGGGGAGGAGAAGATGAAGAACATGTGTGAAATGGTTATGGATTTAATGACACCTCGATGCTGAAACGGTGGACGCGTCAGTTAGAGTTCTTCCTCGCAGCCAGCAGAGAAAGTCACCTGGCTGCTGGGCCGAACACACCCTGACCTGTACAGATAATGGACCGCTCCTGTCGTCCAGCACTTCTGCACTTTCTTTTCAGTGTTCACGTCTGCACAGCTCAAGGAACAGCGGTGTAGTAATCAAATTAGAAACGCTGTTCGTGGCACATTTGCAGGGCAATGTGCTGTTGTGTAAAGCCCCCTTTCGCCCTCCTAAAAACAAAGCCAGAGGACGTAAAGCACGCCGACTTCCCGTGACAAAATAAATCATAGAAAACACATTTTTTTTCCCCACTTTATGTCGTCTGCGACATTCAAACACGTTTTCCAGCCGCTGACGGCCTCAAGACACGACGGCACAAGTGCTGGAAACCAGCGGAAACAACCCGGATCCACAATTTTAGACCCCTTATCGTGTCCGACGACGCCTGAAGGACACCTAAACAATGTGTCTTAATTGAGGGCCCGGGTTCCGCGAAAGACCCGCACCTTTCTGTTTGACAGACAAGACACTTGACTTTTATGAACGCCGAGATACAAGAAAATGGGCACACGGAGGGGTTTTATACACGAATGCTGCGAGGCTTACAGCAGTATAAAATAAAATAAAAGGGAGAAGTGACGCAGCACTGGGGTATCTGTGCAAACCGCCCGCCGCTGGCAGAGCCTCGCATTTCACACGTGCAAACCGAAAAGAACAAAAAAGATATCCTGTGGAACCCAAGTCTGTCCTTAGAACTCTGTTCCCTAAAGATCCACAGCAGGCAGAGCTTCTATATCTGTCCAAAGCTGTTCCTTTTCTGAAACATTAGAGTCTTTTCCTTGTTCGATTGTTGGTCTTCATCTTCATCTCCAAGTGCACAGTTCTCTGCATTCTTTATATTCGATCTAATTAAGCTGAAAGTTTGTCAGACTTACATTCTAGTCAGAGCACTGACATCATGGTCTGGGTAGTCTGCTAAGAATAACATGACTGAGCTCTGACAAGTTGCAAATTATGATTATTGTATCGTATCCCAATTATTGTCAATGTTTAGTAAAATTAAAGCAACAACAGCTTTTGTTTTTGAGTCCATTTAAATATATATATATATATATATATATATATATATATATATATATATATAATTACATGCAGTGTGAAAAAGGTTGGGATTTGTTTTCATAGTTGCTTTATTGTTTTTCCTATAAAAAAGGAACTACCCTGTCCTCCAACTAATCTGATTCTCCCCTTTAATGGCCCATGTGGAAACTAACTATTTGCAGCACTTTTTCAGCAACTTTGCAACTTTTTTTCAATCAGCGCGTGACCAAAATTTGGTTAAAGAGGCCCCAAAACTGTAGCGAATGAGGCCAAAATGCCACAGGTTACATGTATGGATGTTCTGCGTGTGCATTTGCACACAGCAGTGCTGCTGCAGGGGATTGAAAATCTAAATGTATATAGGCCCAGAAATACATGCGGTTAAAGGCAGTTAGAGCATGTGCAAATATAAAAGGAGGCAGTTAATCAGCAGCTGTCTTTAACACAATAGATTCAAAGGTGTTTAGATGTAAAAGCTGGTTTGTAGGACGGGGTGAAACTTTTGTTTTGGTTGGTGTGATGCACATGTGCACTGGTGGGATGGTGGAGCATCCACGGGCCAACCTTTAAACAATAACAACAACTGCAACAGGGACGTGGTCCTGCAGATAGAGACCTACCTGTTCCCTGGAGATGCAGGGTAATGAAGGTCTTCGGGGCATCTTACAGCTGCCATAATAGCTGGTCGACGTTCACCCAGAGAAACGCAGCTGGATCTTCTCCTCAGGCGGATCACAGGCACCTTCTCCTCCGTGGGGAAATCCCACTCGCAGCGTCCCTCGGCGGGTAGTAGCGGTCGAACCAGAGCCCCAGCAGGGAGCCGGAGAGCCCGGACAGGCAGGCGAGCAGCGGCCTGAGCAGCGCGGGCACGCCGCTCAGACTGGTGAGCGAAACCAGCCAAACCACGCTGGCGAAAACCAGTATGAGAACACTGTGTTTGAGTTTGAGAGTGGGGATCAGCGTGAGCAGACCCACACATCCCAGCACGAACAACAACCTGCCCACCATTTGCATCTGGTGCTGCTCCTCTCCCCATTGCAGGACCCGCAGCACCAAAAAGTCCCCGAGGTAACACGACGCCGGCAGCGACGCCAGCCAACATTTGCTGCTCTCCTTCTTTTTCCTCCTCAGGTAGAAGGTCAGGAAGAAGAAAGCACATCCTATGCTGAACAGAGGACTGATGGACTGGGAGAACCCCGACAGAAAAGTCCGCAAATCACAGAGAGGGTCACTTTGCAAGCTCCTGGAAACGAGGAAAGAAAGCGCCAAGACCGCCAGCGCGCCGACGTAGAGCGCGGAGACCTTCAGCAGTTTGGAGCCCAGAATGTCCTGCTTGCAGAAGCTGCACACGTTGAACAAGAAGCCCCTCTGACGGTCCTGTTTGAGAGGGGTGACGCAGCTCTTCACATAGCCGTTCCTGAAGCCTTCTGAGCTGTTTACACTTCGAGCTCCGTCGTGGTGCCTTATTTTGCTGTGCAAAACCTCTCCTTCCTCCCGTGCAGCCATGGCGCGACTGTGCTTCCTCGGATCCCCGCAAAAGTCCCCCTCTCCTGCTATTCACGCCGTGTTAACACTCAACTACATGCCAGCAAACGCACTCCATGGTCACTCAAACGTGCGCCAGCAATCGGACTAAAGAAAGAAGGTGAGATGTTGTTTTTACACGAATGGGGCTCCTTGGCGCCCCCTACGGGAAACAACTTGAATAGGGGGTCTTTGTGGCGTGTTTGGCCGAACTCGTTTCAGTTTATTATAAATATACGGGCTTTTTAAATAAATCATAACGAAAACACATCACAGTCACGTTCTATTCTTTAAAGAGTTTGGGTTTTTTTTTCCAGCCACGTTATTCAATTATAAATTCCTGGTCTAATTTACGTTTTTACGTCGATTAATGTAACGAATCTGACCTTTTTTGTTGTGCACATAACTTCGATATATATGTTTCACAACATATTAAATATAAAAGTTAGTTTAAGTCATTTCTGTAACAGCATTGCTAAAATTAAATTGAGCGAGATTCAATTGATCATTTAAAATTTAAAAATATTAGATGGACAAAGTAAGGGACAAAGTGTAGCAATAATAACCAGATCATAAAGGACACATTTTTTTTAGTTATTGTTTTATATTTTACTGTATTCGGGGGGAAAAAATCCAAAACAATAAATATTTTTTTTCCATTACTGGCGGCCCTTGCGTCGCACAGTTCTGGGATTGACTAGTTATCCTGCCATGAAATTATAACAAGTCAATTGTCGATAAAACTGATCCAAAAACACATCCTCTCGGTCTGCAGACCACTAATAAAGAGATTATTTTAAAATCCGAGCACACATACTTGATTGATTCGTAAGTTGTAAGAAAAATCTTGACTCATGAATAAAAAGAGTAAATGTACTTAAACCTAATCTATGCTTTCTATATAGGCGCCAAGTATTCTGACTTGATATAAAATTTTGTTAAGATATATATAATAAAGCTCTGTATATTCCTTGTCGCTAAATAATTAATTAATATAAAATTACTGACAATAACATTACTTTTCACTAGAGGGCACTGCGTTACCACTAAACCTTCTGGTCTAGTACGGAAGGGAAATTTACATGAACTATATTCATTGGCTAATGTGCAGCCTTCAGAATGTAATATAAAATACAATATGGTTCTACAAAGTGGTTCAAATATTTGCTTTACCTACCATAACAGCGTATAGTAAAGATAGTAGCTTATAGTAAAGGTAGTAGTAAACATTCAAACTGCCAAATATTTAAACATGAAATTGTTGTTTCGCTTTTCGTCTTCAGTCTGTTTGATCCTTTGGGGCCACCGTAGCAGTGATGTGGCTCACAAACTCACCTTCCACGTCACGAGGAAGTAGGGAAACGAACAGATCAGCGAAGGAAGTCTCGGAGGATTTTTGCAGCTGTAAATGTCCATAACTGGATATCGAAGGCCAGTTAGGATAATAGCAGTCCCAGTCGGGTAGGTTATGCGCACGTATTTTGTACCGGTGTCTGTAATAATACACTATTTTGTCCAGATGCAGATTTTTTTATTCAGAGACCGCCGCAGTGTCCTCCATTTCGGTGCTAGCCCTAGCAGAAGCTAAACTGGCGTTAGCCTAAGCTTACTAGTTAACATTTAATAACGTAAAGAAATATATTCTAACACTATATTCTGCAAAATGATGGGTTGTCTCAACACTTTTTTGATTTTGCGTCCATAGACGGATGTTGGCTAGATTACAGCTAACGTAATCCAGTCTCAGACTTGCCGTATTCACATTGCGCACAGTAGATTTTGTGTTCTTCAGTAAAACTAACATGATTATTCATCTGCTTCTGCTGCCAAATGTGCTCTTGACAGGTATTTCTATCTGTTCATGGACAACTGTGCAGATACACAGCCACGAGAAACTATCAAAAGAATGAATCTAAGAAGTTATTTAAGTGTGCATATGGCATCCAAATGATCGAGCTGAGGCCGGGTTGTGACATCCAAAGTTTTAACATATTTTTAGATATATTTCTTTTTTTTTTTTCGTATTACGTGCTATGCGTCCTGTTAAGGTTTTGCTGCATGTTTGTTGTCTTAATATTTGTATTCGCACAAACGAACACAAGCTGTACATACATGCTGTAGTTGTTTGTGCTGCCCTTTGCAAATGCTTTTGTCACAATTTAACCAACCTTTTTTTGGTTTCTTTTAGGTATCATCCAGTAAGCAACTTTAATTTGGATTTATCTAAAAACGCCACTAGTCCGGCAGCAAAATGACAGCTGCAGAGAACGTTTGTTACACTCTGATCAACGTTACGTCTGACTCGGAGCCTCCTTCTGAAGTCAGCCTGAAAACTGACTTAGGTATGTTTTACCTTTACTCATCTTTCATCTAAAACCAATCATCTGTCAGTTGATTTGTTTACCACATAGATTTTTACATTTTTTTTTACAGAGAAGGGGGAAATAAAAGCAAAAACCGAAGCCCTGAAGAAGGTCATCATCATGATCCTGAACGGAGAGAAGTTGCCAGGGCTGCTGATGACCATAATTCGCTTTGTGCTGCCACTTCAGGACCACACCATCAAAAAGCTACTGCTGGTTTTTTGGGAGATTGTTCCTAAAACAACTCCTGATGGCAAACTCCTTCAGGAGATGATCCTGGTCTGCGACGCCTATAGAAAGGTTAGTCCATGTTCTGTGGCTGGAGAGCATCGTGTTTGGTTTGCTTTTTGATGTGAAAAAGTAATGGAACTAATGTTAAGGTGCCATTAATGATCATTTGTAACAAACTTTGAAACTGTGTCACATCAGACAAGCTTAGCAACAGTATGGTGCAACATATTTCAAGTGGTTTAGTAGATTTGTTATGTCCAAAATGGCAGAATAAATATGTACAAAGATTTTTATTGAGTGTTCCCTATGATTTCAGGACTTGCAGCATCCCAATGAGTTCATCCGTGGCTCCACGCTGCGTTTTCTCTGCAAACTGAAGGAGCCTGAGTTGCTGGAGCCGCTCATGCCAGCGATCCGCGCCTGCCTGGAGCACCGCCACAGTTATGTGCGACGGAACGCCGTCTTGGCCATTTACACCATCTACAGGTGCAACCTCACTGACTGACTTTCTGCTTGTACCTAAAGAGTGTCGTATGGTTTTCGTTCATGTCCAAGCTACTCACTGTATTCATTTGCTTTAGGAACTTTGACAACCTCATTCCCGACGCTCCAGAGTTGATCCATGATTTTTTGGTGAATGAGAAAGATGCCAGCTGCAAGAGAAATGCCTTCATGATGTTAATCCACGCAGATCAGGTTTGTAGAGTGTTTTCTGCGTGCGCTAATACACGGTGAGAATTCTTCTCCCGGGGTTTCATCGTGCGTTTTATGTGCAACAGGACCGAGCTCTGGATTACCTGAGCACATGTATCGACCAGGTTCACACCTTCGGGGACATTCTCCAGCTGGTCATCGTGGAGCTGATTTACAAAGTCAGTCGCTGCTGTTATCTGTGTGATTAAAACTCTACAGTGCAACGATCTTAGCACCAAAGGGGATATTTTAGGTTTGGATTTCTCACTTCTCCTGTGTTCCACCTGTTAGGTCTGCCACGCTAACCCCTCTGAGCGCGCCCGGTTCATCCGCTGTATCTACAACCTGTTGCAGTCCTCCAGTCCAGCGGTTAAATACGAAGCTGCCGGCACTCTGGTAACCCTGTCCAGTGCTCCCACAGCCATCAAGGTGAAGCTCCATGGTTTTACATGTCGGCCTGCGTAGCATCTGTACTGGTTGGTCTGTTGATATTGTGCCTCAGTTGGGAATGTAATGCTTTGTGCCGGGCTCCAGGCTGCAGCCCAGTGCTACATTGATCTGATCATCAAGGAGAGCGACAACAACGTAAAGCTGATCGTCCTCGACCGTCTGATAGAACTGAAAGAGCATCCCACTCATGAACGTGTGCTCCAGGTATGAGAAATCCAACAGACGGTCAAGGTTCTTAGACAACTGTGCATATTTGACAAACAGATCTTATGCAATCGATTTCAGGAGTTTCATTACTGGAGATGAAACATTCTAATATTTAAAGCATAACGTTTTTCAGAAACACAAGACATTTAATAGTTGTATTTAAAAAGGTATTCTTTTAGGAAAGCAATTCTGCTTTGTTTAGAATTGACTTCTCGGTACATTGTGAAATGTCAGGCTAAAGGTTAACTATTCGAGCTTTTTCCAGGACCTGGTCATGGACATCCTCCGTGTGCTCAGCACCCCGGACCTCGAAGTAAGAAAGAAGACCTTGCAGCTGGCGTTGGACCTCGTTTCGTCTCGTAACGTAGAAGAGGTCGGTGGCCACACAGCAGGCGTTTGTCCGCCGGCTGCCAGTCTGCTGTCAATCAAACGACGTCTGTCTGTGTCGCAGTTGGTGATCGTTTTGAAGAAAGAGGTGATCAAGACGAACAACGTGAGCGAGCACGAAGACACCGATAAGTACAGGCAGCTGTTGGTGCGCACGCTCCACTCCTGCAGCGTGCGCTTCCCTGACATGGCAGCCAATGTCATACCTGTGGTGAGTCTCCCGAACTACCTAAGCAGATTTTGGTGCTCACGTCTACACCGGTGAAAGCCCTGGGTGCTGCACTCCTTCCCAGCTGATGGAATTCCTAAGCGACACTAACGAAGCCGCTGCTGCTGATGTGCTGGAGTTTGTACGGGAGGCCATCCAGAGGTTTGATAACTTGAGACCTCTCGTCATTGAGAAGATGCTGGAGGTTTTCCATGCCATCAAAACTGTCAAGTAAGGCTTCCCGGGCGCATCTGGAGGAATGGTTTTTGGTTTTTTTTTTTTAATTTGTTATGTTTGGCTTGGCCTGCGTGCTTTAAGGCATTAGCTTCCGGATTTTATGAATCTGTTGGATGTTTCTGACTGTCTCGTAGCTGAGTAAAAAAGGGTTTTTAATGAAGTTTTCACTTTTTTAGGATTTACAGGGGCGCATTATGGATCCTGGGAGAGTACTGCAGCACCAAGGAAGACATCCAGAGCGTGATGACAGAAGTGCGCAGATCCCTGGGAGAGGTAGGCATTTTAACACCAGCCTGGCCATAAATCCTATAGGCAAGTTAAGCAAAAATGTATATGTTCCATCTGGACAGATTCCAATAGTGGAAAATGAAATAAAGAAAGAGACGGGAGAGGTGAAACCGGAGGATGAAGTGAGCGCAGCTCCAGCTCAGAAGCTGGTGACAGAAATGGGCACTTACGTGACACAGAGCGCTCTCAGCTCCTCCAGGCCCTCCAAGAAGGAGGAGGACAGGTAGAAATGGTTCCCTGCTCGTACGCAGTGTCCAAATCCCCTCTAACCACCTCTTCTCCTGATCCAGACCTCCGCTCAGAGGCTTCCTGATGGATGGAGACTTTTACGTGGCAGCGTGTTTGGCCACCACTCTGACCAAAGTGGCCCTTCGTTACGTTGATATCGTCCAAGATAAGAAAAGGCAAAATGTGGGTAACCAGTGGCTTGAGTGACAAACAGCCGACTGTTTGGCCGCTCTCCTAACGTCTGCTGCCTGTTTCAGTCTTTCGTTGCAGAGGCCATGCTCATAATGGTCACTGTGCTGCATCTGGGCAAGTCCTCTCTGCCTAAGAAGCCGATTACAGACGATGACGTGGACCGCATCTCGCTGTGCCTGAAGGTCTTGTCAGAGCGCTCGCCGCTGATGAATGACATTTTCAATAAGGAGTGCCGTAAATCCCTGTCACACATGCTGACTGTCAGACTGGAGGAGGAGAAGTTGTCTCAGAAGGTAAAGACGCCTCTTCACCTCGTCCTAATAACACAATCTCCGGTTTTATTCCTTTCTACTCTTGACTGATCTGTTTTTTCTCAACTCTCTCTTGGTGATGAGACCACTGTATCCTGTCTTGAAAGTAACCACCTGTCTTCCTCTGACCTGCAGAAGGAGTCGGAGAAACGGAACGTCACGGTACAGGCCGACGACCCCATCTCCTTCATGCAGCTAACGGCCAAAAACGAAATGACGTCCAAGGAGGACCAGTTCCAGCTCAGCCTGCTGGCCGCCATGGGCAACACCCAGAGGAAGGAGGCTGCCGACCCGCTCGCTTCCAAACTCAACAAGGTAGTTGACGAGTAGAGCTTTCCTTTAGAAAATCTAGAATTAGATCATTAGCCCATTTCTGTTGTAATACACATTTCTGTTGTAAGTGTTCCGTTTTTGTTGGACTGGGGTCTGTTCTAGGTTACTCAGCTGACTGGCTTCTCAGACCCCGTATACGCTGAAGCCTACGTTCACGTCAACCAGTATGATATTGTTTTGGACGTACTGGTGGTCAACCAAACCAGCGATACCCTCCAGAACTGCACCCTGGAGCTGGCCACTCTAGGTGAGCTGGTTGGCATCAATCAGACTTGTTTACTGCTGTGTACACGAATGAACTTTAATCTGCTTTTTTTTCTCTCTTAGGTGATCTGAAGTTGGTTGAAAAGCCCTCACCTCTGACTCTGGCTCCCCATGATTTTGCTAACATCAAGGCCAACGTGAAAGTGGCCTCTACAGAAAATGGCATCATATTTGGCAACATTGGTAAGAAAACCGATGTTGTTTGTTTGCTAACTAGCTAAACTCCTATTTTGGACGATGCATTATTCTTGTTTGTCTCTTGTCAGTCTACGATGTCTCTGGTGCTGCTAGCGACAGGAACTGCGTCGTCCTCAGTGACATCCACATCGACATCATGGACTACATCCAGCCGGCTTCCTGTACCGATGCCGAATTCCGACAGATGTGGGCAGAGTTTGAGTGGGAAAATAAGGTAAGTTTTAAGTTACTTTTATCAAATTTGTTCAAATGCTTGGAAAAAAAAACCAAAAAAAGATTTCCGAGGGTCATATATTCTCCATCTCGCTGTAGGTGACAGTGAACACCAATATCGTTGACCTAAACGATTATCTTCAACACATCCTGAAGTCCACCAACATGAAGTGTCTGACTCCAGAAAAGGTTGGTTTAAGGAGAGACAGTGGTCAAATTGAAGACAGTAAATTAAGTTTTAAAGATGACAGCATTTATAAAACACCTAAATATGATTTGTTCACTGTGCATGTTGATAAAAACCTTAAATATAACATTCTCCCATTATAAATGTTGTTAAATGTATAATACTCTTTCCTGATATTATTTATGCATTTCAGCTGATTTTGAATAAAAAAAATTCTGTACCTAAATATAGAAAAATAGAAATTTTAGAAAATAATCATCGTTAAAGGCTGATATGTGACTGTTGTTTCCTCTGACATCAGGCTCTGTCTGGTTTCTGTGGCTTCATGGCCGCCAACCTTTACGCTCGTTCTATCTTTGGAGAAGATGCCCTGGCTAATGTCAGCATCGAGAAGCCCATCCATCTGGGCCCCGAGGCACCCGTCACCGGACACATACGCATCAGAGCCAAGAGTCAGGTGGGTCACAGCTGCAGCACCATGAACCCAGACACACGAGGAGAAGTCACAGTCTGTAACTGAGCTGTCATTCGATGCTGCTTCCTGTCGCCTGCGTCTCTGCGTGAAAACAAGTGCAGTTAATAATATGACCCAATATTGTGATATACCACTGGCTAGTAGCTAATTCCACTGTATCTTTCCTTTTTGCAGGGGATGGCTTTGAGTCTCGGCGATAAAATTAACCTCTCTCAGAAAAAGGCCAACATCTGAGGCCACTCTCCTCCAGCCGATCTCTCCGATTTTTCAATTTTATTGCCCGTCAGCTTACAGCCGTTTTATCGCTGCCAGGTTAGAACACTTTGCTTTTTTTTTATTCACGTCTCCGCTGTTTGAATTGTACATCTCAGTTACGTTCTTTCCCTGTCCTGTAAAATTTTCAGTGAAAACACAAATCTATTAAAAGACTGAAAAAACTTTGACCATGTGGCGTTCATTGTGTCAAATCTTGTTTCTTTGTAGTTGCTGTTGCAATTTCAGAGGCATTTTCTTAAATAGTTTCAAACTAAGGGGTCAGAGTTCATTTGCGTATCTTATGTATTAAATTCTATAGTATTATTCATGATGCATTTTTAAACAAAAGATGAAGGGCTGTTGTGCCTATTTACAATATTCTTTCAAGCACCCATGCATGTATCTAGCTTTGTTTTGCCATAAGAATTGAAAAAATGCAACTTTACTTTTTCTAAAAGTCAAAAAAATCAGATAAAATCCCAAATTTTGAATTATAGTGCTAAAACTTACCAGCCTAACCCTGAGTAAACTTGATTTTTTACTGATTTTAACACCACCGCCAACCGAACACCAGGTGGCGCTAGAGTAATCTTGATTTCAGTCCTGCTAAAACGCCATTACTACAATTAACAGTAGGAACAAAATAAAATATTGACATTAACCAAATTACTTTGCAGAACTCTAAACATTCTGTCCGACCTAAATAAAACAAGCTGTAATGACACGCTATATGTGTAGTTTAGGTGTATTATGGGGAATGTTTTGATAAATGCTTAAAAATGTGTAATATTATTTACAAAAAGAAGCATGCCACACCCGTTAATTTACTTTTATACCCCAGATATGCCTTAGAATTTTGTTTTGTTTTTACAGCGTCTCTAGAAATAGACTTGCTATCGTAACCTAAACGTAATTAAACCTTGTTGGTTTTGTTCTCTGTTTTGTTGGTTTTTTTACGAAATTATTGGAATTTACGACTTGCAGTGCAGCGACGTACAAAAGTGTTTAGATTAAATACGAATGTGCAAAGTGAATGTGGCTGGTTTATACTAACTATGCAATTATTAACGCTCAACAATTGTTTGTGGTTTGCGTTTGTACGTGTGTGAGGACAGGAATGGAGCTGCAGCCTGGTGATGTTGAGCTAAGTGTGTGTGTGTGTGTGTGTGTGTGTGTGTGTGTGTGTGTGTGTGTGTGTGTGAGAGAGAGAGAGAGAGAGGGAGAGAGGGGGAGAGAGGGGGAGAGAGGGGGGGCGAGCGCCCCCTGCGGCAGACACCGGTACTGGCCGCGCTGAGCACTCCTTCCTCCGAGTCCTCCGCTCGAGCACCGCGGCGTTGTTGACGCTGAAACGCGGACAGGCGCATGGAGAGGGTCCCCCTCTCTTATCTAACCGTGCACTAGACGGAGTACACCGACCAGCCCGTTTTCCGCCACCTACCTGTGCTCTCAACCTTACAATCTACCGCAGGGCCTCTTCACTTGACGGGGGGGGAAAAAAGTGGGTGTTTTCTGCTCACTGGTGTTCCGGCGGCGGCGGCGGCGGCGAGCGCAGCGAAGTGTCCTCGATGGCAGGCTGGAAGGACGGCTCGGTGCAGGAGAAGTACCGGCTGGTGGTGGTCGGAGGTGGCGGCGTCGGCAAATCAGCGCTGACTATTCAGTTCATTCAGGTCAGTCCATCTTTTTGGGGTTTTTCGTTTAAAAAAAACGCACAGCTGAAGAGAGAGAGAGGGGGAGGCCAGGACGGGAACCCCCGGTTAGAGCATACCGGGGACTGTTTTCTTCTCCGCTACTTTGCCGAGGCCTACAACTCTTCACCGGGGAGTTGTGGGAGAATGTCGAGCAGAGGTGTGGGAAGACGGAGCTGGACAGGCGACGACGGCTGACAAGATTTGATTTTTGCGAGAAATCCGCGTCCACTTGAACGCTTCTGGCCGCGGCAGAAAGCGGCTCCGCGCAGTTTTCATTAGCAAGTAGCGGAGCCCGAGCTAGGTAGAGGAAAGGTGGGTAAAACTACTCGCTAGGCTAGTGGCAGTCATTTTGAAGTGGGAATTTTGACCAATTATTGATTTAAACCTCCAGATATTGTGGACTTCGCGGTAGAAGCGGGTGTAAAATAGGTCCCCGCAGTCGGCCGGAGTCCTGCGTTAGGTGATTAACTTTAGTCTTCGGTTGCCTTGTGACTTCAGAATGAGGAACACGTTCAGTCATTGATGAGGAAAAAAGAAATCTCACACATCCCCTGACTCCTGCAAAGGCGCTCATTTGGTCGTCTTTTACAGCACCCGACGTGAAAACTCATCCGTGTGGCCCTGGAAAGTCATGTAAACAGTTTACCTCTCATGCATCCCTCTGCATTCCTGCACACTGCAGACATGTTGGCCTGCATTGCTTTGACCTTCCAGGCTTTCAGAATGCTCTTTCAAACCACAGGCTCTTTACAGGCCCCCCAAACACACACACACACACACACACACACAGGCGAAATCCCCGCTCTGTATGAAAGAGATGACAAACTTTGCCCTTTGCCTTGTGTGTTCCCTCCGTGTCAGTGTGGTTCACGAGCAGACTGCAGGCAGCTGCATGTCTCCATACTGTCAAACAATAGTGGGCTGGTACGCTACTGGGGGGTTGTGTGTGTGTGTGTGTGTGTGTGTTTTGGTGGGGGAGTTGTGTCTAATGAGGGTTCAAAAAGCTCATTAACTGCATACCAAGAAGAAAATGGGTTCAGATTAGTGCGGCACAGATTTTTGCCGTCGCATGCTGACCCAAGTGACCCAAGCAGGCACTTCGTTCAAACTGAAAATGAAAGACCAAAAGAGGATATTGCACTTTTGTCAGAGGCACCCACCCTGCCGCTAAGGTTACAAGTCCAATATTTGTCGCACTATTACTTCTTACAACAGGAATACTAAGAATACTAAATAATCGGGAAAAATTCACTGTTGCAGTCGTGTGTTCGACAAGTCTGAAAGATTCAGCGCCATTACTGAATGAATGAAAGTTACAACGTTTTTGGAAAAGTACTGTTTCCCCGGATACTTTTTATAACACTAAAGTCCACATTTGGACCTAAGAGATACAAAGGTTTTATTATCCTTAAAGCAGGTGTGCATGCTAGCTAGCAGCAAAACTATGGGCAACTTAATGATGATTGTCTTTTAAAGAGCCATCCATCTAGCCATTTATCTATCCATCCATCTATTAATCCAATCCAGTTGACCAATTCATCCATCCATCTATCCATCCATCCATACAGAGGTCATCAACCTTTTGGAATATTTGAATTAGTGACCCTGCAGAAGCTTCTAGAAGTTGTGGCCATGGGAAAAGTCCTAACAACTGTGAAGTGGAAGCTTCTCCTCCAACTGTGTTGGGTGGCGACGAGCTCAGTGGGGTGGGGAGGTCTGAGTCAGCCCGGGTGGGTTAATGGTCATGGGCCATGTGGAATTTAGCCCTTGAGCAGAGGAAGTCCCCATACTGCTGCTCACGGGGCCTTCTGGATCTGCATGGAAAAACACGACCTGCTTCCTGAATCACTAGAGCTCTGCACTAGAGTGCGCGTGTGTGCTTGTGAGTCCCATCGAGGGTTTGTGGTTTTGGTCAGAGATGAAAAAGAACCATTTCAGTATTCGCTCCTAGCAGTAAACCAGCATCCCCTTAATTCTTAAGTGACTCCTTGATTAGCTCAAGCAAAGTTCCTGCACAAACTTTAGGCCCCGGAAATATGGAATCAGAACCATTTTAGCGGCAAGAACCCCATAATTAGACGTTGGGATTGGGATCATGAAGCAGCCGGGGACATTATAAGTAAAAGACACCACAGCTGGAGTCATGGATGCAAATGTGTTTAAGGGGTTTTGATTGGAAGGACCGTGTTTTTGTTTTGTTCTGTTATTTTAAATCCAATCCAAGACAAAAGTAAGAAAAATAACAGGGTGGCAGACCCCCTCCTGCCGGCCGCCTTTAATGCCAAGCAGTTGACTCAAGCTGAAATAGCATCAGGATGACATAACGTTGAGTCATCTGACAAAAGTTGTGGAACACGGCATGGTGTTTAATGGGAGGTCTGCGATGGAGGAAGCATCCCTTGTAAGGGAAAACATGACTCACACGGACCATGAGAGGGCTGTGCGGGGTAGTCGCTGCATGCGTGTGCGCTTGAGCGCAAGTCTTGTCTCGCTGTACATTTATATTTATGCACATATGTGTGCGCATGCTGCCGCTACCTCGCATGCTTGCTAATATTAGCGCCTCGGTGGGGGAGGCTCATTCAGAAGAGCAAAACATCCTGACTGATCTGAATCACTGAGACAGGGCTTCGGCCGGATTGGCCCCCAACGCGCACGGTCCTTCACCTTGTTTTGAAATCTGCATATTTTTTTGTGAATTTTTGATGATTTCGCTGTGACTTCACTGAGGAATGAAGAATGTTGCCGTGAGGAAAACTTCAGGAGGACAAACCTGGTTTTTAAGGGCCTTTCTTCCCAGGCGTGTGGAGGCAGGGCTCAGCCATGGCGGCTGCCATTTTGTGTGCATTTCTCACCAACAGCCACAGGTGGTTAGGCAATAACGACCTGTTTGCTACTTTGTGTAGTTCAGAAGTTTTTCCCTAATGTTCCTCTGCTCAGGCCAGGTTTGGGATCGGGCAGATTTATAACTTTTCATGGGTCAATATTCTGAATCTTCACCCCCCTAATTTCCAATCTACGATGGCTTCTTTCCCTGAAGCAGCGGGAGGTGTGTGCTCGCAGCATGTGGGAGCACATTGTTTGTCAAGTTCCACATTAATGTCACCTGTTGGTTTCCCACCAAACAGAACTGCAAAATGGAACTAAAAAAAAAATCTGTTGGTTTTTACCGTTTTCATCCGCAGATCAGTCAAGTGTGCAATTACAAACACGTAAAAGGTGCCCACGGAAGGTAACGCCCTGTGATGTTGAGCATTGGTCATCCTGAAAGCGAAAGTTTTAAAAAAATACACAATCTCCTTTTACTGTGTGTGAAAGCCAGCATGTTCACGTCAAATGATCCAGGTGCTTTACATTATTTCTGTTAAAAAGATGGTTCATTTATTCTGTTTATATTTTATTTGCCCTTTTTTTTTTTTAGATTCAATGCACCTCTTTCCACACTCAGATGTCCAGGCAGCTTAGCCCCACGGCCTCTTAGGTGAACTATCCCTAAATAAATAACCAGGAGTGAAGTGAGTGGAAACTGTTAAATACCACACCTGCTCTGAATGTGCCTGAGCAGGGTGACAAATTAGAGAAATGACAATCAGCAAAGTTCAAGTACAAAGTACAGTTTACCAAGTACAGTTTCTTGAGTAGTTTAGTTTTATTAATGTCAAAAATCTTGTTGTAAGCAAGGGTGCAAAGATCTTCGCCCATATGGTAACAGTGGTGACAGTCATGCTAATCATTCCTTCTCCCTCTCCTGGCCACTGTGGAGCTTTGCACATTCAAACAGACGCCTTTGGAGCTCCTTCGCTGAAGCAATTTGCTTTAGTGTGGCAAAATGCCAAACAGCACAGCCCAGGAATGCTCATGCAAGAAGGGAGTTAGGGAGCTTGGGACACCCCCACCCATCTGGAAGAGTTCCAGAGACACGCAGATCATCCCTTATCCTCCAAACTACCCAGGAACAAATGAGCAGGGGAGAATGGCAGCAGGTAAACGAGGAATTAAGTTATTACAACCAGGTCATTAGGTTAGTTCAGGTAAACCACTGACAGTAGGATCTGTGCAAGTGTGACCTTCCATGGCCTGGTCCCAGACATGAGATGACACCTTGTCAGGGTCATTTCCTGATCTGAGAGACCATGAGGCATTTTCCAATGTTCTGATGGATGCTTGAGTCTCAGGCATCTGTGAGACCACCAAATCCACTCTTTACATCCACATTTTCCATCATGGACATATATCACTGGTGCTCCTCTGTGAAATACTAGCAGGAGTGAAAGGAGGAGGATCTGCGCTGGGATAAAACCATTTTTTGATGGAATGCAGTTCCCAGAACAAGAGTGAGCAGCTGCCTCTTGGAAACATACGTTAGAGTCTCAGTAGTGAGGAATCCAGCTCGACTGTTCTGTCGCCTTCACGCCTTCTCAAAAGTTTCTAAATCATTGTTGCATTTAAATTCATTCAGAACTTTTTTTGGAGCTCAGACTAAGTGAAGTGGCTGCTGCAGGAGCTCCAGCAGCAGACGGAAGCACAGGTACGACCATGAGGCCTACACCTCGGGTGGTGGTTTTCAGGGTAAATGAGGAAATCAAACAAGGTTAAACAGTGCTCCTGTCCCAAAACCAGTTTCTCCTCCATTTTCCCCATCGCCCCTAGTGCTGTGCAAAGAAAGAAATGCTGTCTGGAGGCGAGGGTGTGATCCGCGAGTTTTCCACCACATATTACAGATCTGAGATCAGATGATCGTTTGAGCCCTTTAAGTCTGCAGCAGCCGCAGGAGAGAGTGATGCTGATGAATAATAAAGCGTGTGTGAACAAGTCAACGAGTGCAAAACTATCAGAAGGAATCGCTTCATTTTTCATAATCACAGACAGGACAGTATTAACTGTGCTTGCTGCTTGTCAGCAGACAACATCTAGTCTGTGTTCCTCATATATATATATATATATATATATATATATTTTTTTTTGCTTTGCGTAGCTAATCACGAGCTAGGCCTTGTCTCTCCAGTGATATCTTTTTGGTTATTTTACCATCTTTGTCAGTACGTAATGGGTAAATCCCGCCAGCTGCACTTACTAACGTTTGGGATTCTCCAGTGTTTAAACCATTTAGCATAGTCACAAATATCTCCAGAGAAAGCGTTGACGTTCTCCGCCCTTACCCACCGGGTGGGTGATTGGTTTGAGGAGGTCAATGGCTCTTTTGTTCTGTCACCTGTTTTTGATTCGATGACGCAGCACCCCGGTCAGTGACGATCACAGACACAATGAGGAGAAGAAAAGGCAGCGCTACTTGTCGCCTCTGCCGCACATGCTCAGTTCCACTTTTTTTGGACGACAGTCTCTTTGGCTCGGCTCTGATTGCACTGAACCGCCGTGTCCCTTTGGTGCACATGCCGGTATCTGCTGTTTACCCAAAACACAGGAGGATGTGTGTGCACAGAGATCCCGCCGCGTTAATGATGCACAATTGTAGGCCCAGCAAGGAGCTGGCGGTAGAGAGGACACGTCTTCATAGATTCAAGGTGACGTCGTGCACATTTGAGAGGCTTTTAAGGTCTGATATGAAAGCAGAGAGTTGACAATCAATAATTGAAGTGCAGCAGGGGGAGGTTTTGATGTGAGAGTTGCAGCAGGTTGTTGCAGATTTGTGGAGTCTTACTACAGAAAACCAGCCTGTCCTGAAGGATTCGGGTAATTCTCCCACCAGAGTCAGGACCCAGAGAGTCATCAGGCCCCTGTGAAGCTCAGAGGACTAGAGGGATGGGATCCAGTTTCTTTGTCTTTTTAGGGTTAGGCGCAGGCCCAGGCAGCAGCCTTCGCTCTCAGCTGCCTGATCAATCCCTTTAGGCCCGCAACACATTATTCAGCCAGTTACAACTCTTTAGATCTTAGATATTTGCACCAGTCATTGATTTATTCAATGACTCAAATCTTTTACAACCCGTTAATATGGCTGCGTGAATGCTGCCGTCTTGATCATCACATCAGCTCTGCTTTTCTTTACCTCAGCATCAGTTTTTACAGACATTAAGGCTGTTGATAAAGAGAGAATATCCAGTACTTCCACCTGCAGCGTCTGCCTTATTTTCCAGGTCATCGCCCCCCCGACAGATAGACAGAGAGGGCAGCGGGTTCCTCTCTGTTATTTTACGGCTTTGTCCTGTTCCGTCAGGACAAAGAATAACTGACCACAGTATCAGGTCTCAAATCTCAGCCACGTAACAACAAGAACCGCCTGTGGGAAAGCAGCACGCTGATTCTCACAACCTAACATCAGCCATTAGACAATATCTGGTGAGATGGCGGAATAGCAGAGTTCAGCACTAGCCACTCGAATTTAGGGAGAAGAAAAGGACACGGTGGCTTTTTTTGAACATCATCTGCTGTTAAATTACTGCCAGTATTCACATACTGTGGCAGGAAGAACATCACAGGTGGTACTGTTGGTGCCTTTTTAGCTCGCCGCTAACGCGAAGCCCCCGAGTTGCCCACCAGGCAGCTGGTGGACATTTGGCACATCTCGGGCAGACATTGTCCAGAGGTCTTTGGGGCACCAGCTGTCTGTCACTGGGAGGTGAGGCGTGGAATCAGACAGCCACCCAACAGGTGAGAGAACGGCTAGCCTCCAAATGTGGCTCAAGACACACCTGGGTTCTGTGCAACGGTGGGAAAATGATGTTTTACATAGAGACAGATATTTTAGAGGTTTTTTTTTCCAACCTTAACATGGTGGTCCCACTGCTGAGGGCTCTGTTACGCTGACTGGGTCTGTAGGTTTCCTCGCGTACCTCTGTCTTTCTGTGGACTGTCGGAGGTCACCGGGGGCTTAGGGTTTACAAAGTCACTCAGTGTCAGTGATGAGCTGAGTGATATTCAGCAGCTGGATGTGCACGGCAGCTCCAACCACGTGGTCCCTGTGAAACCCATCGCTTCAGCTGGTCGGCTTCAACCAGTGAGACATC
>CAAE01014581.1:2090278-2150600 GCA_000180735.1 Tetraodon nigroviridis | reverse complement strand
AGTGAGACATCTGCCACCACCCCCACAGGTTAATATACATAACATAAACCCAAGTGAGGGGACGTTTAATGACGGCGACGATACGGGGAAGGAGGAGCTGTCAGATAGAGAACAAGTGTCCATTAGCTGGTATTTATGAGCCGATATCGACCGAAGTAATGAGATTTGTGCTGCCTGCGTCGTTGGGCCGCTGGCCTGAGAGCACACATCAGTGATGTTGCTGCGGAGCTGACGTGATGCCAGGGAAGCGGCCCCATTTCCTCTGACATATCGCACCACCTCAAGAATTATGGTCTCTGCTAAAGTACACTGGGACAAAACCCACACGCTCAGCAGAGAGAGGAGATGGAATCATCCCTGCAGGACCTGCACGCGTCTAACAAGCCTCACGATGGTCTTATAAATCATTAATAAAGGATTACAGTAGTAATATGGGAATTATGGGTGTTTTGTTTCTTGTTAGGTATTATATCTCATTAAAGATCACGTCAAACCACATGTTAAAATCTGTCTGACCCAGAAAAATAAGGAAGGGACAAAAACAAAGTGAGCTGATGGCCCATCAGTGGCTGGCCTTAGAGCGGTTTATTACAGCCATGGGGAACATCAGCAGCGTCACGTGGTCCCCCTGAACAACAGGGATGGTTTAAACATCTACATTTATTGTGTTGTTATGTTAAAACGTGTTCAGACGCTGGTTTTTTTTATTTTTTTTTACTTGGAGTTGAGTAAAAGTGCACATGAACCAGATGAAGAATGAGCCTGAGCTTTGAGCCATCGAGCAAAAAGCAGGTTTTTAAAGGGCAACTCTTTGATTCTGCGGCTTTGAACAGTTTCAGAAGTGTCCAGTGTCTATTTGGCATTGATATTTAGGATTTGGATTGAAGTCTTAAGGTCAGGGAGGTCAAAGGAGAGCAGGGGGGTGGACCAGGACCTGGCCTGCTTGGCGACATTTATTCTCCGCTTTATTCCTGGCATGGGTGCTGTCCCCTTCCACCCTCCATGGAGATCACGGTGGGTGGGTGCTGTCCCCCCTCACCGCCACATAGGTTGCAGTGGGTGGGTGCCCCCCACCACTCCACCCACCACGATCTACAATGATAGCGGAACCTTTGTCCAATGATCTCAGATCGAGCTGTTAGCTTGAAAGGTCATGAGTCATGATTCATATTCTAAGGAGCTCTCCATCACCCGGTGCCGAAGCGCCGCCAATTAGTGCTGCTGAGCACCTTTAATTGTGTAATTAAAGTGGGGAATTCTCCATAATTGGACGTCCTCGGTGGACAGGATATTGCCGGTGTAGTAGCAGTAGCAGTTAACACAGTGTTTTCTGGACATTAAAATATCGGTCTTTTGTTGTTGGAACTAAACAGTCCCCAGGGGCCCTTTAAGGCAGTGGGCTGTGATTTTGGCATCTTTCTCTGTGTATTATGTATTGAATAAGTGGTTTATGTGAGCTCATGGGGAAAAGTGGGTGTTTCCCCAGGAAGTTGATGCCGTTCCCTCCCCTCCTCGCCCGTCCGCGTAGCCTCCGTGTCTCCCACCATCTCAAGACCTTTCATCCTGTCACTTTGTCGCCGGTTTTTGCTCACCCTGAGTGCTTTCGGAGCTTGGCAGCACAATATTCTTCTCATACATTTGTGTGAAAGGCATGGAAAAAAGAACGATAAAGGACAGCTACGGTACAAAAGAAGAAGTCTTGAGTTACATCTGTTCAGCATTAAGTCCTGATGGTGGTTATTTTATCACCAACAGCTGCCGAGGCCAGAAGTTCACTAAAGGTTACAACCAGGTGGAATAAGAAATTAGGAGCCCAAAAGTGGTTTTTGTACAAACTTTAGCATTGCCCTAGTCACACAATAAATGTTATTGTCTAATTTTTTTTTTTTTAATGTTCTGATCTTCCATTACTGCTGCATGTTAGCCACATGAGGACAGATCCTCTCGGGCTAATTGCTAGCTGCTGCTAGCTGCTGGCTCGTGCCTCAGTACTGGGATTATAGCAGGGGAATGTCTTGGAGGGACTTTTGGATTGTTCCAATTTCTCCATATGTTATTAACTATTTATCTCCAAACTATAAAACGTAATGATGTATTATCTCTGCACTCTTTATGAATAGCTTTGTCATTAACATACTCTTTTTTTTTTATTTTACTATTTAGAGTAACGGCTTCTGTCACAGAAATGTCAATCTTTATTCCTCTGCGTTTACAAGAAAACGAGCTGATATTAGTTGGTTAAATAGCTATCTGGGTGTCAAACTTTATACTGTGTCACTGTGTAACTGGCTGTTGATCTAACTCTGGTGATATTTGCCAACTACTAAATATTTTGGTCCTTTGACAGTTTGACCTGCCAAGATTTGCTGTGGCATGCATTAGCAATTACTGAAAAAAAAATATATGTATAATACAATGTGGGAGATTATTTTGGTGCACGGTTAGAGAATAAATGTGCATGTGTTGACAGAATTGTTCCTCGAACAACACGGTTTAACAGGCTTCACCCAACATTAATTAAAGAATAACTGTGGGAGAGGATTTTTGAGTCAAGGTCTGGTAAATCTCATTGGGCATCGCGCCACACGCAGGAGGTAATTAACTCCTCGCTACGTTGATGAGTATTGGTTAGCTCAGCATTCCCCTCTCATTATGACAGCCGAGGACAGGGAGGGAAACCATTTCCCCCTCATCTGTGTAGGTGCAGTGTGATTTCTTTAATTAA
The DNA here is from genome assembly GCA_000180735.1 of Tetraodon nigroviridis. Taxonomy (NCBI): domain Eukaryota; kingdom Metazoa; phylum Chordata; class Actinopteri; order Tetraodontiformes; family Tetraodontidae; genus Tetraodon; species Tetraodon nigroviridis. Next base: position 2,147,875 of record CAAE01014581.1, on the reverse strand, counting down.
TCACCAGAGGTTTGTTGTCCTCTCTTCCCTTTTCTCTGTTAAAATCACAAAAAACACAAAAAAAAAATGTTCTAGTTGTGATGCAACGTTGGCGAGCGGAAGAAGACGCAGGTCTAACCAACCCAAGCAGGATAACTGACAGATGGAAAAAGAATCTATATTTAGTGTTTGTAAAGCTGTTTGTGTGGAAAGGAAGTGGGTGCGTAGTGTAACCATGATGTTCATTACACGCCTACACATCACCCGTTCATGCTTTTCTGGAGGCAGGAAGGCTGGATTTATTGCTTTATGTTTCTTTGCAGGAGCTGTTTGCTGTGAATGTACGCGCGTATTCCCAGTATGCTAGCCCTCAAGTAACAACCGCGCTGATATTCTCCTGAATTACAATGGGTTGGGTGATTAAAGCAGGTTTTTTTGGAGACAAGTTGAGCGATCCAAAATAATAATTGGCGGTGTAATCAGCCTTTCAGCCACATACCCGTGTGATTCTGTAGTTTCAGACGCCTCCTCTGTGTGTCACACAGATTCCAGGCAGCCACTGGAGGCTGTGCTGCAGCTGAGACTCCTTCAGCAGCCAAAACAGGCTACTAATGTTTTCCCGGTGCGAGCCCCCATGTGCTGCTTGTGGGCGGAGGGCTGGGATGCAACGGCTGGAATGCTGGAAGGGGAACTGACTGACAGTTTTGGGCTCAGGCGAGCCGGGCGGGGTCGGAAGAGCATGTAGACTGTGACATCAGCAACGCCCCAGGGCTGAGCCTGAGTGAGCACACTCGTCTACAGAGGTGGGGTTTCCTTCCTGCCCAGCGTGGCCTGATCTACCTTGGCCGCTATCTAGGAGCCTACAAGGCAGCGTGAGAGTCTCAGTGACAGTGTGCATGTCATGGTTTGACCTCACAGCTTCTCCAACTCCCGGTGTTCCAGGAACCGTTGGAACTGTAATTTCCAAAACCATATTACCCATTAACACGGTCGCTCCAAAAACACAGCATCTGCATGACAGGATGAAGCAAAAATAAGTACTGAAAGGGGAGCGAACGGTCCTGAGAAAGTGGGAGAGGCTGCTTCATCAACCCTGACAAAAGAGTGGGAAAGACAAAGGAGAACGAAGGAAATGGGAGGGGCGAGACATGAGCTGAGGTGAAGTTTGGAGCTTAGGAAGTACGCTTTCTATTGACAAAGCTAATGTTGCTAAGTAAAGATTTGCTGGTATGGATGTGGGAGTAAATATTCTGTATTTAGGCTGTGAACACCACCCATAGCGATGGGGGATCTTGTGGCCTGGAGCAGCTCAGCTTAGCCTGGTTTATTCTGTTTGATAAGCCTGTTGCATCAGATGAAGTCATGGGCTAATGGACTGATTTACAGGGCATATTATTGGTTATGACTCAGGCTGGTTTGTGTCACAGTGGTAGTTCTCCTGAGTCATGTTGCACTTTTCTTTTCTCGGAGCCCATTACAGAGTATGTAAAGCGCCGGTTCGCCGGTTCCGCTGCTGCTGGCGCAGCAGAACAGCCCCATCGATCACGGAGAGGGGCCAAAAGCAGCCCAGGAGATAACTACCCGTACACGTAGACGCACGAGGGCGGCGTGCTGCTGGGAGGGCGACAGAAGCCGAGATCACACAATCAAATTACAGCTGGAGGAGATGCGCAGGTGGCGGAGAGCGGAAAGAGAGACAGAAGCATCTCTTTTCTCTCTTTTCGGCCTCGACAGCTCCCAGAAATTCAGATGAATTATTGAAGAGAGGCGAGGGGCTGTGACACAGGCCAGAACGCTCGGACGCCGCAGAGCGTCAAACGGGGGAAAACGGAGAGATCGCTCTCACATCAGAGAGCTGCAGATGAGGGGAGGGGGACTGGACGCAGCGGATATAAGAAGCAATAAGTTGGAAGGCGCCAGCTTCACACATATTAATGTTAGAGAGTGGAAATAGTCTGGAATGGAATTATTCTTGGATGTTTTTTTGTGCAGATTGTTATTGGGTTTTATGATGGGGACTCTTATCAAGCTACATGTTACAATGTCAAACCCAAAAAAACATTGTATTCCCCACACAAGAGATTGTGGGAAACAAATCTTGGTTCGGTTACAAGCAAAATCAGAATGAAAAACCCTTTTGAGCGTAAAGCAACCCACGGTTGCACACACGCCGTCCTCAGCTGTCTGTTAGCTGGTCAGAGAATGTTCCAGGGTGTTGGTTTGGTATCCCCAAAGCACTCCCTTCAGCTGCCACCGTTCCACTCATCCCCACGGAGAGCAAGAACTACAGAACATGGGAAAAATGTAAAAAATGTGAGACTCCTCCTCCTGGTTTTTACCCCCCCCCCCCACACACACACACACACACACATACACACACAGAGCAACCTTCCAGTTGAGGTTACTAGGAAACCAGACATTGGCCCCAGAGTGTGCGAATCAAAGCGTTGTGAGGTGAGACTGTTGCAACTGAAGAGACTTCTTGTAAATGTGCCATTAGCATGAAAACACAGCTTTCAGGCCAAAGCTAGGAGGTGTTTGTCACCTGAGAGTGTTTACTTCTGTGTGTAGGTGTGTGCGTCTGCTGTGTGTTTACCACCTGTTTGCAGAGTGATAGCAGTGGAAGATGCTGGTTCAACCATATACAAAAAAAGTGTTTTGCGTCTCCTGTCTTTATAACACACTGATATGAGCACAATGAGCTCTGTGCTAATATCAGTTGGATTTCCTGATTACAGGCACTATTTTTCACTAAATATCTTCTAGCTCCCCAAAATTGAGTGTTGCATGTATGCTGTTTTTGCTGTACATACTGACCGTGTTGCCTCTTTTTTTGTCTTTTTTACCTCTCTGCAGTCATATTTTGTCACCGACTATGACCCCACGATCGAAGACTCCTATACCAAGCAATGCGTGATTGACGAAAGGGCTGCCAGACTCGACAGTAAGTGCTCAGTTCCAAACCAACCAGAATAAATACGCACACCAACACACGTCAGCTGTCTGTGTGCAGGGATGTGTCCCAAAGAGCACCCTGCTGACCGACTCACCCTGGGCCTGGCTGCATTTGTTACTGGAACCATGACAGTGATTCGCAAACAGTCTTAGAAGTACTGGACCTTCACTGTGGGTACTTGCTTGTAGCACTGGCACTCTGTGGACCAGTCTTCCCAGATCAGAAAGTGCAATCGGGGACAATAAAACCGGCCAATTAGACACCGCATCTAAGTTGATGGTAAAATACATGCTGGCGCTCACAGAACGGTAATGGCAGCAATGAAGCAGAGCAAGTTCTGTTGACGGCTAGATGAGTTTGATAAACTGTCTAGACGGGAGAGTGTCTAGATCTGGGTCACTCGTGCACACTCCTGTATTTGACTGTTTTGAAAATGTTTGGTCTGTGGAAAGTGAGTGGAAAGAGAAGAAAGCTGGCTGATGGGGGGAACAAAGGTGACACTATTGGGATGCTTTCAAAATGGCAACATTAGCACAATGTACATGGTTCTATACCGGCTATGGTGGGTTAATGGGAAACCAGTCAAACCAATATGTGTGTACTTTGGCCACATATTTGGCCGGGTGCTGTTGTGCGGTATTGTACTCGAGGAACTGAGCCATTGCTGTGAACTACCGGTGTGTGTTGATGTGTGTGTCTGTACACTCCTCAGTCCTCGACACGGCTGGACAGGAAGAATTCGGAGCCATGAGAGAACAATACATGAGGACAGGGGAGGGCTTCCTGCTCGTCTTCTCAGTCACCGACAGAGGAAGGTGAGGGACGGTTGTCGTCACAGTTGCACTTCTCTCTCTCTCTCTCTCTCTCTCTCTCTCTCTCTCTCTCTCTCTCTCTCTTTCTCCGCCTGTTTGCACACCTCTGTTTGCTGTTCGCAGCCACACACACACTTTACCCCTCCTCTTATCTGGCCTCTTTGCGCCTCTAAGACGAGCGCTCTCGTTCCTTGTCACGAGTTCTTGTCGTTCTTTTTCCTCTTTTGCCAACAGTGCTCATCTTGCTTGTGCATTTAGTTTGTATTTAAAGCTGGCGCCAGACTAGTTCCATAGCCACTCGGCCCAGCAGGTAAAGCTGTCGTGTTGTCAGCAAAGACAGGCGGAGAGGGCCCTGCAGTTCTGTCAGTCACCGCAGAGTTGCCAGAAAACGCCGCCATTGCAAGAAAAAGTACCCTCCCAGTCAGCATCACGGCCCGTGCGCGGGTGTTTTGTAAGCTGCGTCTCCCAGCCCCCACCTTCTGCCCCCCCCCCCCAGTGTTTATGTTGTAAACAGGCTTTCCTTCCTCCATTTATATTAGTCAAGACATTCCAGATTTACTATGTGCTCGACAGGCTCTCCGTGCACGCCTGTGGCTGGAATGCCGCCTTGGGTTTGTGGTGGAGCTCTGCCCACCCTTCCTCACCCCAGACTGACATGTCTCAATGCAGTTTAGTTTAAAAAAAACTGCACATGACATTTATATTCAAGTAGGACAGCAGCCATGTCAGACAGCAAAAAGCCCTTTTAGAATATATTTAAGATGCTTTTACAACTGATATTCACATTTTCCCTGGTGTGTTGTTGAGTCTGTGTTTGTCTTGTTGTCCTGGCATAATTTTTCTTTCTTGTTTTGTTGGGTTTCTTTTTTTTTTTTTTTTTTTGGTTTACAGTTTTGAGGAAATCTACAAATTCCAAAGACAAATCCTACGAGTAAAAGACAGAGATGAATTTCCCATGATCCTCGTAGGAAATAAAGCTGATCTGGAGCAGCACAGACAAGTAAGTCCGACAGAATATGCAGCTTCTCTGATCGTCTGAAGCGATAGCATCAGTCAGTCTGGAGGAGTAACATTTGCATGCGTTTGAAAGTGGAAGTGAGTGCTCCATCTGCAGAGATACAACAGGATGTGAGTGAAAGAACAAAGAAAACAGAGTGGCTGCAGAAATGCTGGTGTCAGGAGGGAAGGAAGGATAGAGAGAAAAGGGAGTGTGATGAAATGATGAATTGCTGGCTGCTGGAATTGCTGGTATGGTATGCAGTGAAAGCACACCGCCTTCTAATGGAGGTACTGAGAATTGCAAGCATATGACTGCTGCAGCGTTTTGTTGTCTAAATAATCACATGAAATACATTTTACATCATAACTCTCATTAGTCCATGCTGTGTTTTTTGTCATTTTGCAGAAAATGTAAACATGTAAACGTCAGACCTTAGCTTCCAGCTTGCGGTGCATCAATGTTATCCCCGTTTTCAGGTAACCCAGGAGGAGGGTCAGCAGCTCGCCAGACAACTGAAGGTCACATATATGGAGGCTTCAGCAAAAATCCGCATGAACGTGGACCAGGCTTTCCACGAACTGGTTCGAGTCATCAGGTGAGGGCTGTCCCTTGAGCTAACGCTCTCCACCAGGTGTCGCTGTTTTCGCCCCAGCGCTTTGAGCTCGTTCTCAGGATGACTAGACTGGCGTTTCGCATCAGCCCCCAGTTGTAGTTATCTACCTGAAGTTGCAGTGTCCCCATGCAAAGAGACTTTTTCCCAATGTATCCAGTGTTTGGTGACTTTTCCGCTCCGTCTGCCATTACACAGGAAATTCCAGGAACAGGAATGTCCACCGTCGCCGGAGCCAAAAAGCAAAGAGAAGGACAAGAGCGGCTGCCACTGCGTGATCTTCTGAGTCGGCCTTATCACCGTAACTCATGCAGCTTCTCTTGACAACCCCCCCCCCCCCCACACACACACACACACACACACACACACACACACTCTGCCTGACATCACATCCTCCGTGGATAACTGACTGCTGCCTTCTCCAAGCGCATGACTCCAGACGGCCTTTTAACGAGATGCTCTGACCAGGAACCGTTGTCCCCGGGACATCGCAACGGACAACTGACAACGCCAAATTTTAACACCACTATACCTTCAGTCGTAAATAATCACACCAGAGAGTCCCAACACTAAACATTGCCTTCTAATTCAGCCTGACAGATCCATGTTTTGTACTCTGAAGGACTTCTCTTGCCTTGTTGTGACATTTGTACTTGCTACCGAGATTGAATGAAAACGATATATCCAGAATGTTTCTTTCGGCCAGAGCGGAGAGATTATCCTATGAAGCTTTTGTGTATGTTGTGCCATATCGACCTTTACTCCCATGTGCTAATCTGCTGTACATATGTGACATTTGTTGTGATTTTAAAAGTGTATTTCTAATGAGCTATTAAATCACCACAGTACAGTGTGTGAGGTTGACTTTGGTTTTGCATATATGAAAATGAATATATAAGATTGTATATAATGCCTAGACAGCCCTTAAAGCTACAGTGCTACATTTTTTGGCATTCTGCAGTGGATTCTCTTTTTCTTTGTTGTTTTGCTTTAATCTAATTTACAAATTCTGCAGTGTCTACTGTACTGATTTTTTTAGGCCTTTAAAGTCTTATAGATTGAAATATCCTTGACCAATGCCATGTTTTAAATGTACAGAAAGTTGCAAAAGCTGTCTGTAATTCTGTACGTGCAGAGGATTGTTTCAGACTAATAATAAGCAGGACAGGCAGCCGTCAGTAGCACCACCGGGACGCCGCTCAGTTCAGAATATTCCACTTCATGGGTCGACTTCTCTCACATTTGCTCCGGGAAACAGATGAAACAGGTGTTCTATCATTCCAGAGACACAGCAGCAGTCGCAGTTGTTTTCGGTCCTCTGCCGGGGCTGTTATGACCCCACCCGAGTAAAAGAACCCAGTGAGTGGAACCCCCTAGGGCCGCTGACCTCCAGCGGGACTCGGAGTCTCCGGGGCCCACTTTCTGGGGATCCATCGGCCACACAGACCCAACACTTCTCTGCCTTCTCGTACTTCTGTTTAGGCTCTTAAATGAAGTACTGTAGTCTGGTTTTCATGTCATCGTCTTGTAATATAAGTGAGAAGATCGGATGGCGAAAGTGATGGACTTGATTAAACGTTTCTACTCTACTTTTATACGTTATTTTCTTATCAAACTAGTATTTTTATATGTTTATAAGCGAATACAAAGCCGCAGCCCAGCTGTGTATATATGTAAAGAGGAGTATTTAATTCTCTTGATTCTGTTAACCTGAAGAAGACTGTTGGCCCAAATTTTCACAATCGGATCCTTCCTCCGGACGCGACCAGGAATGTCTGCTTTTATCGGTTTGGTGATGGAGGCCACGCGACTCGTGGCGCCCGACAAAAGTGTGCAACGCCTGTCCAAACGATTTAAGAACAGGTTTCGGTGATTTATTACGATATTTGAGATGAAAAGAAACCCAAACTGCCATTTCATTGCCAACTCCAATGCCCATCTGAATCATGCTTTTTTCTTTTCCTGTCTTTTTTTTCCTCCCATACACTGTCTTTTGCCCTGTGTGTAGCTTTTGGTGTTACAATAAAATCTGTCATTGAGCCAGAAACAGCGGCGTTTTGGGTGATTTTTGGACCAAGTCGGTGTTTTGTGTAGCAGACGCTGAACCGCCAGCAATTAAAAAGGCCGCACTTTGGCGCGCGCGCGTGTGCGTGCGTCAATTAGCACGCGACGTCCGCGTGAATGAAACGCCTGGGAGACAGCGGCGCGCGCGCACCCCTCTGCGCGGTGGTACAGCCCAGATGGGAGCGGGAGCCCGCCTGAGCGCGGCCCGGCGCTCATTCACGCCAGACGGCTGCTCTGGCTCGCCTCTCCGTCGGCGAACGAGGCGGATTTGACTTGACTTGGTTTGATTTGATTGATTTGCCCGAGTCAGCCCCGTCCGTCAGCCCGCCGCCCCCGCCCCGCAGCCATGGAGGGAGTCAGCGGCAGCAGGAGCATGTCTTACAGTAGATGGAGTTATGACAGGTAAGACACCTTTCGCCGTGTTGACAACTCGTAAAAAGCCTCCGAGGCTTGGCGTCAACTTGAAACGACCCCCCCCCCCCACGACCCCCCCCAACCCCCCCAACCCCAATCTGCGTAATTAGTTGACAGGTGCGGCGGATTTGGGAAATGTGAAACGAGAGCGTCATTAAGTAGCTTAAAGCTGATGTTACGCCCGTTTGCAGCCACACAGCTGAATGTAGGTGCGCAGGCTGTTTTCTCCCAGCCGGTCCAGCATCACCAACACACCGTCGCCATGGCGTCAGCTCCCGTTCAGCAGGACCTGTGTGATGGGGAGGGTCCAGGTGTTTGCGGTGGTTCTGTCCGGTCATCACCAGTGAGCAGCCACTCCGCCGGATGTCTGTTTAAACCATCTCGACCATCACTTCCAAAGCTTTGTGATCGATGGGGGGAATTGTTTGGAAAATGTGGATAGATGTTTGGGTGTTTTTCTGGGTGTGATGGAGTCACACTGAAAGTGCCACGGAAGTGTGAAAGAGTCAGCCAGTTGGACGACTCACGACCAGCGAAAATGACTAAAAAGGAGCTGTTGTTGGTGCTAAAGAACCGGCCTGCCTGTCAAACTGGAAGATTCTCCATTGGCCGTCTGGGCCCTCAGCGCCCACCGTGAATCCTTTGGAGCTCAGAGGGCCGCTGGTAGCGTTGCCGTCAGCGGAGGCTCTGTCTCCAAACGCTGCAGAGCAGACCCCTGGACCCTCGGTCTTACCAGACGTCTTGCATCCCAACATCTTAGAGGGATTTAGAAAGATTCCTGCTGAAAGGCCAGGTTCTTTTTAGATTCTGACCTGGTCTCAACAGCTCTTTTTGAAAGGCAGCAGATGCAGTACTATAACAGCAAACAAAGCCAAAGTTTGCATTTAAAATAATCCTCCTTGCATTATTCTCTAGACGTCTGCGTGCATGTTTTTAAGGCTTATGGATGGTTAAGGATCGAAGTCTGACCAAGGGAAACACCTGGTAATCCAGGGAGTAAATCCCAGGTAACGTGGAAGTGAGAACTGCTGTGTCATCACTGTGCGAGCGGGAACATGTGGAAACGTTGGCTGGTATTGAAATGTGTGTGTGAGGCTTTAACGTGACCCAAAACAAACACAAACACAAACATAAAAACAACAGCAGCGCTGACGCTGAAAGGCGACCACCAGATAGCATGTTGCTGTTTGAATGCTAATGTCAGAGGCGCGGTGGACGTCCGCCTGCAGCGTGCCCGAGCACGCCGCGTCCCGGCGCCCACTCGGCAAACACCGTCTCCAGGAGATGGACGGACGAGGTGGGCCGGAGAGATACAGCGGAGAACAGAGAGCTCAGGAGGGCCTGTTTTAATCAAAGACGAGTGTTCTCATCACAGCCAGGGCCTCTCAGACAGCCGGAATGGGTCCCGGCCACAGCACAACACACACATTTATACACACGTCACCGTTTAATTACAAGTCGACAAAACGCATGGCCGCAGTCGATCTAGGAGATGTTCTGTGTGGAAGTCAGGGGTGTAATAGGGATAAGAATTCCTAGCAATAATAATGGATCATCATGTAAATTTTGATGCGCATCTCGTTGTTGATGCAAGAATGTGGCTTAATCACGTTGCTACGGTAACCTGGACTGGACAAACAGCTAAAAACAAGCTTGGGTTATGGTTTCCTCAGCTATTATCGGTCCCGTTTTAATCCAAAACATTTTATTGGAACCATTTAGAAGCGGATCTACAGCTTGGGTCATGGAAATCAAGGGTTTTGACCTCCGACCGCCACCGCCTGTTCCCTGGTGCTCCAGAGGAGCGCTCTCCCCGAGGAGATTGGAGCACCCTCCAGCCCCAGAGGCTGGGAGGTTTTTAAGCCAGGACTCTCCCACTTGACCCTGCGCAGAGGACAGACGGGGCTGGCTTGGTCTCCTCTGAGGGGTGAAAATGGGACGTTGGTGACGTCCACTGCAGGTAAACGGTGACTTTTTAAAGGGATCCCCTAGTTCTGCAAAGCCAGTATCAGACATATTTTGCTGACTAGATTCCCAATTTATTTGATCTTATGGTCATTTCAGCTCTACCTCTCATCTCACAGTAACATTTCAAAGGTGTGACATTTTCAAGGCCTTGAATTTCCAAACCGAAGGGGAGTGGGAGAGTACTTCCTTACTGTCTGTCAGAGCTCTCTCCTCCTCTTGGGCTGGTCTGACCTACAGGTTTTCTTTGAGTTTTCCTTTAAATTATTCACAGGTTCATTTTTCTTGAGTGGAGCTGAAATTTGGAAACACAGTCGCCTCCGACACACACGAAGATTAGTGTGATGTCTGAAAAGAAGCGGTTCTGTGGTCACGATCAGCGTTGAGTCACGGGTGGAGGAGGACTGGGATGGGGAGGATCAGAAACACTCAAAGCTGGCCTGCGTCCCCTCAGGTTCACTGATTTGGTTGTGATTGTGATTGTATGACTGTACATTCTACTAGATCAACAGGCTACTCTAATTAAAGATGGTTTTATGGACAGAAACAGCTCACTGCGTGTTGGGATGTCATTATTTAGAGTTTAAAAGTGCATCCAAAGTCTCAGCATGTGCTCCGAACGCCTCAGGGTGCTAAACTCTTTAAGACATTTACAAACCATTCCACAAAGGAATGTGGAAACCAGCTCAGGACCTCCAAATCTGGTGTCTGTAAATTGTTAGCATTGAAGAAGGATGAATAACTGACTGAATGATTAGACCTGCTCGTTTTTAAAAGGGTCCTGATCTCATTAACATGCTGCTAATTAGCTCATCTGGCTCTCTTGAACTGTAATTTTCCACTTGTTTCCATTTAAACTAACTGCAGTTGGCAGAGATGGGATTTTAGGTTTTAATGTTTACCTCCAGATCATTATCTCATCATAAACTTGCACAGCGATTTACTTTTACTGTGGATGTTTTGACATTTAGCATTTGTAGATCTCAGTGTGAATATATTTCACAAATGATCCCTCTCAGCGCTGAATTGTTCTGCTGTTCTTCCTGCTGTTCTTTTATTCATGCTCCATCCACTCCTACATACCTCACTGTGTGTGTGTGTGTGTGTGGAACAGGCCATTTCATTTGGTTGTTATGGTGAAACGCGGTTGTCTGCTCCCAGACTGTGAGTGTGAACGCGTCAGCCAAGGCTCTTTGTTTCATATTCACCTGGAGAGGAATCAAACACTTCTCTTGGGCACAATAATGTTAAAAATACTAGAAATGAAGACTCAAAGGTGAAAGTCAGACGACATGACGCCAGAGACGTGATGACATCTTTGATTATATTGTTAGATTGTAATTGCTCTCCTCGCCAGAAGAGGGAGACATTGCAGACATTGTGTGGCTTTCGCAAACTTTCGCCAACCTCTGATGTCACAAGTTACAAATTTGTATCTTTGTAAATCGAAATACGTAGGTGAAACAGTGAGTAATGAAAGACGGCTGCGTTCAGATAATATTTTGCTCAAGCGTTGCAGCCGCAGAGCTGAAACGCTCCTCCACACCTGCGCCGGGAGACTGGAGCCGTAGCGCCCCCCTGTGGCCGATGATTGGCAGTACATCTGCGGTAAAAACCCTGACCCCATACTGCAGACGTTCCCCATCCTGCTGCAGCTGCAGAATGGGGAACGTCTCAAACTGTCCTCCCCCCCGCATACAAACATAATTTAATATATATTCATTTTTATATTCTTCCCCCCCACTAGATTTGTGTGTAAAAGCAGATACTGTACAGTCATTTAGACTCTGCTGTTGCCATGGTCACAGGATCAAGCCAGCCGTGGTGTGTGTTTCAGATGATGGGGGTGTTTGGTCGTGCTATTTTCTTGCCAGATGGCTGAGATTAGATGTGATCAGCCTATCGTACCTATTGTATGTACATCTGCTTTTACCCACCTGTAAATAATTGCATGTAACTGTGATGAGAGCTGTAACGCTAAGAACGATGATGATGGGTTAACCCAGAATGACTCACATCCATTAGATCTCCGCTAAAGATAGATGGGAGACTCATACGCAGAACATCACCTGATGACACTGGTGTAACGCCACTGCCTCTGACTGTCCTCTCGTCCACACACACCGAGGTATCAGCACATCTTCATTCATAGCAGAGTCGAAAACTGTTCTTTAGAGCCATTTTTAGATCAGTAAAGTTCTAATAATGTAAAAAGGTGCACAAGCAGGAAAAAGACACATTTATTTATTCATTAAATGAGATCCTTTATATTGAAAGAAGGAAAACTGCTCACCCATATTGAGTTTCATACCTAGTGACGCAAAGATGTGTGTATGTGGTAACCATAGTTACATGTGGCTTTCAAATGGAAACGCGCAGCCTTAAATAAAAGGTTAGAATTATGAGTACAAGTGGATTTAACCGTCTTGGTGATATAACCTTTGTTTAGTGCGTCATACTGTGATATGATTCTGACACTAGAGCAGTGCCGGTTATTTATTTTTAGCAACAAGCTAATAAAAGTGAAAGCCTAATGACTTTGCTCTACTCATATCCTATAATTAAAAAGACATATTTGTCCCATAAAATGTAAAGGTTGAACTTTGTGTTTGCACCTTTCCCCAGAAAGGGCCGCTGGTGTTCTGTTGCTTCTTCTGGCGTTGTTGTCGTATTTCTGGTGTCAGTACTGTTCTGTAGTCGTGGACGCGGTGCAGAGGCACACTGGTTTACTGAAGCAGTCCATCTGGTCCCCTCTCTGGGACACTGGGACACTGTTTCATCCAGCATGACATTTTCTAATCCAAATCATGTTTTATGCATGTCCTCTGTCTGCCGAGATGCTCTGTGCGGAGTTTCAGACGTGCGTCTGGGTTCTCTGCTGCCTTCTTGCAACAGAGAGCAGCTCTCCGGTGGGGATGGCTTTTAATATCGTTCTGTTAACACACCGAGACTTGATCGCTTATTTGCAACTCCTCTGTACACAGCTGTTTTTTTTCCTATTTTTTCTTCTTATTTGTGACATTGTTGAATGTTTGTTTCTGTAACTGCTTTCTCACTGAATCATGCCTGAAATATTAGATCACTGAGGGGCCTCGGCTGTGTGTTTTCAGCTTCTTACACGGTTTGGTTTGTTGTGTGTACAGGTTGTTTTGATTTCATTGCGAAGCTCTGAAAACGCCCAACAGTTTTATCAGCTTATAGTTAAGATTTAAACTCTTTGTGTAATGCAAACATAGTTTCTTTTTGAAGGGTTGGAACCAACTTAAATTTGTTTTGTGGCCAGTGTGCCCTTTTTGATTTTTTAGCGTGTGTTTTCATGTACGTGTTCTTTATCTAATGATAGTTTCCTGCTATGTTCTTGCCCTCAGTTGTAAATAGATTATTTTGACTCAGATCACATTAAATCTGAGGTGTGGAAAAGTCAGCACTTTAGAGACTCTAGAGTCCTTTACTTCTGCCCACCAGTAATGTTTCTGCCCATTAATCTCCCCCATCTACGTACTTTATCTGTCAGCATCAGCCTCTGAAACACCAAATGCTGCCTGAACACCATCCCCCTGCAGAAGCTCCACGGTTCTCCAGCTGGATGGATGGATGGATGGATGGATGGATGGATGGATGACCTTCTGCAAACGCAACAGCTTTTTTCTGCAGGAAAATGACTTTTGGCTTCCCACCACGAACCCAAAACCAGCCATGCTGGTGAAACACTCACTCTGTACCATCAGGTGTTTCTGGACTCGTGCTGATCTCCTGAGTATGTGCATTTCTCTTCATCTTCACCTGTTTTGGGCTGGCCTGCAGACCCCCGCTTCCCCAGCCCGGCTCCATTAGGCTCTTCCTGGACTGAGGCCTGGTCTGTTTTAGGGGAAACAGGACCGAGCTGCCATCAGGGTGATTAGAGAGCAGCTCCCATCCAGCTCCTGGAGGATAGGACAGGTTAGCAACACAGTTGCGCCTTCAGAGCTGCACGAGGATGCAGGATGTGATGAACTTGTTCAAGCGCGCAGAGCTACTCTAAAGACGACGGCCCTCTCCAGAGCGCTCGCAGCCTGCATGCTGGGTCAGGCTGCTGGATTATCAAGGCTGCGCGCTCTGCAGCTGTGTGACAAAGACAAGCAGACACAAGCCAGAGATCCATTTTCACGTCAGCGGTCTGCGCCAGGACTATTATTATAATTACCGATAGCAGCGGCCTCCTGTTACCAAGAGAACAGCGCCTTTGGGAAAACTCGAATTCTGGATGGGAAAAATCAAATTTGTCAAGAGGAACTTAGCTTTTATTTGTTTTGCTTTAATGATATAATGCCTCTCTCAGCAGGGAAAACCAGATGCTCTGTTTTGGGATGATAAAATAGGTCACAGAATCACGTGTAACTCAGCCACTCTCCCACACAAGCAGCCCTCTTGCGACCACGGCCGTCTTCAAAGTCCTCCGCTCGGCATCAAATATTAACAGGCCGCCGCGTTACACCTGTTCCATCATGGCGCCGCTCCTTTTATTTACTCTCACTTTCATCACATGCGCTGAAATGGAGGCCACAAAGCGCTGAAGCCATTTACACCCCTTTTTGACGGCGCCTGTGAAAGACATCTTTAAAAACGCTGGTGTTTCTGTGGAAGGCAGGCACCTTAGCAAGGAGGAGAGGAAGAGCTCCCCCCAAAAATGACCTCAAATATAATGCTAATCACGCTGGAAAGGGTGATTAGCATTAGCAAAGGGTGATGCAGTGCAATTTGAGGCTCAGGTCACTTTATGTGATCAGTTTTTTAATGGAATAATGGACAGAAAGAACACGTTTCCAGGGTCGTGACACTAAACCTGCTCCTCTGCTTTAGATCTTTGAGGGAAGTCTAGAATTTCATTGTTTTTTTCAAAAGTTTGGGGGCTGTAATTGGATTGCAATCATGTTTACAGCGTTGTCAGCTGCGCCAGGTGTGAATTTAGAATGAAACGTCTTTAAAATGTAAGGTTTTTTGATAAAAACCTTGCCCAATTGGAGGTCTGTTATTCCCATTTCAGGCTATCATGAGGGTTTGTTCCTCCCAGATGGTGGCTCTGAGGCTCAGGAGGTCACTCTCAGGGTACTGGACAGGGGGTCAAACCCTCCATCTGCTGTCAAGAGCACCTATTGTCTCGATATCACCACTTCAATTTCTGTTTTCCTCCAGGTTATTAGAACTGCTGGCTGTCTGATCTGGACCGGGGCAAAGATGAGACGTGGCCTCTCATTTCTGTGCAGTTTTGAGTCGACCTTGACCTGATTCATTTTGCATTCTTGATGGTTGTGTGATGGTCCTTCAAACCCTCCAGCGTTCACGTTTGGAGCATGCTCCATTGTTCCCTCTCTCCCTCTCTTCAATAAATAGCTACAGCTTTTTTTTCATTTTCCAAAACACTGGGCATTAGATACCGCACTTTTTACCCGGCCTTTCTTTACCACTGCATGCTGGATGTTGTTCCTCTTCCTATTTTTACCTTACGGACTGCCTTCGACCTTTACCTTTGCAATTCAGGAGGTTTCAGCCTTTATTCGCATGACTGCGTCAGACGTCCGTTGCAGATATGTCAGCTACACATCCATACAGAAAAAGCCAGAGCCACCCCGTCCATCCCTGTGCTGTGTTGGATTAAGATCTGGTGACAGATAAGGCCAGCCAACTCCCTGCCACCTCTGGTGAGCCAGTCTGGCCCGATTCGAACTGCGTGACCTGACATTTAGTCCTTCTGCCCGTAGCCCATTATTTTTGGAACAAACAGAAAAAGGTGCATTTGTTCAAGTTTGGTCTAAAATCCTCATCCATCCATCCATACTGGGTTGATGGTCTGTTTATTATGTTAAAATGACATTCTTTAATGGAATGAAACATTGATTGCTCTTGAACGTTCAAGCTTTCACTGCCCGGAAAGTGGAGGTCTGCGTCCCCCCCATGCTGTTCTAGTGTACGCCAGCCGTGTGCTCTTTGTTTAGTCATTCATGTCTTCCTGCAAGTAATAAATAATTAAGGGAAGTTGCCTGGATGGAGTACATGTGTAATTTCATTGCATCTACTTTATAAATCCGAAGCTCTGACCTTAAGGAAACGGAAGTGGATTCCGGCTGTCAAAGCACACACTAAATTGCTGTTTTTTTGCAAATGGTTTGGTGTATTTAATGCGGTATATCAGCGTGAGCCCATTACAGGAAGACGTGAAAGACAGCAAGTGCACTTTTGCTTGAGGCTGTTACTGAGTGATGCAGGTTGCAAAAGGCGTTCCTCCACAAGCACAAGGAGGAGAAGATGTTTTACAGATAATTTCCTTCACCTTAAAACAGCACCTGTATGGGTAACTCGGCTAAAACAGATGCACAAGCAGGCGTGAATCGGGTCTTTGTAGAGCCGTTTTGTTACAAGGAAGCCACTTAGTTGACCGGTCTATAGATGGACTCCTGAATAACCCTGGGAGCACAGAGTGATGTGTGTTTGTGCGTTGACAGTGACGGGCGGCAGGAGGAGGGCGGATGCAGATGTGTGTGAGCGAGGTTCAGAGCCGTGGCGCTATCAGAGGGTGTCTTTGTCTGGCTGCAGAGGGCTGAATTAAAGGCTGTTAACACTAGCCTGCACACTCATATGCTAATGCCTCTTACTCTGAGAGAATAAATAAATTATAGCCCACAAAACGCATCTGAATCCCTGCTTTACATGCGTCAAGCAACACGGGCAAGAAGGATAGAGCGTGTGTGTCACAGGCAGGGAGAGAGGAAGAGAAGAGAGGGGGAAGAAGCTAAGGCGTGAAGGGGGCTAGCACTGTGCAGAAATGACATAGAAGCAGGACAAAACAGGATCCCTGCAACCTCCCTTTGCTCCAGGTTTCCCCCTCGATGCCGAAGGTGATGCTGCGCGGCAGATAACAGCAGATAGATGAGGCAGAGGTAAAGAGCGAGATTTGGACTGAGAGGTGGGAAGAGAGGGGAGGGGGGATTTAAAGGGCAAGAAACAAATGGAGATTTAGATACGGCGCGAGGGGGAAGAGAGCCAGCACAGAGCAGGAGCAGGGGAGGTGGATGCACGAGGAGAAGCAGCAGCGACTGGAAGCATCCACATGGGAGACGAGAAGACGCTGGTTTTTTACGTGGCGCGTTCATGACCGTGGAAAGCTTCTGCCTGTTCGCCAAATAGCTAGAGGACACACAAAGAAACCGAGGCAGGTCCAGGGACATAAAGACTCTGCACAGAGGATGAGCAGGCAAAGCGGGCTCTCCGGCTGTGATCGCTGTCCTTAGACCTCCGCAGCCACTTCCACCAGCGGTGTCGCAGGCCGTCAGGCAGCCGCCGCAGCAGCAGCAGCCGCAGCAGCCGCAGCAGCAGCAGCAGCAGCCAGAGTGACTGTCACAGAATGAGCTCTAAGCACTCCTCCGACTGGATCCCCTACAGGTACTGTACACCCCCCTGGGAAAGGGCACAGCTAGCGTTCCTCATCTGGTGCATGTTTACCGAGCAGGTGGTCGTCCTGGATAAGGTTACACATGTCAACCTGGTAGAAAAGGCAAGCGGCGTTTGGAGACGTGAATCGTTCCGGTGGGTAATCTGATGGGAACATATTGGTGATGAATGCCTCCACAGGCGCTTTTCCTATGAGTGACATCTAGATATTACCGAGCCCATCCAGGAATTCTGTCTGGCTTTATTAATTACAACTGTTCTGTTACCTTTGTCTAAATATGACAATAGCATTCAACATATAGAAGACCTTCTTATAGATTACACAGGATTCTTGGGTGCTTTTCTCCTGTGAAAGCCTGCATACCCGAGTACTTGGCCTGATTTTGATTTGATTTGACTGGCTGTTAACAAGCCTGGCTGATTGAAAACCCTTCACCATGATTCTCCTGCTTTCTTCATGGCTCTCACTGCCTCTGTGACAGTTCAGAGATTCCACAGAGAGGTTGCAGGAATCAGGGGACACGTCTCGGATTCATTTTCCATTAAATGTGGGATGCACTGGTGGGAAAACCAAGATTCATTGGATGACAGAGTTTATTCCTGCTGTTGAAGCATCACTTAGAGTTTAGCCCATCCCTTTAATCCCACACACACATTAACGACACACAACCTTGTGTCGAGTCTCCTTCAGCTGTGCAAAGTTGGAGCAAAATTGAAGAGCGTACCGTCTCCCAGATGAACACTGAAACACCTGCCAACACACTCGTAAGAAACACAAGCTGCTTTTCCAATTTGGGGCAAATCTTCCACATCAGCATTTCAGCAACGGGAAAATCTTTTGTCTTATTCCAGTTTTGCCCATGATAAGGACACAAAAGCAGACTGGCAGTCATTTCTAGCTGGTGGAGCCTGTACCAGCTCCATTCTTTACCCCAAAAAGAGGGTGGGGTTTGTGTTTCAATTCTTTTCCTATTGGGAAAAATCCAGATTTTGTAAGAAATTAAAAATCATTTGTTCTAGATGTCTGATTTCTTGTCAAAGCTCCTCTAATTTGTATTCAGCTGCGTTTGTCATGCCATGAATATTTCCCTGATGGGTCTTGTGTTGTTTCACACTAGGGTGTTGTAACTGCAGGTGTTCAAGAAGACATTTTATCTAACCGTTCTCATTCTGACGTCAGTCCCATCCGTGAGAACCCGCAGAATCAAACCCATTACTAACATTTGCACCTTACCTTGCAATTTTCCCTGCATGGCAGAAGAGCAGTGATGACCAATTAATAAAACATAAAGCTCTGTTGTGATGCAGATGCATTACAACAGGCTGTAAGGAGCTGCTTGTTCCTGCGGAACTGCTCTGTTTCTCCTTATCTTCGATGCTCATTCACACACTTGATTAATCTGATCCCAAAGTGTTTTGTTTGCATGTATGTCAGAAAATAAGGGAGATATAAGTTTGTCTCGCAGCTCACTGGGTCTGAAACCAGGAGACCCCAGCAATCATTTATCACACAGCAGAGCCTGCCTTCTGGTGATCAGACCAATCCAAACCAACAAGGATGTTTTCTAACCCTATATGTGCAGTTTACCTCTCAGCTCATAAAGAGAATTTATGCGCAGGTACTCAAGTGTGTTCAGTCTGATTATACGGCGCTATAAAAACAGTACTTCCAGTGCAGGGAAACCATCTGCATTTGCATCCGACCAAGCAAACGCATAAAAAGCAGATCAGTTGCCATCATCGTTAATAGATCTGGACAGCTACAACATTTTCTCATTTACCATGTGCCAACAGCCCTCCCACCACTGTCGCCACAACTGTCACCACCATCTTTTATCTTTTCTTCTTCTTTTTACTTCACTTTGTGTGATAATTTGGAATCGGTCAAGGCTCAAAGGGGAGTCTGGGCTGTTATAACGGGTGAGTGGAACACAAAAATAGTGACATGTGACCCGCAGAGAAGTGCTGGGTGTGAGAGTGAAAGGGTGGATCTGCTCCGTGTGGGTTTACTTCACACTAATTCTCCCTTTTAGGAAGCCCTCGTCTGTCAGAAAGTGCAGACAAAGGTCAGCTGCCACCAAGTCCGATAATGATGGTCAGAACGGATTTGAAAGGAATCGTCGGTGTGAGACAGCGGGAGTCTCTCATGGGCGAGAGCGGATTCACAAGGCTCTATCCGAAATGGCTCCATGCTGGTCCAGGGATGTTATCATCCAAAAACAAGCTCTGGCATTGGCACAAAATGACTAAAAATCCTACAACCCACATTATCAGTACTCCCCCCCTTGGTTGTCCCCAAATGAGCACAACGTCTGGCTGGAGCCCAGTCCAGCTGGTAGGTGACTGGCCGGTAATGGAGTCCTCGTAGGGGCAAAGAGCCACGTAGGCTCCTGTTTGCGCCCAGCTGAGAGTAAAACTGCGTGTATGGATGCTGGAGGAGCGAAGAAAAGCTCTGACCAAAATACAAGGCATGTTTCTGAAAGTTGCACAAGCAGTGTGCGCATGTTCCCCTCCTCTGCCTGCGTGGGTTTTTTCCAGTTGCTCCAGTTTTACTCCCACAGCCTTGAAAAATATGCTCATTAGGTTGATTAGGAACTTAGGAGACCTCCTTCAGATTTGTGTTGTTGGGGGAGGGGGTTCTAAGATTATATGTAGGTCCTGTAAGCGGCATGATCACAAAGCTTCCTTTCGACAGTGAGTAGAAGAATCACGTTTATCAGCCACACGTGTGCAGGCAAATGAGATATTAATCCCAGCAAACAGAACATCATCTGTGTCTGTCTAACACCAGCGTGTGTGGTTTGTTGGGGATGAGCGTCAAGGTGTTCGTTGTTGCAATATGTAAAGCTGTTTATCATCCTAAACGAAGGCTAAGAAAATTATTGAAGCTGTTTTATTCTGCAGTGCTTCCACTGTAGTTTCCCAGACCCATGTTGGTTTTAAAAGAAGTCAGTTAAATTCAAAGGTTGAGAAACTCCTTTTAATCCAAAACTTTGGTTCGGTTTGATCAATTACGTGATGGTAATCAGTGTAATTAACGTGCACGAGGGTAATTAAGGCCTGAAAGTAAAGTAAAGTGTCAATAAGCAGCAACAAATGTTTATTTTTTACAGCAAACAAAATGAGCTAGCTAATTTTCAGTTTAAAAAAACCAGTCTAACAGCAGGATAAAGCGCATGTCTTCATTTCTCTTCTGTCTGCAGCTCTTTGGATGATGAGGGAACCAACCTCCGACAGCAGAAACTGGACAGACAGGTGGGTCATTGGAAAACTCCACCACAGAAGGGAAAACCCGTGCTTTCCATCACGCTTGACCTGCTCTGAGCAGGGGCTGCGTTTGAGGATGGTAAATAATGCAGCAGGGTTTTTTTAAAGGTGACCCATTCAAAAAAAAACCAGTAAATATTTCATCAGACGCTAACCCAGTGATATTTGCTAAGACAACATCAGAAACTCGAATTAGAGACATGACAAGGTTTTGTCGTCTGCTCAAGCCTTCAAACCTCATCGCTGCTAGAGAGGATTAAAAATATCCTTAACTAACTCGTTGCTGTTTCCTGTAGCTACACCAGCTTTTGTTGACTCACACAGGCGTGAGCACCATCCAGTCCACACACAGCGTGAACACTGCCAACCCGCATGGAAGTCATCTGCGGAGCTTGCAGCCCGTTAGCTTCTCCACTAATAGAAACCTTTAATATTTAAAGAGCTCTGGTTGCGAGTCTGGCGTATATCTGACACTCGGTCCAGATGAATATCCAGCCACAGGTCTTAGCGGTTTTGGCAGCACATCCTCACATATCTTTTAGAGGAATTATGTCAGCATATGTTTCAAATTCTGAAGGATGCTCAAACAACCGCGCTTTTTTGATGAGTGATTGTCAGCAGGAAATAAAATATGTCAGGAGATAATGGAACAGATCAGCACAGAGTAACTCTGCGGCATCAATAGATGCTTTTGTTGCAGCATACTGTAGATCAGAATGTGCATATTTTGAGACGTATCCTTTCTGTCTGTTTTTTCCTGGGTGTTCGCATGTGCAAACGCATCCCCGATAGCGAGCGCTGCTGGAACAGAAGCAGAAGAAGAAGAGGCAGGAGCCTCTGATGGTCCAGTCCACTGTGGACGGGAGGTCTCGCACTCGGCGGACCAAGCAGAGCGAGGAACAGGCTCCTCTGGTGGAGTCCTACCTCAGCAGCAACAGCAGCACCATTTACAACGGTGAGGGAGAGGAGCCACCTCCCGGTTCTGGGATCTCAGGGAGACTGATAGATCTGTCTGCCCTCCCAGAATTCAGTAAACTTGGCTTGAAAACGGGTATTGCGGTGACGACCTGCAGACGGCGGTCCAGAATGATACCGGCTAGAAGCGACAGCAGAAAATACGACACAATATATTGTGGGCTTTTCCAGAGAGCTGCAAATCTGAGGAAGTGGTCTGGGGCTGGGGATTGATGTAGTCTGTTTATCTGCACAGAGAACACAGCAGCCAGTTAATCTCCAGTTCTGAGGCCCAGTTACTGGGCTCCAGGCCACAAACTGTCACAGATTATGAGGATGGAGGAGAAAATATACAGACAAACTTCACCAGGCAAATATTCTGATGAAATTGGGGTAATAACAACTTTATCAACCCGTCCCTCCTCTTCAGGAGCAGGAAGCAGCTGTCTTTGCTTCAATATAGTTGGATTTTTTAAGTTCACAGTCATAAATGGCTGCAGAAACTGTCACACTTGCTGTGAGACTAATTGATTTGTGAGCAGAAGTCAGGCGGGAAACATGCTTTTCCAAAGTTAGAAGCCGCTTTCCATCTGTGTCCAGTGCAAGAGGCCGAACAGGAGGAGGCGAAGTCACGAGCAGATGCGCAGCCGCCCCGCTCGGCCAAAAAGGGCAAAGCGTCGGCCAGCTCCACGCCACAGACTGGGAGCGACAAGAAGGAGAGGAGGGGGAAGCACAAAGGTCAGCGCCAAGACAAATGGGTAGAGAAAGGCAGCGGAAAAAAACGTCCGATAAACAGGCGCACCAGAGAGTGACTGACAGAAGGATGAGATGGTCAAAAACTAGACAGAAATTGGTGAAAAAGCTGATTTAGGAGATGAGAGTGGCCCAGAATATGAATAACCCTGCAGCTGCAGCGGTCTGTCCAACCTCAGTTACAGACTCGGGTCATGGGGGGGCGCTCTGCTGCCTCAGCCGTTGCGACGGTATGATAATGCATCATAATAAGAGCGCAGCCTCAAATGTTCCTGCTCTGTGAACACTAATTTGTAAAATTATAATCACAGTCAGACACAAAGTAAACATGCTCATTCTAACAGTTACACGCTGTTCATCTTTGAAATGACTTTGTCCCAGAAAAAAAAGGAAAAAACCAATTCCGCAGAGAGGAGCGATTAATTAGGTCAGAAGTAGGACCTGTTTCGCTGTCTCTTCTGTCTCTTCTGTTTCTTTTCTGTGAGTCTCTTGAGATTACAGCACGAGCAGAGCCTCAGATGAGCAACGGTAATAAACACGTGTCGTTGCATCATTTAACAGGATACGTGAGTGAAAGGTTCTAGTGCAACACAGCTAGAAGTGTAGAGAAGATTCCCTTATTGTTAACACTGATCGTTTTTAAAAGAAAAAACAACGATATACCAGTTAAACAGTCCTTTTAAATGGTCCTTCTAAATAGACACTTGAGGCTAAAAATCAGAGATTACATTCTTAGTATGGCGACAACTAAAGTCACATATTGACTGAAGCTTAAATTATTGATAAATGTATCAAGTCAGTTCCTTATAACGGGATAAAATATCTCTGATTCTGATGGAGACTGATGTATTTTTGCTGGATTGTGGCTCTGCAGCGGTGGACGGCCTGGGTTTCCAGCAGGACGACGGCCAGATCCAGATTCTGACAGTGGGGGACAACAGCACCGAGGAGGGGGGTCCGGAGCCCGTGATGAGCTGCACTCACTCGCAGAGCAAACAGGACCTGCGTGTCACCATGCTCAAGAAAGGTACGCTCGCTTCTGCCCTTACATCTGCCGTAGCCTGACCACGAGTCCGTCATTACACCCACAACATTCTGCTCCAGCTCTGCAGTGTCTTGTAGGAGGGTGAAACACACTGAGTCACAATAGAAGCGCTCAGCGAGGCTATTTTAGGGGCCGGCGCCCCAACCATCCAAATCCACGCCTGGTGCATTATTCCTTTGTTGTCAACATTTTAATAAATTCACTAATGATGAACCAGCCAATTTGGTTTAGTGACGATGTGGCTGAAACCACTCAACCGCTGCTTATATATAAAACAGATTTAGTAACTCTGGTGTAAGTAAATGTCACCACTGAATGTTATTAGCTATCAGAAAACAGCCATAGAAGCACACTCCAGAAGATGAAAATCAGCTCAGTTCACTTTATTGGTCTCTTTGTTCTGGGCTGTTTCCTCACAGAGATATACGTGTAAAGAAACATAATAATCATAATTACTGCATTTTCAATACTGCAGCCTCCTCAGGTAAAGAAAAGACAAAATCTGAACATATCCGACCATGAGCCCGCAATAAAAACCACTGCAGGTTGGTTTTGTAATATGGTAATGCAGGATGTGTCATTATTTAATTTAAAGCTCCTGACTTGAAGACCTTATTTAACTGGAGGCTTCGCACCTCCTCTGTGATGGATTCAATCTGACTGTGAATGAGGTGGGAACGTTGCTGTCGGAGGCTACAAACTCTGTGGTGCCAATTAACAGCAGGAAAAAAAAAAAATCTGACACCTTTTTGTTCCCTCTGTCTTTCTTATGCATTTCATCCGCGAAGGTATATCCAGCAGTATGAATTTTGATGAGGAGGAAGATGACGAGGATGAAATTAGCTCCAGCTCCTCGCAGCTCAACAGCAACACGCGGCCCGGCTCCGCCACAAGCAAGAAGTCATGCAAGGTTAGCGTCGCACACTTAAACCGCATGATTTGACCCTACACGGAGAAGACCGAGCCATTCGCCAGTTAATAAGCAGCAGAGGAGAAAATGCAGAATCAATTTTCAGCTCGGCTGGATACTTCAGGGTGCATTTTAGGCTTTGGTTATTTCTGTTTTTGTCACTGATGTCAGGCACGTTGGTCCTCTGCTTAGCATAGCTGCCACGCAGAGGGCTGGCTGTGCTTCATCCGGCCTTTTCATGTCCTCCATCCCTGGTGTGCAAGTCTGGGACCACGGGCTCGTCTCCTCGCTCCGCTCCTCTGCATCAGTTCCTTTTTTTAGACACAGTGTGCTCATTCCTACTGCCTGTGAGCCATGTGATCATCACGCTCATCCCTCCGATCTAATGACGGGGCAACGCCGTGCGTCAGGCGCATGTCTCACCTCTCACGGGGGGGTCTCGGCCCCTGTTCTTCTCCGAGCGCAGGAGGTGGCATCAGCGCCCACTCCCACGGCCAACGAGCCTGCCATGGATGTGGACGACCTTGAGGAGTTTGCGCTGCGGCCCGCGCCTCAGGGAGTCCGAGTCAAGTGCAGAATCACCAGGGACAAGAAGGGCATGGACCGAGGCATGTATCCTACCTACTACCTGCACCTGGAGAAGGATGATGGGAAAAAGGCGAGTTCAGGCATGACCTACCACAGTCCGTCCTCACCAGGGCTTCGTGTGCCAGTCCAGATGCCTCTTTAGATACTAAATCGGAAAAGAAGAGCTTCTTTGGTTTGATTTCTGGTTGTTGCAGATGTTCCTGTTAGCCGGCAGGAAGAGGAAAAAGAGCAAAACGTCAAATTACCTCATCTCCATTGATCCCACTGACCTGTCTCGCGGTGGGGAAAGCTTCATCGGTAAACTGAGGTATGGTCTCTGCAGACATGCTGCCATCAACAGATGCACAGATGGGAATTTCTAGGGTTTAACATTCAAAATGGTAATCCCAACATTGTGCTCTCCGCTGTACTTACTGAATTAGAAGCTGATTGGGTTTAATTGTAAGCAATTTGTTCTTGATTAGTTGCTTAAAGTAAATATTCTTGCATGTTATCAATGACGTAGGAAAATATCTTTTACTGATCGGCCTAATATGTGTACATTAGCGACAGACTGATGGGCCTGGGAGGAAATGAGTGGCAGGGTTATCTGTGAAGAGAGCTTTGGGCCTGCTTTGGTAGCTCCATGGAAACTCCACATGGTTTAATCAAATTTGGCCCTGTTCAGCCTTTAATCTTCAGAGGCGGCCCAGCCGTCGGTCAATGCGCTGCTGAAACCGCTGCAATCACAGCCTGGCTTGATTGATGGAGATCTAAATTTAAGTGAACGCTGACCTTTCATCCAGGGCTCCTCAAGAGTCCCCCTTAACCGCTGTCTGAGCTCTGGCCTATCACAGCTATACAGCAAGATATCAACAACAACAACAACAACAACAACAACAACAACAACAACAACAACAACAACAATAGTAGGGACAGCAGCATGTTTGGGGAGTTTCACAGCCGACCAGGAGAGTCAACACGACGGTTTGTTGTGAGCAGCGTGAAGTATAAAACACACACAGATATAAACACACAGATCTAAACACAGATTCAAACACATCGATCCAAACACACAGATCCAAACAAACAGATCCAAACACATAGATCCAAACACACAGATCCAAACAAACAGATCCAAACACACAGATCCAAACAAACAGATCCAAACACATAGATCCAAACACACAGATCCAAACAAAGAGATCCAAACACACAGATCCAAACAAACAGATCTAAACACACAGCTTGGCTGCGGCTGTAGCAACTAACAGTTTGATGAGAATTATTCTAAATAAACTGAGCTGTCCTTTCATGGGGTCCGAATGCAGACGCCAACAGGACAAATGTAAAGAAAGAGGCTCCAGAAAAACCTTTCCAACAAGACAAATTAATCTAATCAGCCACTAATGATGCGACGAGGACAAAAGGGGAGTCCAAAAACTGGAGGAGGAGGCAGCTGAACGCGGCTGAATCACTCGGAAATAATAGAAAGAGGTTTTGAAAAGACAATAGAAGAGCAGAACAGAGGAGGAGGAAAGAAGGATGCTGGCCCCAACACGCAAGGAAGTATGCTAGGCCCAAACAGGAGTGATATGCAAACGCAATTTAGCTTAAAGACCGAGGGTCCGGAGCGGCTGCAGCACCAGCACACTCGTGGGGGCTGCATGATGGGATGTGAGCGTCTGCCCACCAGGAAGTCAAACCATCGGACTGATGTGATTGGAATTCTCATTTCACTTTAAATCGGGATTATATAATCTCACATAATGTGGGCAGCCAGGTTTGTGACGTCAGAAGGCCTGTTCCAGCCGTCAGCGTGGCTTTGACTCAGCTGTGTCCCCGTGGCAGGTCCAACCTCATGGGGACCAAGTTCACCGTGTACGACAGCGGCCTCAACCCGGTGAAAACCACCGGCGGCCTCGAGGCCGACAACCTGCGTCAAGAGCTGGCAGCCATTTGCTATGTGAGTCAAGGCCGACCTCCCAAATGCACTTTTGAAAATAACTGAGAGGAGTTTGTGAAAGGCCCAATAGGACTGTCGTGCTTGTGAGGAGGCGTGTTTGGTTTGCCGTTTGTCTTCACCAACCCAGACCTTCTCTTCTCTCCCATCCAGGAAACCAATGTTTTAGGATTCAAAGGACCTCGGAAAATGAGCGTCATCATTCCTGGGATGAACATGGACCATGAGAGGGTGTCCATTCGCCCACGGAACGTAGGCAGCTCCAGCTCTGGTCCGTGTGTCCGCGTCCACCCTGTCAGACTCCCAACAGCGTCCTTCTTCGTTTCAGGAACACGAGTCGCTGCTGGCGAGATGGCAGAACAAGAGCACAGAAAGCGTCATCGAACTCCACAACAAGACGCCCGTGTGGAACGACGACACCCAGTCCTACGTGCTCAACTTCCACGGCAGAGTCACTCAGGCCTCCGTCAAGAATTTCCAGATCATCCACGACAACGACCGTGAGTAGGCGGCTAAGATCACCGCTGCCGAGGATCCGCAGCTGTCGGCATCAACTCTGTGTGCTGGTCTCCTGCAGCCGACTACATCGTGATGCAGTTCGGTCGTGTGGCAGAAGACGTCTTCACCATGGACTTTAACTACCCGATGTGTGCCCTGCAAGCCTTCGCCATCGCGCTGTCCAGCTTTGACAGCAAGCTGGCCTGCGAGTGAAGCCGGCCGGGCCTTCAGAAGCTCCGTCCGTCCCGGAAACCAGTGCTGCCCACACACGCCCGCGGCAGGCTCAGCACCACCTAGTCACCAATCGCAAAACTCCTATGGGCCTCAAGTTTTCTCTGTGTGTGTGTGTGTGTGTGTGTGCGTGCGTGATGAGGGGGTGTGTGTCAGTGCAGGAAAAGCACACAAAAACTCACACTGTACAAGTCAAAGATGTTTGTTTTTATAACTCTTGTCATTTTTTACTGTAATGACAAACACACCTTTCTGTCGCACTTAGAGACATTATTATTTCTTTACGTGTAAAATAACTAAATACTTGCTTCTGAAAGTCGACCGGAGTTTAACCTGCAACACAAATACACGTCAGACTCCCTCCAGCATGACTACTGCTTGTGTACCCACAGTAGCTTTAGACTTGCACGTCACAACGTATTTATTATGTTATTTATGTATTTATTGCCTATTTTTTTCTCTGTTGTCACTGACGGTAACTCAAACAGTGTTGATCCGCTCCGAGCACATGGTTTCACAGGCTAATACATCTACAATACAATAAATATCACCTCCCATCACGTATGTGAATGTATAGGATGATAGGGCACTTTGAAACCTTCAGTGGCTGATTTACACCTGCGTGTACTTTACGGTGCCTTTGAAGACTAACTCTGCTTTAGCTGCAGAACGAGCCGGTTTCCCATCGCTCCGGCTGTCCCACACGTCTCTTTGCGATGGCTTCTTTCAGTTTTCTGTCGCCAAAACATGGAAAACCTTCTGGTTTTCAAATTTGTGGATCTGACGTCTTTGAAATGTTGAATTTACTGATCATGAAAACAGTTTTCTTGTGTTCGGTAAACTTAACATTTCAAGGCTGCAAAAAAAAACTACCAGAGATAAAAACTTTTTTTTTTATTGACAATTTGAAAAAACCACCTCATTACTTTTTATTATTTATTTTTAGACTTTCTTTGGGCAGTAAATAGAAACAGCAACAGCAGAGAGGGCTTAAGGGTGTGCTTTTATATTCCGATATCTGTCCCCTCATCTGAAAAAATGATCAGTATTAATCCATTTTCTCTCACTATTGCTTTAATTTTATACAGCTAATTGGACGTTTTGCACATCTGACCACCTGTTGGGTTTTTTTAATTCATGTGCTGCTCAAGTTTTTAATGAAAGTATTACTCCTTTCTTGCTTCTTATTGGGTGATATCTGTTCTGAAATATCAAAAATAGGAAAGTATTTTGTATTTTATGACTTATGAAAAGGGCAAAAAGGGAAGGCAAAGAACAATCTGTGATCATCTGGGTGGGGGAATCTTTACCCACGTGCTATTCTTGTACTCAATCATGTTTTATTTTTGATTTCTATTGTGACTGGTTGATACTCTTGCCGTCTGCTTTTCATACGTGCGTCTGGGAATGTAAAGGTTCTTTCACCTTCTGTTTGTTGTTGTAATGTATAGTAAATGGTGTAAAGTTTACTGTAATGGTCTAAAGTTCTGATCATTAAAAAGGGGAAAACCCTAACATTACTCTTTTTTAGATTATGGATGTGGATGTTCACGATGGGTTCTTGATAATATAAAAGCAGTCCCCGCGCACAGTTGACTTCTCGGTTCGGGCTCGGATCTTCCTCTAGGTCTCTCTCCTGTTTCGCATCCTCAGCCCGCTCGCCTGCACACCTCTGGGCGCCTCAGTGAGCCCGTCAGACGCTGCGCCTCCGTCCTCCGACGGTAGCGAGACCTCTTGGCCGTCCCGCCCTGCTTCCTCCTCTGCGTTCAGACAGCCGTCCCCGCTGAAGCGGAGACTCTCCGCCTCCATCAGCGGGTCGTCTTCATCAGCCTCCTCCTCTTCATCCCCCTCGTCCTCGTCTTCTCCATCTCCTTCCTGGTCTTCCTCCTGGAAGGCGCCCTCTTTGGGGTAGTGGAACACGTCCCTGCGCTCGCTGAAGCTGATTTGCTTCCTTCCGCCGCTGCAAGCCTGAAGCTCGGTGCTCAGCTCCAGACCCAGTCTCTCCTCTCTGCCCGACTGGGCCGGACTCACACTGAGCAGGTGCCTTTTCTCTGCTTCAGCTTCCTCCTCCTCTTCTTCCCCCTCCATGTCATCTTCTGTTTCCACCCCCTCTTCCTCTTTGTCGTCCTCATCCTCCTCTTCCTCTTCATCCACCTCTCGTACAATGGAGAGTTTCCTCGCCATGGCCTGCTCCTCCACCTGCTCCATCCTCTCCGCCAGGGCCTCAGCGGAGGGCTGCTGGACACACTCAACCAGTTTGAAGCTTGTAACGCTGGATTTGCCATACTCTTCATCGTCGTCCTGATAGTCTTCGCCGTCATCATCGTCATACACTGGGTAGGTCTCCTCGGGGTAGCCTACAAAGTAAAGCTCACTGCAGAACACCAAATGAAGGATATTTCTTTCTATGTTCTTAGAATACCTTCCCAGTCCGCGCCGTAGGGGACCTCCTCTGCCTCCATCTCCGGAGAAGCTCCCTCCAAGCGCCCTTCTTGGATTAGCTGGGTAAACTGGCGAAGTTGGAGGAGCAATTTTTGCTCCTTCTTGGAGGCCGTACCTTTGCTCTTTCTTCTTCTACCGCTAGATGGCGACAAAGGCGTGTTTTATTGGATCGGGATGGAGTTTAAAAACAGTTTAAACCGTACATTTACTTCAGGATTTTATGATAAAACTCTACTTGCAGTTCGGTTCTGTCCTTAGATTTCTAACCCCCCCTTCCAATCCAGTATATATTTTTAATTTTACCTCCTGGAACTTTGTTGTTTTTTGGAGACAATCCTGTCCATCATCGTCTCTGCCTGCTGCAGCCTCTCCTGGAGGCTGGTCAGGTCATAGTTGATGACTATGACATTAGAAATAGACTCTTAGCACACTGTGCATTCCACTATATAATCTAGATGTTATTATATATGCTCTGATGAATTAGGAGATGCACTGCTGATGGTCCTTACTCGTCTGGTGTTCCATGCTGGAGCCCGGTACCACACCGTTTCCTGACTTGGTCTTTCCTTTGCACGTTAACTGTAAAGAGTCAACGGTCATGTTGTGGTTTAATACATTAATATCTTGAAAGTGGGTCAACGGGAAACAGATACTAGTAACATCTGTCCTTATGTGCATTAATGTTTTGTGCATCAATTAATAAAAATATATCATAAAGTATTTTTCCATGCATGTACTTTCAATAATGATTACCTTGTAAATAATGTAAAAGATGTAAAGAAAAATCCCAAAGCCGTATATTGGTATGACTTGAGCCATTAGGTTGTACTTTCCTGGGGGTCTGCTGCCCTTCATTTTTGCCATGACCTCTGCCCCATGAAGGACGGAGGAGTGGGGGTCCGGGCCCCACCGGTCCGGGTCCTCCTGATGCATCCGATACTGATGCATCACAGTCGGGTAAAACCCGGGTCCAACTGAGAACACACAAGTCCCACATTAACCCGTCACTGCCGAGGCCTCCCCTCTGGTCAAATAAGAATAAATATTATTTATGTCACAAAGGCACTTCCGGATATCTGCATTATACAAGCACACTTATGTGCTTTAGCAGCATTTAGGCCGGGTGTTGCGAAACTTTATTAGATAGTGCTGTATGCTAACAAACATGTTGTGGTGGGCGTGTTCCAGGGCAGTTGGGAACCAGTCATTTGCGCCTTTTTTGATTGACAGATTCGTTTACCAATAACAATCAGCTGCGCACTTTCGAAAATGTTTGGCCTCCAGTGGCTTCTCGTCAAACGCAGCTGCGGTTGTTGTAGTTTGAAGTAAAAACAATAAATATTTGACATTCGAAATAGACGTAATGTGCAGATTAGGTGATGTACAATATTGTTTAGACAAGCGAAATAAAATTATATACAAAACAAGATTATTTACCGCGACAAAAAGCGTCAGTGCGGTTAAACGTGCACACGGATGCGCGTTAAAAACAAGAAACGTGGACGCAAACAAATTGTTTGAGTGGCTGCAGGTTTGTTAAAAACTATTACGGATGTTTGACGGGACGGCGACGTGGAATTTAAAAAAAGTAAGACACAAACCACAGTATCTATCTTTTTTCAGTAAAAAAAAACCTGTTTATTTGTCGTGTTTGTTAACAGTCTTGCATTTGTTGGCTTTATTGTTGGTTGTTCATTAGTTTTTCCAACCTGAATTTTGTTCTGTTGTTTTTGTGGTTCTATTAGAACTGTTAAGCAATAAGTTTAATGTAGTTATTCAACCCTGAGGTTTGGTACTGAGATTTACTTTTTTAACGTTATAAATATCACAAATTATTTAGCTCTGCGGTACAATTTGGATGAAAATATGAAATAATTTAAAAAATAAATATATTAGAAAGGTAAACAGAATCCAATGCGTACTGACAAACAAACAGAAATACATTTAATGAGCATATAAGACTGTTGTTCATATTGTCAGAGCAAGGAGCTCATCAGTGAGAGACACGTGCAGAAATAGAGGGAGATGGAGCCGTATGGTGATGGATGATGATGATGATCATCTGATAAACCGACTTACCCTCAGGCTGCCCTGCCTCCGTTTTTCTAGCAGGTAAAAGTATTCTGGGCAGGAAGAGAGAAACGCAGAGAACAGAACATGATATCAGAGTCACCTTCTGGCAAGTTGTTATGGGCATTTTTATCTGTGAAACTGGCAGCTGTGCGTTTATTTCGATTGAAGAGTAAAGCTGGTCTCCACAAATGTCGCCTCTCATCTGGTGACGTCTCTGCTCAGATTAGATCAGATTAACACAGCTGCTTTCATGCGCTGTCTGAAATATTGACTACAAATTTCCAAGAAAGGGCCTTTGCCAACTCTGGGCTCTTTGGTGCTGTGATATAACGATATTGCTACTAATGCTTTTTATTTTCTTAAAAGATATTGTTTACTTAAGCTGTTTGTGGTCTTTGCAGCACCTCCCTACGCTGTGACAGACAGCCGGGCGGAGTCTTCAGATGTGTTCTAGGGGCCGTTGAAGAACAAATACCTGGGTTAAGGTAAGATAGCTCTCTTTGTCGCTATATGAACATAAAGATACTTGATTATACGTCGCCTTGCTAGGGAATTTAGGGATTTACGATCAGCGCCTGAACGCAACACATGACCTATTAACCTGTCACACTGTAATGCGCTTTCTTTCAAGTGAACAGCAGGTGGCAGTGTAGGTCCAGACACAAGTCTAGCACGTTGAATTTACGATCAATCTGTATAAACGTCCAGATCACTTTTGAATGTAATGGGTTTTGAAAAAAGTCTCCAAACACCTCAAATTAAATGCACATCTTTACATAGATGCTCCTGTTCTAGCAGCATATTGTTATCCAGCACATGTAGTCGTCTCTAATCAGACCTGTTGTGTAACGATGGGTATCGGTGTTTGTGTTTCAGTGTTACCATTATTATTTTAAGAGGAAATTATGTGTTGTTGTAACCAATAGTTTAACAAAAGTTAAATGAGATACATCAGAAAAATATTGTGAAATTGAAGCTAAGAGGACCCTTGGTGACCTCGGATGATTTCCTGGTCTCTGTGACGTCTGCGACTTTAGATCCATCAATGACATCGATTGAAACTCGGCCAGATGCTTTTAGTTCAGCTTGTGTGATGAGTTTAAAATCCTTTTTTTCTTCATTACGCCTGTATCCATGTTGGTTTTTGTATCCCCTTTTGCATTGAATCTGCAAGAATGAAAACTGCCACTGCGCTAGCACACAGCTAAACATATATATCTATTTTTTGTTATTGTACAAAGCTTTTATCAGCAACCTTGAGAATCACATTTGAGCTATTAGCGTGTTTAGGATTAGCATTTTTGCAGCCATGCTATGAATCCCCGGTCGGCATTGCTCTGCTCTACTGTCGCCTTTGTGCAGTTGTGTTGTCTTTGTTGCCATCAGCAGAAACTCTTGTATAGCGTCACAGAATGGCCATAGCTGCCTGAGAATGCTGTGTTGTCAGGTCGTCCTTGGGTCTGTCCATTCATCCAGCCATCTGTTTGTCCTAGTCTCACAGACACAATATCTCTGGAACACCTTAAGGAAGTGTCTTTCTTTCCCGTTTATGACTGTTTTTCCGACTGAAGAATGGTCCGGATTTGACAGGCCAAAGGTCAAAAGTCAGTCTGATTGGCTGTGCAGTTGCAGATGGGGTGCCTAGTTTGAGTCCTGTCTGGAAATGTAAAGACCGGGATTGAAATTTTTTATTTATTTATTTATTTTTTTTTTTGCAAATCTAGATTTTTGCATCGAGGAGCCGGTGAAAGTGTTTTCTAAACCAGTCGTTTCATCCGCGTTATCTGAAAGCCAATCGGTTTCGGTTTTCGGGGGCTGACACAGCAGCTCATCATCCTCTCAGCAGTCCCCACGGCTCCGTCTCTCGGCAGAAACAACACCTGTGTGTGTCTCCACAGCGACAGGTTGTTAGCGACACGGTGTGAAGGTACAGTAGTAACGACTGGTTGAGCAAAGGGTGAAGATGTGAGCTCGCTTAGTCTAGAGACGCAGTGGGACGGAACAGGCGCTAGTGTTTAGTCTTTTATTGTTTCCTCTCTTCTTAGATTGTGTTCTTTTAGTGCACTATACATCGAAAAAGAAAATGTGCGGTTTTAGCTCAGATGACGAGGCTGTTAATGCAGCATGGTTCAGAATAGATCTCTAATATGCTTTTCCTCCTGCTGTCCTCAAACAACCTTCATGAGGGTGTTCTTCACCTATGAAACCCTGACAAAACCCTGTCTGAAGACCAGGTTTATTAAAAAAAAAATAGAAAAAAATCTAAGTTTTCAGGTACACAACAAGCGGCAGGCACATTTCTAGCTTCGAACCCGAGCGCGTTCACGGCTGCACATGAGTGCAGATACTCGGGCAGGCGGTGGGGCGTCTGGGTCATCCCCAGGTTTCACTCGAGGCTCGTTTTGTTTTGCTGCTCCACTCATTAGCAGCACGCAAATAAATCAGGAAGAACCTTGAAGGCAGAAGAACAAACCAAATTATTAGTCACGGATCAAGACAAACAGAATAAAGTGCGTATAACTGCAGGATGTTGCTTTTTAATAGCAGAGAAGCCTTCAAACAGACGGCCCTGCTCTTTTGGTGTTGAAGCTGCAGCAGATGTTTTCGCTGTAGCCAGATTTCCTTCAGCGTTCTGATGGGCCTCTTATTTCCACAGCACTTCAGGTTTTCATTTCATTTTACAACAATGGCTGCAGACCTTTTCAATCTTGGCCCGGAGACTGGTGACCTTCACGTGACAGATTTGTTTTCTGACCACAAGGCAGGCTGACAGGAGAGGGAATCAGAATTCTCATCACTCCTGCAAATTTGCAGAAATAATCCCGAAAAATAAGAGCGGCTGCGCCGAAAACGCGTTTCTGTGTTGAATCACAGCTGCCTGTTACTGGAGAGTTTTACATTGTGCTGTCTGTTTAAATACTTGGAGTGATAAGTTATGGAAACCAAATCCACAACACAGCCAAAATTCGGCGTGATCTTTTAATCCCAGGAAACAAATATGCGTTTGTGTACCCGCTCTGGTTGAAAGGATTACAGATTATCATTGACATACAGCATATGATGCCAGCAGAGATTATGGCTGCTGTAGGTTGATATTGCAGTACTTAGCATTAGAAGCTATAAGGGCTCTTTCTCACATTGAACTGGTATTTTAAGGATATTTCCGCTCTTTCTCCCTGTTACTGTTTTCTATTCCTATTATTCCAGTCAAGTCAACTGTAAACCGGCACAAAACGTGTTCCCGTATTTCCCCATAATTGCAGTATTGTTGAAAAAAAAGACTCCCATCGTTCTCATGGAAACCCATGAGTACACTTCAAGCTGTGCAATTACTCAAACAAAAAAAAAGAGAGATGCTAATGTCAGAGTGGTGGAAAATATCACGGTGCACTCCTAGTCCGGAAACCCAGCTGGGAAGGCTGCAGTTTCTGCAGGAGGTGGCACGCCGGCCGCCTCACTGGAAGCATGTCCAGTTCACTACGCAGCTAGTTCGCTCTTTTATCTGTTTACCTCGCCTCGCTCTTATCACGCCTTTGATTACTTAATTATTCTTCATTCGGCTCAATTAAAACACAATTGCAGCCAGTCTTTCTGCTGCGGCGGCGCAGCGGTGGCGGCAGCGGCGGCAGAGGGAGGCTGTTCCAGTTGGCCTTCTATTATGTACTTGGAATAAATGAGATTCTGTTATTCTTTGGATGAAAGTCTGGCCTTTCTGATTACCATGCTAACAGCAAAATATAACTTTGACTTTTATAAAATGTCCATGCACCTGGAGTGGAGAGAGGAATGGATTCACATACGTGGCAATCAACGCACCTTCCCCAAACAAAATTACTTTTTAGAAATAGAAATCGTTTTCTTTCTCTATTCATGCAAGTGATTTGTTGCGCAATGTCACCTTACTGAATAGCAGCCCTGGTTTACAGCAGCTTTTTTTTTTTTCTTTCCTCCCAGCTCTCGTGCCTCTATCTAAATCAGTCAATTTATTTCAAAATTGCATGTCGAGTGTAGGAGCAAGGGCTTATGGCAGTATATTAAATCAATGCACTCTAGCAGTATGTATTTTGAGGAGGTTTAATTTTTTTTTTTTCCTCTTTTTGCTGATATTGATGGGGATGCACCTGGCTCTGAGTGTCACGAAGGACACACCGTCGCAAATTTGAATCCCGTATATTCACGGAGGGGGGGACAAAGACAGTGGTGAAAAGCGAATCAGGTGGATTAATGGAGTTGAAAGTTGCTCCACAATATAGGGCAGACCTTGACTGTCTTTCTGTCGTATACGGTCACCAGTCTGCGCTTTAATTCATCAGCATCAGAAGGACAGACGGTATCTCAAAGGAAGGCATGAACAAAACATGAAGGCGCCATTCTGCTTCTCATGAATGCTCATACACAGGATGTTCACACAGCCAGAATACCAACCAACCGTCCACCTCATCTCAGCGTCCTGAGCCATTATTGCTGTCTCCACCCTATATTAAAAAGTGTCGCCTATCTCTTCAAACCTCTCTAATTGGTCAGACAGAAACCAGGTTTCCACTTTGCAGACTGGTCCAGTTAGGAAGCGTCTGATATGCTTTTGTAGCAAACGAGAGCTAATGAGTCCAGTTGGACCAGTTGGGACGGCCACCATTTACCAACCTTCCACTGAGACATCAGGAGAGAAAAACAGTCTCAAATCCTCACAGGTTCGGTTGGATCCGTAATAATTTCATCTTTGTCTTGTTTTCAACTCAACAGCTATAATTAGAGTCATCAGACGTGGATGATATTGTACTGAATTATGGTGGATGACTGCTTCCCGTTGTTGAAAAGCCCATCGTGGATCACTTCAGGACTGTTTGCAGCTCCTGTGGGGACGAGCGCGGCGCTGAAAACGGCCCCTGGCTCTGTTTTAGACGCTCGCTGGGGCTAAAGTCTAATGTTGAAAGGTTAACAACAGCCAGTCCACTGATGGGAACGTCTGCTAGCGTTGATGTTTTGGACTGGCGAGGTGGGAAAGCACCCGGCCGTCCCATTGTACCAAAATTCAGCTTGATTTAGCAGTAAACGCTCACATTTGCTGCTAAATAAAACCAACTTTTACTGCTCACTGATCCACATGTCCTCCATTCCTGATCTACTAATGAATTAGTGCAGTAATGAATTAATGGACTAAAATCAGTGACTTTAGCTGAATGCCTGACGGCAACGTGGTTGTTTTGTTCTGCTGAAATTCTCGCGTGTACTTCAGTTCAAGTATCAAATAGCAGCATGTTTCCCCCGTGAGTTTGCGGCACCTTGAATGCCCTCAGCTGGCATTAATAGGAGATAATTATTGGCGCTCAACAAAACGCGAGATTCATTTTGAATTATTAACAAGTTAACTTTGTATTGGAGGCACTTTATCCCCGAGGACAAACAGCCCAAATGTTTTCAAAATATAATTAAGCTGAGGCATCTTTAAATGTCATTGCTGCCTGCGCCATGTCTCAAATTGTTCTGCATCAACAGAATTTAACGAGATGGCTAAGGAATCCATTTCCTGCAAGCATGTGATAAGCCACACATACAGTGGAGCACTTTCATTGATTGCCAAAATAAAGCATTTTGTATGCAAATGGGGGATGGAGTGGCTAAGCTGATTCAGCCTCATGGACACCAAATAATGGTCTTTACAATTAATACTTTTACATGCTATCCATTGAAAATTCCATCTTCCATTTAATGCGTCTAAAACATTCACACATGCCCAGAAAAGAGAGGGAAATTGTTCCAATGGATTAATATAAAAGCCAATAAACAAATAAAGCCATGCCATCTTTCCCTCCTCCTCCCCCCATGCATTGGTCCCTTTCCCTCCATCTCATGCTCCTGCGCATTTTGGATTAACAGATAATCTTTGAACATGAAGGAAGGTCTGCTAACCCTGAGGGGGTGGGCCGTACCCAGTGAAAGGGAGCACAGGATTGGACGCAGCGCTGCATTGTGCATAATATGCTTGTCTTGCTCTTGTTAACATCCAGCTCTTTATGTAGCGGTGATACCGTCTGAAATTCCAGCGCTTCCCTCCTGCAGGTTGCAGTAGATGCACAGTTCTGGGGGAACCCATAAAAAGGACTGAAAGATTCTAATTTGGTTTCATTTGATTTTCTAATTTGGTTTTGATAGAACCTGCTTTTTTAAGGAGTAGTTTTCGTTTTTCCACAGCAGCCCCTCGGACACCAAACCTTCATGATAGCATGTGATGCTACCTGTGGTCTAAACAACGGGGGCTGTGCTGCAGCCAGTCTCTAAAGGCCAACCACTCTAAAAAAGACAGACTGGGGAACACTTGCAATTATCTTTATTTATGGTTTTATACTGTCTATCAAAGTTCAGGACCTTGTCTGCTGTAACGCCATCTGCTTTTTGGGTGTTTGCCCTCCACCCCCCTGCTGTGAGCCATTCTCCAAATCTGCTTTCTGAGTCAAGGACGGCTGCAGAAACTGTTGACAGCAGTGTTTGGAGTTAATGAGATGGCCAAGCCCCCTGTAGACCCACTGAACGGCAGCAAGAGAGCAGAATGGGTGAGAAGGATGAGGGCGATGGGACTGACCTCCTGCTCAGGTGAATGCACAGGGGCCCCGAGGACAGAATCCCCTCTCTGCTGCCCAGGCTGAAATTTTGTGCTTGAGAAGAGTTTAACGTTTTTAAATCCCAATTGCACTCAGTGGGGAGTGTCCTCTTTCCGTTTGCCCTCACAGCAGAGCTGAGGAGGGGGCTGGGTTTGGACATTTTAGTGAGAATCAATAGGATAGCAGTGAAGAGAGGTGAAGTTAAGCTAGGAGAGAGAGAGAGAGAAAGGGCTGAGGTAGAGAGGGCTATAGTTATCTGAGCAGGACTTAGCCATGACACCCCGGCTACAACCCTTAGCACGTGGTTTAGGAAGACCCTGTTTTGTGGGATTCAGCAGTTGCTTTTAGATGTGGTGGCCCCGCTAGGCTCAGCCCACAAAGGCGGTGTTGTTGTTTAGAAATGCTCTCACTGTTAAATCCTGCTGCGTGCCTCAGTCTCGTCTCAGTCAGGCAATTTCAATTTGACTTTACTTTAGTTTCACTTATAGTTGACACGATGAAACAGGAAAAGCTCCCTGAGTCTTTTCCTGTACACCGTTTTTCGGCACCACTGACCTGAAATAAAAATGTTTCAATTTAAGCGATAATCTGTCATTTCTCATAATCCTCCTTTCTTGTGGAAAACACTGTCAATAAACTGATACGTTAAGAATAAATGCAAAATCCTTTATCTCCAAAGATCCACAGGCTTTCCCTTAGATACAGGATGAAAACAAACATTCTTTTGTATAAAACAGGAACATTTGATGACACCAAAAATGCTCCTTTTTGTTCTGGAGGGTCTAACTTTTGGTAAAGGTTTGTTGTTTTCACTTGAGAATCTTCAGGTCACAAAGTAATGGACCTTTTGTGTAAATTACCCTGCTTTAATTATGTACTAAATGTATTGTTATTTTAATTATAATTTGTTCTGGTACAAAAAATAATAAAGCAAAATTGAGAATTTACTAAAATAGCCTTAGTGCATTGATATGATCGGTCTGTTTTCACCTGTGCAGCTGTGAGCTCCCTTAAGACAGAAAAGTAATTATTTTTTAATGATCATGAGCATTTAGTTAAATCACTTTTAATGACCTGGGGTTTTTTTGTGAATATCTTGAGTTGATATTTTCCCTTCCCCTCCCTGCGGAGACCCCTGCAGCTTCTGCGTATGTACGGTCGTGACCCTGTTGTGAGTGAATCAGGCATTTTTAGTTATCATATGTCAGATCCAGAGGTTAGACAAAAAGGTTATCAGTTAGTCAAGTTAAGGGTGATCAATCTGGGCCAATCTGCCAGTCCCAGCTACTACTAGGTTGTCGTTAAGATAATTTGACCTTTTTTTAATGTCTGGGATGCAGAGATTGGACAGCTGCAACAGCGCCAGTTGTGGCCGCTATGGCTACTATGAACAACTGGGGTGAATTTCTGCAAAGCTTCTATAGGAGGCACTGCAGGGCCAAATGCTAATTAAAGAATATGTAATACGTGTAAGAGGGGCTGAGGACGTCTGCAGTGGCTGCTGGTGAATGAAGATGTCTCTGCAGATTGTATTATTTACTCTGCTGAGGAAATCAGAGCCGTGTGAAATCCTCCACTGCATATTGCTTGGTCTTCTTGATTTCTGGGAGCGATCCCAACAAAAGCAATTTAAATGTCACTGGTTTAAAATGCCCTTTAGTGACAACTTAGCCTTCATCATACCTACATTAATTAAACTCGCCTTTACTGTAGACTTTGACACAGTCATTTCCTGGCCAATTGTGTATGCATGAGTGACTCTGTCTTGGTCTGCTTTCTGATGATAGGCCAGCACTCTACTTGGAGAAAATGAGCTTGGAGTCATCTGAATTTTTGAGAAGCTTAGAAATGACAGTGCCGAGCCTGAGTCAATGCTAGTCTGTGTGGTAGAGCTGCAGCTAAGATGCATGGTTGTGTAAATAATAATATAGAATATGTGTTCAGTCTACTAAGTGTAATAAATGGTTAAGTTGCCTGGATGTTTTTGTCTGGTGGCAATATTCTGAATGTTTCACACTTTGTTTACTTTCATTGTAACTTTGTTTTAATTAGTAAATGCCTTTAGATGATTGTTTTACTTTTGTATCCAATCAGACAAAATCATCTGGCCATTTATTTATTTCACGCCTTTCACGCAATTTCCACAGTACAAATAAATGCTAAAGGAAAAAAATCAATATCTATCAGTACAGTAAATTAGGTTTATACTTGAAACGCAAAATGGCTCCTGTTTGGACGTCTCGCCGTCCCGTGTACTTGTTGAATAAAACATCTGTCTCACGCACAAGGTAACGGTGATGAGCAGTCTCGTGTTTGCGGAGATGAAACTCCCTATCCTTCACTGGGCCCCAGAGACTGTAGCCTTGATGCATTTTACACCGGCCCAAAAAACCCGCATTGACAAGTTATCTGTGACCTGTGGCGAGAGCGGCAATGACTACGGCAAAAATCAATCTCTGCCTCCGCCTTTGCCTTGAATACCAGCAGAGCAAACAAACAGGCCTAAACAATACGATATATACCACATATCAATTACACTAAATGCCTCAGTATCTATACTTCACTGTCCCAGGCACACACACCGGTTACAAGGCACACATGCTGCCGTAAGACGATAATGGCACTGCATTGTTCCTCGCCATCTGGAGTGCTGATAAGGTCCGCCTGTGCATGGTTGATAATGAGAACAGGCAGAGGAAAAGTGAGTGTTAAACATTTCCTTGGCCCATGAAAAAGGTTCCATTAAGTCCACTGACCCCAATTGAATATTAATGAGCTAATTAACAGATTTATTGTTGTGCGCAATTTCTGGAGGGGCATTTTTTTTTCAAGTGCTGTTATTTTTTCTAATTATTTTCTGTACTTTTTATAATTGAATCTTTATAGCTGCCAGCATCCTGTTTGTGCCATGGCAACAACAACAAAAAAAAAAGGAGCTGGCATCTGTTTTTTTCCTTAACTAAAAGGAGGAGCAGGAAGACATGTTAGCTCCAACACCAGGGTTTTTGTCATCAAGACCATTTTCCGCACGGCGCTAGCCCCGAACAGCTCGTCTTTGAACGCTCCGTCTCGCTTATCCGTTCTGAGAAAATGCAAAGGCCAAATGATGTTCAGGCGCAGCATTACAAACACGCAATTACTTTTTTTTTTTTTCCCTTACGTTTACAGCGTGCTGCGTCGCATGGAGGACTTTACAAAGGTGTAAATGGGCAGCGACAGCTGGGCCTGATAGATAGCATGATCATCTGATGGAGAGGAGCCGCCGGAGCAGTTCTCTGCGGGCAGTTGGCGAGTACAGGCGGCTATCGAGAGAGACGGAAGCATTGGGGAGGAATGATTGCCTGTACTTTGTTTAATAGATACGTAGATGCGCCGTGTGGAATGCAGTTTTTGAATAGCGATCGATAGTGCTGATAG
This sequence comes from Tetraodon nigroviridis, assembly GCA_000180735.1. Classification (NCBI taxonomy): domain Eukaryota; kingdom Metazoa; phylum Chordata; class Actinopteri; order Tetraodontiformes; family Tetraodontidae; genus Tetraodon; species Tetraodon nigroviridis. The sequence continues at coordinate 2,105,931 of CAAE01014581.1, read as the reverse complement.
CAGAAGGTATTTCTATTCAAACACAAATGTGTCTGCGAGGCGTGTCACAGCCTGTGAGATGTGTGCAGGAAATGATCAATTTGGCAAAGATCTCAGGTTATGGTATGGAGATCCATTTCCCTGTTATTCTGGGAGGGCTTGGAAATTGCTTCAAGATCCACAACAGGGTTTTATTTGATTTTTTACCTTAAAACAACAGTATAAAAATAACCGGCTCCTGATGGGGGCGTGCAGGCACCTCTCATTTTCACCACATGTGGCCTGTACGCTTGGTGCACCACGCACTTTCAGATTGGGCCGCCACAGATCTGCTGCCAGCTGCACACTTCGGACTCCCATTGTACTTGGTTCAGCCTGACACCGCTGCTACAAACACTGGAAACAATGGCAGAAACAAAGAAACAAAGAGGAGGTGGGTGGAGGAGGAAAGGTCAGCTGCTGATGTCAAACCAAAACAGCACAACATATCACCCGCTGCTGTAGTAATACTAACTCGAGGATTGCGAGCTACGTTGCTGCTGCGCTGCTTGGTTTCAGTTCCAGAATGACATCCTTATCTACGCGCAGTGTTTATTCACTAATCTCTCATCAGATAAATTATTTAACTACAGTCTAAACAGCACAGATCAACCTTTTTGTTCTCATTATTTATTTGAAATTCATAGTTAGAGTTGTTGTACATGTGCGCAAACCTGGAGGGGGCGTTTGTTTAGATCTGGAGCATCCAGCTCCAATCGGGAAGTAAATGGATTTCAAGCTCGATTGTTTTGCTGAGATGTTTAGGTCCAGTTCTGTGGAACCACGCTTGATTCTGTGTGTAAGCACACATTTAAGTGTGTGTTGCAGAAACACCTGGGCTCCTATGTTCCAGGATGCCATCAGAAATCATCTCAGAAACAAGCGGTGGAATATGAGGTTGCTCGGCGTTGTACAGAATCCTCGTTCCTGCTTTTCTTGTCTGCTTTCTTTCCACTCATCTGCTTCTGTGAGCAGCTGCTACTGTATGTACCTTAACTTGGGTCTATTTGACAGCAGCAGCTTGGATTTTGCTCCTGATCATTTCCAAGTGTGGATACTTGGCTAAGGTGGCCGACTGTGGTCACACTGTGGACTTGGGCCTGCCTCTGACTGATACGGGCGAAAGTTTAGTTAGGACTGAGCTTTTCTTTACATGTAACAGTTGAAATGATAAAGTCATTAAAGCCTATTATTTATTTATTATTTATTAAAGTGCCAACTTGAAATGAAGCATGTTCGGTCATGTGCAGTAAGATATTGTGAGGGCTGCTGGGATGGGCTCCAGCATCCCCCTGACCCTGACTTGGGAAAAGTAGCTGTTAACAGAAAAAAAACAAAACAAAACAAATTCTGAGAAGACGGTTAGGCTGCGTTTATGCAGAGGATAACATTTTTTGTCCTCTCTGCTCTGATACCAGCTTCATAGATTCCAAATCCTATTCCTAACTCCTATTTATTACTCTATCTGATTTTAATCCAACTATAAAACTGAATAGTAAGGAGCTTGTGCTTTTTTGTTAATTTATGTTGATCTCTAATTGTCAATGTATGTTTGAGTAATGCCATTTTTTTCCCCACATAGCTTTAGCTTCATTTCTCTAATCAAGGCCACTCAGATTCACTAACAATTTCAATGCATTCGTTATTATTGCGGCCACAATTTCCCAAGGCCTTATTATTATTTTAAATGCATCGTTTAAGTGTTGAAACCACTTTCTTGGGACCGTGCCCTCCATTTGCCTATAAGTGACAACATTGATAAAAGCTTTGATTGCCCTCATGCCTGGAAAATAAGTGGAACCAAAGTGGGGACAAGGATCCAACAAAAGCTAACGGTAATTGGTTTTAAACGGCATGCTGGCGTGAACGTATAGCACTAAAAGAGCCTTCTCTGCTCTGCGTTCTGAGGCGTCAAATCCAGTTCTGAAATAGCTTGATGCTTCTTGAAGTGGGTAATCTTTTGTAACAATCAATTACAATACATTTCCCTCTCTGCCTGAGCACTAATAGCTCCTGTCTGTGCGCACCGTGAGGCATGTCAAGTAAATATACACTGTTTTCCTTTTAAATGTCTTATAATATGCACAGGGAACACAGAAACACACTATGATGGAAGGGTTTGAGCGTCTGTGCTGCAGAAGCGATTCAGACGAGTTTCTTACTCAGGGAAATGAGAATGGAGCAGTCTGTGGCTTTCCTCCCATTAGCCAGATTGAATTACTGTGTTTTACTGTTAAGGGCCATCTGTTCAGATTTACGTCATATTTCTAAATCTGTCATGTTGTGTCTGTGTGTGGAAACTGTTGGTGGAACAGTGTTTTGCTGGAAATCAAACATGTAAGGACTGTTGTGACATTCAACACTGCTGTTTGTTGACGCTTGAAAACTGATCCGCGTTCACGTCGCAGCAGTCTTTAAGATTAGATGTTGTCAGCTACTTAGTTTGGAGAGGAAAGTCGATTAAAGGGGCCAAAAACTGCCTGAGGTTGTCAGAGTAACATAAACTGAAATGTAATCTAAGTAGGAATAAAATATTGTCATTATGAGTGATAGATGACCTACAAACATACACAATCCAGTTGTTGTTATCATTTTTGTGCACGTTTAAGCAGTACTTTTCTTTGACAGAGCAGTGGTTGACATCATTTATAAGCCATTAGGTAATTGTAATTGGGGATGTGTGGTATGAAGGATACAACGAGAGCGTATGATTAAACTTTTAGCCTCAGGAACGGCGTATTCTCCTGATTGAAATGCCGATCAGGTTCCGTATAAGTTGAGCCCGGAAGAGCCTCGAAAATGTCAGTGATCCACTGTGCCATTGCAAAGATGAAGGTGCATGTCTTTAGACGACAAACCATTTCCCTGGCTGCAAAAAAAACGCCTCCTCGCAGCCGCCCCACAGCCCAACAGGCCTTGCACTGTCACCGAGCCTCACTAGTGAATTGAATGGTCCACAGATTACTCAATTATTTCTATATACTAGCCTTCTATGCCAGACTAAAGGCCTATCATTGGAGGGACTGAGACCATAGGAACTTATTACATGTGTGACCTTTTAAAGCCTTTCACCGTGATGGATCTCAGGTGAGAATTTACTGGAATCAATTTTTATCTAAAATCTGGATGCTTGCTCACCAGCCCTGCCCCGTGTTCACTTTTTTAAAAAAAAACAGAAGAAAAAACTAAAAGAGAGAGAGAGAGAAAAAAATAATTTCCTTGACTGGTGGAAATGGGCAACATTTAAAAGCATACCAAACACCTTGGTGTGCCTTCCTCCTAAATTAAAGAGACTTTGAAATCAAGGGCCCGAGGAAGTGTTGGAGTATTGTGCTTAATCAAGGTAGAAATACAAAGACAGAGTCTGTTCCCCAAAGGTTCACATCAAAAGGTGCATCCCACTTTGTGAGCTATTTAATCAGTTAAAACACAGATGGCAGGTTGCCGCAATTAATTAATCATATATGAGGCGTCCTGTACCTGCTTGCAGAAAGTGTGTCAGCGCTGTGGAGATCTCAGTGTTCCTCTGTGCCACCAGAATTGGTAAGTTTTTACATTAGTCTGAACATAAAGTACAGCCAATAAAAGTTTTCATTTTTTATTTTTTTTTTTATACATTTTGTTTTATCGTGGCCCCTAAAATGTAAAAAAAAGTTAATATTCTTGAACCTTTAGCGCAGCCTGAGGTCTTGACTGCTTTGGGCTTCGTTTCCCAATTCCCCTGTCCCAGCTGCCCAAAAACATCCTCACAGCACCAGCAGAACGTGGTTCCCTCCAAACTTTAGAAGAACAAAGTTACAGCTGGGGTTCAGCCCAGGGAATCTTGTTTTCTGAGAGCCCTTTAAAGGCTTTCAGACTGAGGAGAAGCTTCCGTCTCTTCTTCAAACTTTATCCTTTCACAAAGGTGGAGGCCACTGTGCTCCTGGAAACCTTCAGTGAGGTGTCAGATCTTCCCCCTCACACAATACTGCAAATGACCTGTGTTTTAAAATGGCTAGGACGAGGATAGGAGCACTTACAGCACTACGTACCACGGATTGCACGCGCAAATACAGCAAAGGACTCTGGGTAAAAGAGGATGGCAACAGACCAGGAGTGTCATACCATTGAGATGGTGGAAAAAAAAAACCCCATAAAGGCGAAAATGCTTAGAAACAGAGAAGCTCATAACTGTCAAAACACACAAGGGAACCATAAGGACCAAAACCTGCAGATTTATCAAATCTGGCAAACAGAGAACATCTGAGCCAGTAAACATAGAGAAGATGAAATCAGGGAGGGGCAGAATAATCAGTGGTGGGATGAAATGAACAAAGGAGCGAAGTTAAATTAGGACACGACACCAGAGGAAAAGCTTCAAGCAGTAAACTTTCATCCACATTCAGTGAATTCTTTTATATTCTGTAGCATCAGAGCACAATTACTTACAGATGACGCACAAGGGAACTTTCATCATTTTGTCAGAGACTGTGGTGTTTTTATGACTAACCAAATGGCAAACGGCAAGGATTGTGCGGTTCTATTAGTTTTAAACTAAAGGCCTGATCGGCCTGCACAAAAATGTGTACAAACATGTTATCATTCACTAAAAATGTCACAAACGGCCCATTAGGAGTGCCCACTGACGTGCAAAATACAGGTGAATGAAGATGCATTTAATTTAACACAAGCAAAGTGATTTATCATGCGTGAGAGATACCGTGGCGTCTCTGATTGTCTGTATTTAAAGCCTTTGATGTCCATGTGCAATCTGCTTTAGCACAGATGGCTGTTATTATTCTAGCGAAGAGACCAAGGAGAAAGGAGAGGACGCAGGGAGAACAACACCAGGTGGACTGAAAAGGCGGTCCAAAAGACTTGGATAAAATAAGTAATCTATTACTTATTACTTGGTACTATTTTCAAAAAGAAAGTCACTTTCTCTTTATGATAATGATTACATTATTTTTTTTTAATTTACTTTAATTACATTGAATAAAACTGGGAAAAGTGTCATTTGCCCCCCCAAAAAATCCTTCACAAGGTCTCTGAGTTTAACTTTGCATGAAATTCAGGTCATAATAAGAAAGAAAAAACAATGAACAATGGGAGTCAGTCAGTCCCTGAACCTGGAAGCAACCACACATATCCAACTGGCTTCATTAATTTGAATTTTCTTGTTGTCGGCTGCAGTCCATGAATAAAATTCAGAATTAACCACGCTGTTGCTTTAGCAGGCAGTTCGCGAAGGTTGCATTTGCAGTTTTTACCGTGGAAGGAATCACATTATCTACACCCAATTATGTGCGATTATTATTACAGTCCTTTTACTGTAATTTTAATTCCCTAAACAAATCAGGGTAATAGGCATATTTTCTACCTTCTTCTTCCATCTACGACTTAGCATCTTTCCGCCACTTCTAAATATTCCTGTCTTTTAACAGAGATTGATCTACAGACTTTCTGGCTAGTTTTGGACATTTTATAACAACGAGGGTGCATCAGAGAGCTAATCAAAACGCAGACACAATATAGATCCTCTCTGGATCATCCATACTCAACAAGGTGATGTGCATTCGCTCCCTCTCTATTCTTTGCCAACACAGAAAATTGCACATGTAATAAAATCCAATTTTATTTCATTCTGGGAGCCACAATAAACACAAAGAGGCACTAAATAAGCTTTTCAAAAAGCTGATTACCAAAGCAATTTATTGCCAAGTCCAGAACGGTGTTAAAGCAGAGCGGTGCTCCAAAGTGGAGGAGCCACACACCAAATCTTCTCCCCCTCCAGCTCTTTGCTTTCCGTGTTATTAGCTCTGCTGCCTGGTGAGGAGCCAATCTGATCAACTTATTTTACTATATAAGACTCGAGCTCTTGCTGAAAGCAGTTAAGAACAGATTCTGATTGAGGTCATCCTCACATCCATCCACGAATGCTGCCGCTGCATCATTGTACAGGGAATTACTGAAGCCCCCCCCCCGCAAAGTTTGCATCTGACGTAAGGTTTAGAAGTTGAACTGTATCGTCACAGAGACAACAGGCTAACACGCCGTTAGCAAGATCTAGAGTCGTCTGTGCCAAAGCATTATCAGAGCGTAAGCATCTTCTGCGATTATCCTTTCTTGCATGAATTTACTTTCACTAGGTTCACAAGCGCTGATAAAACTGTGGAATAATGTGGAGGGGGGGCAAAAAACTGTGTTAGGGCATTTCCCTGCAGCATTTGTGTTGCAGATACAGGATGTTAAAATAGCTCCAACTTTAAGTGGGGTGTGGGGTAGTGGAATGAGCAAAAATGTAAAAGGTCTGCATAATATTTTTTTGAATATAAATTGAGGCAGTGATGGCACAGGAGAAATTCAGTGGGATTATTCACAGTTATATAATGTTGGGAAGAAAACCAGGCACTTCTCATTTTGGTCACTTATCCCTCATTGTAAAGGTCTGTATATTTCATTGCTGGTGCAGCAGCTTAGGGGATACATTTCAAAGCAGCAAATAAAAATTGGTTAAACTTCTAAAATTAGCACTTCAAAGTCAAACAAGATTTGCGGCAAGGGAAGGGGTAGAAGCAGTGTGACTGTGAAAGTGCGTTTGTGAAAGCGGCGCGGGTGTGTACGCGTGCGTGCGCCTGCGTGTGTGGTGGAGCTGATGTACAGAGTTCAGCATTAGGCCTTAGAACCAATTTCTAGGCAAATTGGTTTCATTTAAGAATGAGATCACAGAGTAAGCAAACCTCTTTCAGGGCAAGTTCATGCATCTGTGGCCATTTATTTCAGTTTTTATATGCATGCGCCCAGCGCGGGCTGTTTGTAGGTAGAATATGCATAATTGTCGCCATGGGCACCGCGCTATACTTAACTTATTCACATTTACCTGCTATTACCAACTTTAATAGTTTATCCTATTTCATTGCATTCTCTCAAAAAGGGGCTTTACTCGTAATGTAGTATTTTGTTTATTGTCTTTCTCCATGTGCCGTTGTGAAATCAGCGCTAATCCAAGCCACATGCGGCTAATTGCCCTCACCAATCTGCAAAGCATAAGCAGCCCATTAGATGAAGTGGAACATATGTTGGAGTTTTTGAGTGGGTGTAAAATTCAGCTTGTTTTTAACGGGAATAATAGTCACTTGACCACATTTAGCATCCCTCCAAAGGTTTTCATTTATTGAAGCCTCACGTTTTAAAAACAAACTGCCGTAGCTTTGTCTTTGAGGGCCGCAAGGTCAAAGCTGTCTGTTTGGAAAAACAGAATGATGGCTTTTGTTTTGTGAAAGTAGCATGTTTATTTCATTTTTTTCCAAGCATGAGCATCATCTTCACTGGGGAAAAAAAAGGCTTAGAAAATATTGCTTCAGCGATGCGGGAAAGTTACCTGAATATCCTGTATGAAAATCCTGAGACACTTATTTGACTTGAAGATGTTGGGAACAGGCAGTGCTAATGTTTTAAAGCTGGGGAGCACAAGGTTAGACAAGTAACGTTTGAAGAGAGGAGATCAGGAGAGGTCATGACTTTAAAAACTGACAAACTTAAAGAACCTTCTGTTTCAACACCACACAGCAAGCTTTGCTAGTTTTTCGATCTAAATTTATCAATCGCCGCTGAATGCGGCTCGATACATCCTACAAAACTCATTTTGCATGCACAATAAAAAGTTAATTTGTCTTCTTAACAAGTATTGACAGGCAGCGTGTTTTAAAATGGGTCTGGTCAGCTCTGATGTGAAGGATTAGGCTACCTTACCGTTCAGAGGCCACCACGGAAACAGCTTTATCATCGGTTTTTAAGCCTGGGTGGGGAATTTCCAAATGCAATTGATTGGTTGACCTCTGCGCCGTGGCTGAGGTGTGAGACGGAAAAGGCCTGCGAAGGTGAAGCCAAGCCAATGAGAAATCTCCAAGTTAGAAATGGGAGTTGGATTAAAAGCCTCCCAAATTCAGATGTACCTTGAGGAAAGGGTAGAGTACAGCCCTCAGCAGCTCCGGTCGTCTGGGTTATTTACTGCCTGAAAGAATCAGGCTGGAACCAGCCCCCCAGAATCACAGTTTCATACTAATGCTCCCCAGTAACAGTCTCACAGGGATCTCATGATATTGAAGTAATACTGGCATGTCCTTTGAATTGAGATATCGTTTATTAATTTGTAAATAGAAGACATTTTCCCTCTCGGCTCAATAAAAGACAGTAGCATATTGTGCGATAGAAGTGATTGTCCGGAGCTGTTAGGCAGATAATGAGTAAAATGTGTGCCACGGCGGTAATGAGGTTGATTCCCTGCCAAGATCTGGACGCCACATGAATTTAGAAAATACGCTGGCACAAGGTTACATTGAAAACTACCTAAAGTAATCAAAATTCAAGGCCAACTATCAGTTCTTTCTTCAAAAAAAAGAAAACCCCAAAACTTTCATCCATAAAATTAAATCCAGTTTAATTAGAAGCATTACAGCATTAATGGATGGAATGAAACTCAAAATCACCGGTTTCACTTATCTGCTCTGCTCGTGCTTTTCATTCGGTGAGCTTCCTTTATGGCCACGCTCTGCTGACAGCTGTCCCTATGTCAATACGAATGTCTGTCAAGAGAGATTATACATCACACCAATCGAGCCAGATAATGAGCAAGAGGGAAGGACATTTTTTAACACCCCCCTTGTGTGCAACATATGACACAAGCCAAGCTAATTAAGCAGATGCCATAATGCAGTAATCAGGAACACAGGCGAGGTTTGAGAATTCGCAAACTTGAGTCGTAACAGCACAACATTTGGTGCTTAAGAACTTCACCACGGCAAGCAGATGGAATGCCAAGCAGCAGTGCCAGTGCATTTATGTGTGTGCATGTGTGCGTCGGGATTTTTTAAGTCTTGGTGAGCAGAGTCGATGTGTGTCACCTTCTTCTTTACATCTTTGCTTTTATATTCTAATAGCAAATGCGCACGTGCACATTTAAATTTTACACCCGCTTGCATGCAAAGCATGACAGAGCCCAGCATGTGTGTTAGTTTACAGCTGGGAACAGTGTTACCTTGTGTTTTCCTCATTATTTTTCTATAAAATAAGCAATCAGCCATATTGCATGCAGCCTGATTGTTTCCCCCTGTAAATCAATCCAGGAATTGCAATTAAAATGTTCTCTTATGTGGTATAATTGATGTCTACCTAATCCTTTATTTGCACACCTGCCACCAAGTCTGAATTTTTAATGAATTTCTAATTAATGCTCTTTGTACACCTAATTTATGTGTTAGCAAATTATATTGGCGTTTGCGTCCTGCTTGCAGAAAAGTGCAGTTTTGTTTTGTTTTGGTTTTTTTCCCCCAGTTTTCTGGCTTTTGTCAAAAGGCAGGAAAACAAATCCATGCAGAATCTTACGTTGGAGAAAATTACTGGTGACCTCAACAAAACCCACCAAACTTCAGGGGTTTCCACCCATCTGGCTGCTCAGGGGGCTGATGTCCGCTGTGAGGTTTTTACCCGTCCTGTGTCTGGGGACAGAGGCGGTGATGGATTGTTGATCAGGTGAAGGGCAAGACTCTTCTTTTGTCTCTCGCTGTTTGATGACAATGAGCACAGATGGCAGTGACTCCTGATATCACGGCTGCGCTCTTTTTGCACGTTACATCACAGCATTAGTCAGCCCTGCAGTGGTCGCCTGCCCTTTCAAACAGGTCAACACCGTCTTATTTGCAGATGCCTGTGCTAAATTAACATTCACGCCCATGTTGTTGCTCTGTCGTCATGGTGTCAGAGTGCACTCCAACACTCCAACATTTCTGTCATATACTATTATGTCCCATTTTCTGTAATGCGCTCATTCCTTTCATTGCCACGGTGACGAGCTGCACTTCCATCACCCTTGCTTGTGCAACCCTTCAGGGAAGGTGTGATCCATCCGCCACATTCACTGATGCACAGTGTGGGAATGATACTGCTAATTCCCCTTCTTCTGGGATACGTATGCAAAGAGGCCATGTTTTATCCATGCCTGCAGAGGTGACTGCCAGTGCTGGTGTGGTTAAAAAGGACGGCTGCTGGGAATTTAACACCTTTATTAAGTAACTTTTTAAAGAAGGAATACATCTAAAGACCCTTTCATAATATGTATAAATATGAAAAAGCTAAGAATATTTATGAGTGTTGCAACAAAGCCACTGTAAAACGGGGAGATTTTAGTCCTTGACAAGCTTCAAATCTTACATTCCACTGGCGGCTGAGTGATGAGAGACACTATTTTCCAGACACTCGGTAACATTACACTAAATCAAAGCTGGTGATGTCAAATGACAAATTTGGTCTTCTGGGTTTGCAGAGTTCAGCCATTCTGGAGGTCTGATAACATATGATGTCATTTTTTTTCCCTGAGTAAAAATAAAGACTGCTGTCCAGAGTGATCTATCTGTTACTGAACCTGACCTCCAATAAAATGGATAAGATCTATTTGTTAATTTATAGCAGCGGTCCTCATTTGTTTCCTGCTAAGGTCTCTGTTCCGTTTCAGAAAAAAAAAACCTCTCCATATTTAAGAGTGATGGTTTTAACTTGTGCTAAAGGTGCTGAGACGTCGTGAATGTAATCCATTATCTGTGTACCCGCTGCTGAGGTGAATTTAGCCTTTTCCCGACTGACACCGGGCGAGAGGCGGAGCGCACTCGACAGGTCGCCGATGCAGAGAGACAAACAACCAATCACATGCACATTAACTCACCATTAACATAACTTGCATGTCTATGGGCTGTGGGAGGAAGCCAGGGCTCTCAGGGGAAGCCACTCACAACTACAAAGACCAGAAGGAAGCTGGTTATTAATCTTTAATCCAAACTGGATCAGCAGAAAACGAATCATCAAAACACGCAGCGATAACGAGAAATTAATTAAGAGGAATGTTTGAAGCAGGAGTGAGAAAGTCTCTTCATGTCTTCCCAATAGTTTTACTGTTTCACATCACCTGTTTATTTATTTAATGATTCATTAGCATCTTAGTTAATATTTGTAGTTTCAGGCTTATAAGTAAAAATGTTCTTGTTTTGTTTGGCACGTCTGACAGGAGGGAATTAGTTTTTCATCTGCATTATTTTGTCAGCAGATAATAAATCTTTTTTTGTAAATTAGCAATCTGTGGCTTCGACATAACTGGTGGTTTGAAAGAACATCTAAGTATTAAATATATCCACCAGCACGATGTTTGATTCTCACCAATCATGCGACTCCATTAACGAAGCCTTCAGGGCAGAAATCTGTTTGATTGCAGTGCTGCTGCACTGTTGCTGATCAGTTAAGATGCGCTCCAAATTAGTGAGCATTTTCTTTCTAATTTATTTTCTGTTGCATTTCATTTCCATGTCTGTTCACCCTTATGATGCCACAGCAGTTAGCGTAGTGCGGCTCTGCTGTGCACGCCTCCTTTCATAAAACCTGCACGTTCACAACAACACAGGTTGGAGAAGCATTCTTTTATTCCAAATAAAATATGAAGTCCATTTTTAACAGCATTTCTAATTCCATCATTACGCTGTAAAATGAATAGAAAACATTTTGTTGCATTGCATTTCGAAGGACTCAGACAAATATGTCTTCTCTTGCAAGTCTAATTCTTGATTACCTATGGACACATGGGTGGAACTCCTCCAACAACTTTGGCTTTGGTGCAAGAGAGAGAAACAAACAAAAAAAAAACCTCACTATGAACATTTAAGAATCTTTAATTCACACTAGTAATAAAATTGCATTACATTTCATAAAATAAATGTTCCAGTTTATATATACAGAGAAAACAGACTGTACATACCCTCCAATGAACCATTTCTGAAAGGAGAATTAAACAAACCAGAAACAAAGTTCACAAAACATACAAGCAATACAGTGCTCAGCTAAGCAGGCACAACTGTACATCAAAATTTTTGTAACTGCTCAGTGTTGGGGTTGGGTTGGGGTCAGCAGGGGGCGGGGCGGGGCCAAAAAGATGGACATTTACAATAGAGTCCTTAGGGACCGATAAAGGGGTCTTAAAAAGTATTGCAGGCAAGCAGACAGACGCTTGTCTTTTTCCAAGTGCAGCAGAACTTCCATCTTCGTGTAAAGTGTGGAGCCGACTGTTGCTGCCACGAGATTCCCACTATTGAACCTGCGTCTCGAAGCTCCCGTTCAGCTGGCCCTCCTCATAGTCCATTTGACACAAAATCATGTTGTTTTTTAGGAAAAACTTGTCCCCAACACAAAACCTGCCGGCAGAGGAAAAGACCATTAGTGTTGGTGCTACTGTAAAACTCTGTGTCTGTGTGTGTGTGTGTGTGTGTGTGTGTGTGTGTGTGTGGTGGGCCACTCTGGCAGGAAAAATCACTGCATTTCTGATCAGGGGAAATCTCTGCTGGGGATGTTTTACCCGACGCACACTGGTTCAAAGCGTGTTTTTGATGGTCCTCATAAATACGTGGCTTCAAATGAAAGCAGATTAAACCCGATCATTTCAAAGCAAACAAGCTGGCACCCGGTGAAAATCGGGTCAGCTCCCTGTGGCCTGGCAAAAAGGTGCTGGCACCACAAGAGGGGAAACTCTGCCCCAGCGTTAGCTGTTCCGCTAGATGTTTGCCTGCGCGTCTCCGAGTCACCCGCCTGACATAGGTGGCGCCGCTGTCCTGTTTTCAATTTATTTCTGTTTTTTCGAGGTTGTGTGTTTTTTTGCATTAGTGTTTATAAGCAGCGTTCTGCAGAAAGAACATTGGATTTGTGGGAAGGGATTTCGGTTCCTCCACCTCTTTCATGTAAATGAGCCCATTGAAATCCCTAATTTACGCGCTCGATAATCTGCTTTCTGAGACTGATTTCTGAGATCAGTTGTGAATGTGAGGAGCCAGATAACGGAGAGAGATCATGAGGATGTTTAACTTGCTGCTTACCAGTTGATATATTTCCTAATATTTTATAATCACATTAATCATTCTAATGTATTTAATTAAAATGGCAACAGGCAATTTGAGTTCTTTTCCAACTTGATCTGATGCATTTTATTGCAGACAAATCTACATCGATCCACATGGGGTTACCCACGTTTGGGAGCCTCTGCGGTGCACGTAGCATTGCTAATTCTACCGCAGTACCGTCCATATTGGCACCGTGGGTGCAGCTGTACAGGTAATGACAGCAGCCTTTCTTGGTTGGTTCATTGCATGTTTGTTTAATTAACGGAGGGACCTGTGCACAGTTGATTTGTGCATCCCACTGTGCACAAGTCCCTATATTAATTAAACAAACACTCAATGCCCAGTCAGAAGGTCTTCCGTCAGTACCCAAGCGGCCACAGGGTGTTGGAATAAACCTTTACAGAACATCACGACCTAAAGTAGGACCTGACTATCCGACAGGCTATGGTCTTCAGAGGAAGCGAGGTCCAGCACCCTGCGCTTAACGATGTCCTTCTGTGCTGCTGTTTGTTTGTCACATGCAGTGGTGCAGAGGGCCCCATAAAATGACTGAAGGAGAGTGAAGATAAGAACATAATCAACCATAACTTGGCTTCCGTAATGAGGCAGGCTGGTTAAACAGCCACGGCAATAGCGTGCCAGATGAGAGCTGGCTTCATGACTGCCAGCTAAGAGGAGAGACTGCAGTCATAATTCCCTTACAGCAGGTGTTCACTATGGTAACTGAATCTGGCCTGCAGAAGGTTAATAGGCTTGTGCTGTGTGGGGGAACAGGGTCACAGCACCCCTGACAAGCATGGAAAGGACTTTCTGCTCCCGGAGTGGTGCCATTATAGACTATATTAATGGAAAAAAGTAAAAATATTTGGGCATGTTGTATCCTACTATTCAAACCTGCATTATTCTGTTGTAATGGAAATGTCATCACACACCTAAAGTATGTAGGCCTGCTGTCTGAATGAGTTCTTTTCCTCCTTATAAACCTCCCTGCACATATACGAATGAGATAACTTTGTATTCTTGTGGTTTAAATGATTTCCAGAGATAGCAACAGATGTGGACAAACTTATGGTGGAGTTTTCCAGTAAGCTACATTTTTAGAGGCTTGTTTAATGCTCAGTTGATTTAACTAATAAGACAGAAAAGATCAAAAAAACAAAGTGCACTACTGGCCATTTTAACACTTCTCTTTCCTAACGCGGTCGTTTATGGAGCCCGTTCTTACCTCTGGTTACAAAGCTGACAGGCAAAACAGTCCAAATGGTAAACATTATCTCTGGCTCTCATCACCATTTCAAAGGCTGGGATCAGTTTACTGCAGGCTGCACAGTTCCCCGTCGTACCAAAGAGCCTGAAAGACAGAGAAGCGGCAGCAGAGATTAACCCACCTTCTCTTTACATTGATGCAATAAAACAGCAGACAAAACACAACAGCAAGGAAAAAGGGGATGGGTGAAAAGGAAAGAGGAAAAATTCAAATTCACTGAAGCCAATCTACAAATCTGCCTTGGAAGCTGTGTGGTATTTTTGTTAATGAGACAAACATGCATCTCAGCTCTCTGCTAATGATCTAATTAAAATGATCACATGGTTTTAATCTCGCATTTCAGAACATTCGCTGCTCCGAAGTTACAGAGAAGATCTGAAGTAAAGCAGAGAGCTGCTGAACGTTTTCATCTTTCAGGACAATAATGCCTAATGAATCTGTCTTCTACCCAAACCTGGCACTTTTTTTTTTTAAGACTTTCACACGATACGTTATGTTATAGCCTTTGTGTTAAGCAGCCTTTGTAGTGTCTGCTTCGAGAGGATTTTTTTTTTTTTTGGCTCTGGCACTCTTCTCTCCTTCTCCTTCTCTTCTCTTTGCCTTTCATTTAGCGAGGAGACAGAGACAGTGACGGCAGATGTAACCTTGAAGAGTAGACTAAATGTTTCACAGAGCGCCTGGCTAAAATATCCACAGGCTTGTTTAGATTCATTAGATAGAAGCCAAATGATCAAGGCCGCAAAGAGAATAAGCCAGGCCTGGTGTAGATCTTTTCCCTCTCAAATTTACTTTATTTTTTCAATATTTGCTGATTTATTTTTTTTTTTTCTGATATTTCCTCCTGGCTCAAAAGGACCATGTCACAGCTCTGCAAAAGGGGGATAGGAAGGCTTGTCCGGCAAACTCCATGTCACCCTGTTGATATTGGTCCTTCGGTTTGCACGCCCCACTCAGCTGCTTTTACCTTGTTAAAGAACTGGTCTATCCAGCAGGCTTGCCTCTAATAAGCAGACACTGCCCCACAGGAGCAGGAGAAACCGAAACGGCAGGGAGAAGGGTTGTTATGTTCCACAAGAGGGATTCGCACGGCGTTAAACCGAGACATTGTTACAACTGGTTACTGTTTCAGTAAATGTGTCTGATTCTCCTACAGTACGTGTCTGCCACCCACCCAACACTTTATAACACAGATCTGTTGTTGAGCTTCTCACAGAGGTCTTTAGAAAAAAAGAAATCCTTTTTCCAAACAGAGAATTCTCACACATTCGGTATTGATCCAGAAATAGAACACACATCAGTGCTTCTGAAATTATCCCCGTTTCCATTACGCTGCGTACAGTCGGCCTTCCAACACACACTGGCAGCCCTGATTATGGTTAACGTCTCTGTGCTGGCTGAAGCTGTGACCAAAGGCATTTTTGTCTTTGTTTATTATTCCTTTTGTGTGCCCCCAGGAATTC
>CAAE01014581.1:2064325-2090192 GCA_000180735.1 Tetraodon nigroviridis | reverse complement strand
TTTATTCTTCCTTTTGGTCCCCCAGTAGTGTGGACGTATGGACACATTCATGTGTCCACAAACAGAACCTGACTGCACAGCTCATCTGTTTGGAGATACTTCTCTGCAGTCACATCAATATTAAATCAGCAGACACGCTACAGGAGTGGTGTTGATATTTAGCTTCTGGCTAACGTTGCCTCATCATGTGACCAAACTGCCTTAGCAATCATCACGCCATTCAAAGATGGAACCTCCAGCTTGACAAATGGTCATTTTAGGGTTGTTGAGTTTGTTTGTTTGTTTGTTCTTTTTTAAATGTCATATCAATCATAAAAGCTGCTTTCTCTTTTGTGCATTCAAACCAGCCCCTCTGGCATTAGCCCTCTGCCTCACACCCCCCCGTGGTCCATGACAGTGGAGCTGCTCCAGGTCTGGCCATGTCTCAGCGCCTCACTGGTCTCACAGTGATGCCTGCTTCTCTCCTCCAGGAAACGTAGACTATAAAAGACCACAGAGAGCCTTGATCACTTACAGAGGCTGACATGCACACACCTGGACCAGCTGGACAGAATATTCTAACCCATCTCCACTACGCCCTGCTGGGCCGTGGACACGGTGCTCACTTTATACGCCCAGCCTGTGAAGACATTATTCCAGGAAGCTTGCTGTCATTCTAAGGGGAACACTATCCCCTATCAGTCAAATTAGGGCTTCCACTGAAGCGCACCTTTAACACTCACACAAGAACTCTACCTTTCTGGTCAGAATACGGTAAAACATGCATCATCCATTGGGTGCCGGATGGCGGCAGACTGTATTCTCCTAACACTAGTCCAATATATTTATCTCGACCCCATGTGTAGATGCCAAATCAGCCTGTTTTTTTTTCCTTTCACGTGCTGTAGATCCACTTCTTTTAAATCGATGGGTCTGTCAGCCATGTTGGGATGCGTCTTAACAAGACCTAATGCGTTTATTCCGTCGTCAGATCAATATTTTTGACAATGCTAAACGAGACATAAAAGGCCAGTAAAATGACTGAACAAGTACAGTGGCTACACTGTGGGTAAAATCTGCTTTCCTTTTGCTTGAACTTTTTGAACATTAGCTGTAGCTACATGCTACATTGTTTACCCCTGTTCTACTGGCCTCCATTTTCTTGAAATCGGCAAAAGCTATTGCATGGATGTTGCTGCACACACTTCTTGGCCAAACACTGATGTATCTGGGTTATAATATAGCATCAACACATGACTTAATTGGACTCCTTAAGCTGAGAGGAGATTGCAGCATGAGAGAACTGTTGAAACACATTACGCTCTTCTCTCCCTGCTCCTCTGAAGCCTAAAAACAACCGGAGTTGAACCTCCGCTGCCGCAGTTCCACGAGTAGCAGCTGAAGTGCGGCTGTAGAGGAGAAGCAGTGAATCCTTTGGCACTGAATTCTGAACCAGACACAAGGGTGACGGGATCTGATGTCAGCAGTACAACAGAATAATGCAACGTTCATTTCAAAGTATACAGATTCAGCAAGATAGGCAGGAAAGCAGGAAAAATAGCTTTGTTTGTCTGCACTAAGGTTCATGTTTAGACGGTTTATAATTACCTATTTTGGTTTATTATTTATCAGTAAATCCACCAGTTTCTGCTTTTATCCCCTCTATCTATTTGATATGCCATACAGCAGTGAAACAAAACCTTCAAAGAACACAGACTGTGGATTACCTTTAGGGAATTATGAATTCATTTCATTAATAGAAGTCTTTGTTGTTTGAATAGACCATTTTCTGCATGGTTCTCAAGTATTGTTCTGACACATGCTCTGCATTGTAGGAGTGCAACGGCTCATGCACTTCAATTTCCCCTGTCATTTGGATTAAATAAGTCAGGATTCTCGGCAGCAAAATGGGATTTGAGTTTAAAAAAAAATGAAAGCGTGGAGGGGTGAAAGTGTCTTTTAGAGCACATTTAATCATTCGGCCGCAAACATTGGAAGATTCAGTTTTACAAGGGTAAATATGACACTGATGTCTCGTTTAGTCCAATCAACAGTCAACAAATTATATTCATTTATTAGCATGCGTGAGAAAGGGAAGATGCATTTGGAAAGCTAAAATAAGCTAAAACCATTAATGACAACAGGGACCTAAAGCTCAGGGAAGCTCTTTTCAACAAAGAATAAATCAATAATTTGTAGATTCTTATTCTGCGGTGATAATGGTGGGTTCTCTGTGATAGAGCTCCTATTTAGTAGATAAAATGTGCAGCTTCTGTGTTGATGTGGGCTGATGGGAGCAGGGTTGAATAGTGTGATTATAGGACGAACTTCTCCTTCTGCTGTTATTGAGTTATTACAATGGGACTTTAGAGAAAAGATGGCCTTCTTTAGTTCAGTTTTTTTCCCCTCACTGCTTTTCTAACTTCAAACCCACGATAGCTTGCCACATTGTCTGCCTCTCTTTGCTGCTTTTCTCAGATTGGGCTGTGGCTCTTGAAGTTTTCTACCTCTCCCATGAGCTCTTTGAGACTCTGCAAGCCACGTGAGGGGTTGCCAGCTTTCATTAAACGGGGAGCTATTAATGCATGCATGGTGTGTTCTGACCCCACCCCCTACCCCCACCCAACGGTTGTGTGGGATTTTCGTGTCGAGTTTAAACTGCTCTTTTCAGATCCATTAGGCCCAAAAAAAGGAGCGGTTCAGTTCGGAGGAAAGGGATTGTTTTACCTCCAGACGATGTTAAAAAAAAAAAGGACAGATTTGAAAAACAGTCACATCCAGGCAGAGCTATCATCTACACCCTGCTATTTCACCGGTTCGTGGATGACTTATAATGTTCATTATCTTGAAAACGTTTTCCTCTTACAGTTAATTATACCCCATTTTGATAAGTGGATGACTATTATGTCCTCTCTAATATATGAAATAGAAGATTAAATGATTTCAAGCTTCGAGTCCTGATGATCACACCATTACTAAATTGTCAGCCCCGGTGCAGGCATATGATCCTGGACTCTCGACATCAAGCAAATGCCTAATTAATCTATTATTCTAATTTTTGATGAAAAATGTGCCAAAGTTACTGAAAAAAAATGGTCTCTCTTTTCAACTTGGGCGTAATTGATGATTGTCGGGGTGTTAGAAAAATCTTTGTGTTGGTACAGCGGTTTGGAGGGCACCAGAGGACCCCGTTTCAGGTGTGTGTGTGTGTGTGTGTGTGCGTGTTTGCAAAGCGTGAGTAGATTCAATAAGTTGCTAATGCCACTGAAGGACAATCACAGATGGAGCTCCTATAATAATTAATGTGAGCATGGCAGGGGTCCAAACCCTGGGAAATAACCAAACTGTGTTTGATCCACCCGCTTGTTTTTAATGAAGCGTGGGAGGCTAATTTAGTGCACAGATTTAACTTCATTACTGCAGGTGAGAGGATGGCTTCATCTGACTACACAGAGAGCGAGGAATTAAAAGGAACCAGTGCCGAACGGAGGCCTCAACACCTACTTTTAAAATAGTCTCTGAAACTTCCTTCTCTCTATACGCAAGGCAAGGTTTTTAATTTGGTTCATAATAGAATTCATTTCAAGCATTTCTGGCTATTAAGTGATCTGCATTGGTCGCAGGCAGGAGATCAGGAGAGTGGGATAGATTTCATTAGGCAATCCAGGGCAACTGAGGAGTGCAGAAAGCTCTCTCTCTTCCTCCTTTTTTTACTATTCCCAACTTCAGAATCTCACATTTTCCTGCCATTCTTTGGCCTCTGCATCTCAATGGTCCAAGTCAGAGGAAGATTCGCTTTTGCCTCTGAGCCTCTGTGGTTCTAATGACTTGGGGGTTGGGGTTACAGCCCTTTCAGCAAATGTATTTTATCAAGTGAGGCTCTCAACTTCATCTTTTTTCCCTTCTCCTGGTCATTTGGCCATTTTTTATTACCTCATCTTCCCCTTCTGGGGGCAGAATTAGGTCTTAGTGGACCTCTCACCGCATCTTAAAAGCATTAATGCTGGGTAGCAACTGATGGATGGTAATGGCCCATCTCAGCGTAACATCTCTAAGCGCTTTTCAAGTGAGCTGCAGGCTCCTTCCGGGTCAGAGGAGGAGCTCTAGTATTAGTGAGATGTCACGGCCATCGTAACCGCAATAAAAAAAAAAAGCCAAATTAATTGAGGGCGTCTATGTGGGGACGCAAATTTATGGCCGATGCTTCAATTTGCTTTTGAAAATAAAACATTACACACCCAGCAGGTGGCAATAGAGTGGGTGGTATCAGTTAGAATGTGAAAGGGGCAAATAAGCAGAAGAGAAATGGAGAAAGGAACGGGGGCAGGGAGTTCTGAGAGGGGGCCTTGGGCACTGGCATCCCTAAGTCGGCCCCTGGGGGATTTCCTCTCATATAAATGGGAGGATCTCATTGGGAATGTGACTTAACACCCAGGAAATGGTCATGTTTAATTTAACAAGCAGATGGCAGGGGCAACTGAGGGGGGTTTACAGAGCCAAAGACACTGATGAGACAACAATCCTGCCTGAGGTTTCTCACAGCCTGCAGCCCTGATGCATCTGAGCATCATCTGCTCAGCGACACAACTCCGCTTTGTTCACGCAAACACACAAAGTCCTGAACCGCACGTTGTTGATATAAAGACGTCAAAGACATCAGAGCGGGCTTTACAGTGCTGTTGCTGAGCGCCAAGTTTTGGACCAACAACTGAACACGTCATGAGTTCTTTGTTCAGGATTGGTGCTAAACACATGACGCTAAATAAATTAATATGGGTTTCATCTTACAACAGCCTCGGAAAATGAGATCCTACGCTTTGATTGGGCAGCAGAAAGCCCTCGACCTGGTGTTCTGCTGATATCCAGCTCTGCGAAATGACCTCAAGCGAGATACAATAGTTTACATACATTTGTTAATTAACCGTGAAAATAGTCAGTTGGATTATAATGGATAATAGCTGGATTATGCACCTCAGTCATTAAAATAAAAAAACCCCTCTAAGATGGCCTCATTAGCAGAATGTAATCGACCATTCTGCTTCACACTGACTCAGACGATGGCTGTAATCTGCACCTGGAAGCTGCTGACCGCTCCCAAAGCTTAAAGAAGCTGCAGCTTCGGGTCTGGACTGTTGCTAAACAACACAAACTGATTATTGCATGCTAGCTTAATCGATATAAATTGAAAAAAAACAGACAGTGGAGCAGACGTTAAGAGGATAAACAGAAGATACAAATGCTAACCTGCTCGAAAAGCAGAAAGAAAAAAGTTGTGATGCTTTAGGTGTGCTGGCACAACAAATATGTGGAGAAGCAAAAATAAATAAAGCTAAAGCTTGGATATTATATTCTTTTAGCCCCCCCAACGAAACCATGTCTCATGACTAGTGTAAATTCTGTTTTGTTTTGTTTTATTTCCCATTTCTAAAAATGCAGTACTTAAAAACCTTTGACCCTTTGACACCACACAGGTGTGGAAATGACGTGACTTTTGTGTTTGTCGGGAGTGCGGTGAAGTGTGTGTCTTTCTTGCCTCAGGTAGTCCCTGCGACAGAGGATGAGGTTGGCTTTTGTGTAAAGGGTGGAGCCCACCTCCCCCAGACGGCAGTCGCAGCAGGCGCACTTGAGACAGTCCTCATGCCAGTATTTGTCCAGGGCCTTGAGCAGGTAGCGGTCTTTAATCTTGCGATTGCAGCCAGCACACCCCTTCTGTTTCCCTTTGGGCTGGACAGAGAGCATCGGCACACCTGGAGTGATAAGGAGACAAACAGCCATGCATGATTTACGGCCCAGGAACACGAGTGACTTTTCATGTTCATTTTTTTTTTTTTTTTTGATAAGCCGACTGCTTCTTCTTGCATCTTAGCCCGGTCTCGCTCGCGGCCACAGCACGCTGCTTTCCTGTCTTCATATGCATTACAAGTAAACATTCTTCCATGTAGATAGGCACACGGGTCACATCGGACTACACAACCCTGACTTGCTTGTTCCAACGCTGTCATACACAAGTCTCATGATCGCTTTCAGCTGCTCTCAGAAGAAGGCGCCATGTCGCGTGCATCACTGTGAAAAGACACCCTGTTTATTTTACTTACTGCGGTATTTACAGCAAGCTGTGTACCTTAGTTACCTACCATTTCATCAAAACCCATTTCACTCAACTGTCCGCAGCAGTAAAAGCTCCTTGTGGGCTTTGTTTGGTATAGATTAACATTAACCTTTTTAAAAGCCTCTGACCACAAAAACATTGCTAACAGACCCCAGTGAGATATGTTATGGCCTAAGTGCCTTTTAGCATACACTCACGCTGCGTGTTTTGTATACACACACACACACACACACACACACACACACACACACACACACACACACACACACACACACTCACGAGCAGGGCCGGACATGCATTTGCACACACAAACCACAAACACACACCCCACTCAGAGTATTACAGCTTTTCCTCCTTTTACACTTATCCATGCCCGCGCATCTGCAAGGAGCGAGCCAATGTTACTAAACTCACAAATTGCCCTGCTGTCACGCATGTCCCCTTTAAGCATGCCTTTTAGCCTCCTAAAGGACAAATAAAGTCCATTTAATAACTGCACTAAACACTAATAGTCTACGTGTGGCTGACATTTGTGTTTGGACTAAAAGCCCCCCTCAGGCCACTGGTGGTACAGAGGCAGGGGCACACAGCTCCCCTCTGTAGCACTAACAGGTCCGCCACAGCTGAAAGCACAAGACAACAGCTCTTAAGACACTCTCTCACACACTGAGCTATTGATCCGCCTAAAAGAACACACAGTGGACGCCACTTGCCACTCTACTTTCAAAACACATTTCCCTCTCGTACTCGTTCCCTCGCAAAGAAAAAAAAAAAAAAGCAGGACATTCTGCATCATGGGGGGTTAGACCAGCGTTCTGTAGGGGAGCGCCTGTCAAAACTATTATTTGGATAATGTCACTGCAGCGTTGCTATGGGCACAGAGCGGTTTGTTAGAAGCAGATAAAGGTTTTTTTAATTACCTTGCACTTAAAATGGTTACAAGACAGAAGGTGGATAAAAAAAGATCAGCATTACTAGTTTTCAGTCTCATGGGGGAGAACCTGGGGGCAGCATATTTACCTGGACCGCGTTCATTGATTGACCGTTTGTGCCACATCCAGTCCTGTACGGAGGTTCTGCTCCTCTGGTTATGTTCAGATGCTGGTATTTATTTGGGTAGACACCGTCTGAGCTAGAGTCTGATTAAAGAAAAACTCTCAACAGTCCAGTCAGGCTGATCTGGTTCTGTATTCACCTCTCTTTGGGTTCGTCGCTTAGGCAACATTTATATTGACTTGCTAGCCTGTAGACAGCTTACATGAACTGTTTTGCCCTCCAGACAAACATTTAACTCTCAATATCAAAATCTAACTTTTAAAGCTGGAAACGGTGGTCATACATATTTTGTGATGCGTATTTTCATGATTTCTGCTTAAATTATGGGGGTGTGAAGTAGAACCTCATGAATTAGAGCCAATCTCCATGACACACTAACGATTCTGTTAATGATGGAGGATCACAAGAGAACCACCATGATAGATTGGTTAGATTTGAGTCGCTCAAACTGGCTAGGATATCTGTTTTTAAACCCTAACCGGAGAAGCAGAGGTCCACTTTTCCTGTTCGAGCACTGTGTGGCCTTGAAGTTGGCACATTAGGATCACAAACTTGCTATAAATACCAGTGTTCAGTGTAAATGACGCTAAAAAGCTTCAAATTGGAGCGACACCGGCCGAGGGCGGACCCTTCTACCTGCATTTCATGGCTTGTTAGGGGAGCTCTCTGCAGGTATGCCAGCAGTGCTCAGCTGACACACGTCTGCAGAACTAAAAACACGGTCTTAATGAGGTGTGTGTGTGTGTGCGCGCCTGTGTGTGAGCCCATACACACTTTAGATCTTGTGTAAAGAAAAGAAAAGAGTTACTGCAATTCCCCCAGGGATCACAAAAATCTTTAATTTGCCTTTTATGACACCTAATTAGTCATTCTACTCAAAATCTTTGCTTTAAATAAGAGAACTAATTATACAAAAAGGTCGATGCTCCACCTCCAGAGAACCGCTCCTAATTGGCTGACAACACCCGCGCACATTCTTTAAACACATCACGTGTGTTTTACGCGTGTTTGAAAAGGCCAATGCTTAACCTACCTGAGAATTACTGCGGCTGCTGCACGCTTCCTCCGTCAAATGCACTTCTGGCTGTTTTATCAAAGCGCCGCTAATCCCCTGCCTACGTTTGTAGTTCATTTCATATTCACATTTCTGTGCATATGTCCAGGCATGTATGAGCCGCGCTGGAAGAACGCTTCACATCTGCCAGACGAGCAGCGCGTACATTCAAAAGAGGCGGCATTCCTGCAAGCCTGGGTTTGATGTCTGCGGAAAACAGCTTTTAATGGTAGTGAAGCGAGCACTAGTTCACAACTAGCTCCTAAACAAAGCCCTGTGATGGGGAAAGAAGAAGGCGTTTGTAAAGTAAATGTCTTTTCAATTACCCTAATGCCGCCAGACATTTCCTTGCACCTGTCCCCACTCCTGGCGCTATGTGAACCTGCGGCGTAGAACAGAGCCTCCCATGCTTTCCGCCTCCCACAAAGAAAAGCCGCATTATGAAAGGAAGCGGCGGACTAGGAGGCAGCCTCCACTTAATCCAATCCATTTAACAGATACAAGTGCCACTGACCTTCCAGTGTCATTTGATGTCACCAAAAGCATGTCTCACCGGCACAATTCATTCTCCAACAAGGGATGCATTTTACCCCTCAAAGTGGAGAGACAGCACTTCCCTGCCAAGTATCCGTCCTAAGAGGGAATTTAATTTGCCATTAACGCTGTGTCTAAAGGCCTGTCATCTCACCCTTCTTTCATCCATCTACTTTCTTTGAGATTGTATCTTTCAAGAATATGTATAGTTAGTTTCTCTTAGCCCCAGCAGTCCATCACAGCATGCATTTTCCATTATAGAGATAGCATCCCATCAATCTTACTCCGTTTAAATCTCTATCTTTTCAGCTTTTGAAAGGCTAGCATTGGTCTCAAACCTTTTTTTGATATATAATTAAGGTTTTGTTGAAAAAAAAATAGCAGTTTCACTGCGAAATCCCAATATGACACATATCACTATATACTCGCATATCACTGGCCCATCATTTCTGAGTTAATCAATTTCCTGCTCTGTCTGTAAACATCTGAAAAAACAGAAATATCCATGTATTAAGTTTCAAAGTCAGTGGTGATCTACTTGGCTAACAGTTTATTATGAACACAGTATGATCACAAAAAGAACATGTTGTCGATGGTTTCAGCAACATTTTCAGGACATTGTTCCACAAATTCATGCTAGCTACGCTTGACTACACATGATTCCAGTGGAACAGCTGCTCTCACATCCCTAATGGCAGCAGCGACAGAGCCAGTTGTTTTTTTTCCCCCTCCTCCTTAAATGTCTTCTGATCAATTAAAAGCACTGATGGGGCGGTGTCGACTTTGCTGCTTCACGGGGAGCTAAAGAAGCTTGATGAGACTCATCCAGCCTTTGAGACACACGGTGTGGGGGTGTGTGTGGGGAGGTGCTTTTTATGGAGGTTAGAGCTGAGTCTGGGTGGGCCTCCTCTCTGGGGCCCCCTATAATTCCAGCTCCCAGCTGCAGCAAATAAGGGATTGTTAGCCACCAGTGTGATGAACACACAGACCGGTGATGCAGGGAAATTAGATATACGCTTAGGTGACGAGGAGATGCATTGAAAGTACATTTTTGTCATCAGTTCCTCCAAAGCAATCTTGCACAAGAAATCAACCAGACACTAATAGCCTGCGTGGAAACTACCAACAGCTGCACGTCTGAGTTCATCATTAGGAGTGTGCTTTTAATAACCACTACATTTTGGGAGATGAAAATTGGGGTAGAATCAACGTGAGACTGCTTATCAGATCAGACTGAAACAAAAGTAAATGCGTTCATTGGTTTTTAAGTGGAGCACAGGTAGGTGCTCATATGAGAAGAACAAAAAGAACGAAAAACGAGCTAGAGTGGTAACGTGAGGCCTTATATCAACCAGTAAACAGCTGCACTCATGGCACTGCCGCTCTCCTTCAGACTGCATATGTGATTGAAAAAAACAGCAGTTGTCCGGAAAACAGTGGCATGAAACCAATGCATCAAAGCTGCACCACAGAAACAGCCCAGCTCCAGACAGGGCAGAGAACTGGGCCAGACACCTGTGCTGTGGCCTGACGTGTCCGACGTGCATGACCGGTGGACAAACTCAAAGGACTGATGGCAAAACACCACAAATGCAAATTTAACAATTGATTGGTGGGAATTCATTGCCGAGTGCACGGAATATTGCAGACTGTACTTGCTACGAGCTATGTAGGCAACGTTGTGGGGCTTGATGAAGAGCTAATGCGCAACATAAATCCATATTTTTTTCATTCAAATTCAAATATGTTAAAAATGACGCCCAAATTTTGCTGAATGGCTCTCAGCAACAGCACAGAAAAACAGCACACAGCAAAACTGTACAGGATCATGCTTCTTCTTGAAATACTGCTGAATAATAGATGTAGTGGCATGTAAAACAAGGTCTGTCTTACAAATGTGATAAGAGTAGTCCAGAGTTTTTGCTACCTGAAGCCGAAATGCTCCTTACTCTGGACTTGGTGGCAGCTAATAGTGTTGCATTATTCTGTTTTGTCCCTTTAAATATGTACAGGTCTCTGAGAAGAAGGAATACAAATAACACGCATCTGTCTTTGCCTGTAACCCACCTTCAGTTCAGCTCTGCAGAGGGACAAATGAACATTGATACGCCATAAAACCATCCTTTTAATCTGTCCATTTGTCTGTCTATCCTATGACTTGGTCACCAACACGCAAAAAAACCAAACCATGGAATTGACTTTTTCTCAGTTTGCATGCGAACACCTGAGCGTAGCCTGAAGACTTTGGATAATGCTAGCTAGGACCTTTGGGTTGGTCCAAATTGTTTTATGATGCAACGACTTTTCTGGATCCAAGTATGATTAGCGCATTTAGGCTCTGGCAATATAAAAGGCGATAATGTTTTTTAAAATTTCTTTTCAAAATTCTCTCATCTGAAGCCCAACCGTTTTATCTCGTCAGTGCAAAACTTAGAGGCCGCAGCTTCAGCACTTTGTCCTTAATCCAAAGTCCCTGCCAGTGAGATTAATTGGGATCCCATGCAGATGTCTCATTATTGTGGATGTGAATCAGTCCCTTTCATTCAGCTTCCGTCATTGCTCTAATTAAGCCCATACATACGTGTGTTTCCTTCTTTTTTTTTCAAGACAAAACTATGTGACATCTGGTAATAATATCAGGAGGCGTGCACGTGCCAAATGAAAGCAGACTAATGAGTGAATTCAGAGCGATAAGCAAAAGAAAGAGCGCTGATTCCCCCTGATTTTATCCAATGTTTGGCTGCAGCGTGTGTAAAGAGTAAAAGATTACTGTCTAACACACACACAAACACACAGACATACATACATGTGCAGACAGAGACCTACACACACACACACTCAACATATACTATCAAAAGTACATTGAATTCCGGTGTTTTTCCTTTGAGCTGGCTGTAAAAGCATTCTGTGTTACTGTACGTGCTGCTGGCTTTCCAGATGGTTGTGTATGAATGCTGTCAGTGAGGGACTGCATGCATGCTATGATTATGACATAATTAACACCCACAGTAAGTGGGAGTGAGAGCAGACAGGGCTGGTGTGGACGAGGAGGGGACTGTTCATTAGCGAGATGCACTCGCTCAAACTTTGCAGCTTGCTATGGCTAATAAGGCCCGGTGAAACAGAGCCTGGGCGTCCCTGGCTTTGACCCTGGCACTGCCCAGGATAAGGGAGGGTTTTGTCTGCTGGAATAATTGCTCTTTTCACATGTTACAAGTGTCCTGACCCCCACGGTCGGCAGCCACTTTCTCGACCATAATTACTCCTGATCCGCTCCAAATGAGTCAGCCGCATTAGGGCTGCAATAACACTGGCCCGGCTTCAAGCGCGGCATGGGGAGTCTCAGCAGAGCAGCCTGGAACAGGACTGCCTTTTCTCCCATCTCACGGTCATTTCCATCACGTCAGAGGTGCATTTCTTACACTTGAAGTCAGCACGAAGGCCATGGGTTCTTTTTTTCTGCAGCTTACAGAAGGCATTGTTAGCTCCTGGTAGTCTCTACTCTGTGGTTTGGCAGCAGTCTCCATCCCAATTAACGGAAAACTTCATTAGGGTGTTTTTCCACACTTTTCAGCCCCCTATTATTTTTAATTTATTCACATGGGGTTAATTAAAAGAAATGTATCACAGAGATATGCAACAGCTTTCTAATTAAATTCATCGCTGCTTTTTTATAAAGACATGAAACTGGCAGAGTTTCCAAATTATTACAGAGAGCAACTTGTTCCAATTCTTGGTAGCTGGCTGGCAGCGGAAGCTGTGCAAGCTGAGCTGTCGGTGGCAGGGAGGGGGCTGGAGGTGGGGCAAAAAAATGAGAGCCGGGCTAAAAGATGAATGGGGAGGAGCGGAAATGACACAAACTTTTATAGAATCAAGCCGTTCCAAATAAACCCCGCAAGGCATTTCAATCCACCAGAGGAGGCGAAGGTCTGCTAATGCATTTATCCAATCAAATGTGCGATTGTTGCTTTTCGGGCGCGTTTTTTTCCTAAGGTGATGAATTTCTAAAATCCATCATGTCTCTATTCGTCATAAAAAGTGTGCTCTCTTTATACGTGGTTCCTCCTTTTCAAGCTTTTTTAGTTTGGTGTAAGATCAATCAACATAAATCTCCCTGTTCACACAAAGTAGACTTTTAGTGTTGATGGACAAGGTAATCTTAAGTGCCACTTTATTACTGCTTTCACATATAAAAATATATATATATATATAAAAATAATAATAATAAAAAGCCATTAGACCTGTCACGGCCACCTGCTTCCACCCGGAACAGAATAATGCACAAACGCTTTTAGTCCACCATTAAAAATGCATTTGGAGGAGAATAAATGTAGCCCTCAAAAGTTTGTGTCACTCATGAGGTCAGGAACTGATGTACAAAATTCTCTCCACTCCCCAGCAATTACCGCACACTTAATATTTCAAAGGATATGCCAGGAGACAGGTGCGCCATTCAAGGTCCTCGGCGTGTCGAAAAGAGAGGGGAAGGAGGAGCACCACACTGTGGCGCGCCGTGTGAGGCTCCTTAATCTTGAATAATGCAAATTCTCTGCAGGGGGCAGTTATTTGGCAGCACACGCTTCTAATGTCACTCAGCTCCCACACCTGATGGGGTAAATAATGAGCCGGGCTTCATTAAGCGCGTTCGGAGAGCTGGTCTTCGTCAAAATGCGCCTGATGCGGGACGTTACACCCAGCTGCTTTGTAAACCCATTTGAGTCACGTGACAAATGCGACTTTGCAAACGTCTCAGTTTGATCGTGAAACTCTCAACCCCTGCCTAAAACCACATCGACCAACTGTGTAAGAGAAAATCTGCACTCCCTACTCGGAGGCTTTAATTAGTTATTTACGACTCAGTTTACTGAAGGTCATCCAATAAGTGATTACGGCTGAGCAGATTGGCCATTATTTAAGAAACGACACCCAGCTTTTTTTTCTCTTCAGCATCAAGATGGCTGCAATTATTTAAACAGGAGTCCTCAAATGCCCATCCCCATTCATCTCCAGGAGGTCTGAGTATGCTTTTAACTTGTTGTCTTCGATCTGCACTTATGCTGCAGCGCCCCGGTAGTGCTGGGACATGGCCGAGTAAAGGTCACATGAAGTTGCACGTGTTGTGTGTGACTCTACATAACAGTTTTACCGAATCAGGTGCAATTTTGGGAAAATACGGCATTTTTAAGACATTTTTTACAGACTGAAAGTATCGCTAGCGACCCCTAGAGGCGGTGCTCCTTCTTGCATCCACCACAACAGAGACTTAGACCAAAGCATTGCTCAGCAATCATTCAGCAGATTTCTCTTCAATCATCTGGATCAAATCAGTCAGTAAGGTGTCTCTTATCCTGACGTTTCAGTCAGTGAGCTTGGCTTAAAAATTATGCATCTACCAGAAGCTGAGTGTGCTCTAAATGTAAATTATAGGGTTGCAGTTATTATTTTCTTAAGTGCATGCACTGTCATGCACATATAGAGCCTGTCATCACAATAAATATGCAGAGGAGGATGCTGAAATACTGTAACTTTCAGCTGACATGATTATGGGTTGATTTAGCATTTAGCGTGTGTTTACACTAGAAGTGAGGATTAGGTTTTTGAATACGTTAGAGGAGAGAATTTGAGAGACAGTTTTCTCTACAGTCTCACGTGTTACTACATGTAAAACTGTGTCATTTTAATATTTAAAGCGTTGCCTTCCACCGTTGCAGCTATACAAGTGCTAATGTTGCTTTATAGAGTGTGACATGTTGGGGACTGCAGTAGAAGCCGTTTTCTTCTGTGACATTTTCTGAGCATCCTCACACTTAACAGCTGCCAAAGGAGAACCCCTCATGGTTGGTTGCATTGCAGTTTGACATCTGCTCATCTCAAGAATTTCACTGCGTGCCGCTTTCTCATCTTTTCTGTCTTCTCGCCGAGCTTACGAAGACAGAATAAAGGAGGAGAGATTTTCAACGTAGCAAAGAAAGCGCTCGAGAGCAGAGCGCAGATGTAAACAGGTGAATAAATAACTGAAAACAAACTGATGGGGTTGTGCAGGAAGTGTGTTTGTAGAGAAGTTGCAGCAGGAATACTTTCTTCCCACACTGACAGCAGCGGAGTCAACAGAAGCGATTCCCTTTACCCAAATGCGTTTTATGCAGACGAATGTTAACGGTGTGCATGTCTGCATCTGGGTCAGTTCTGTTTTTTTGTTTTTTTATATTTTTTTTCCCGTTTGTTTTATGGGATTTGCAGCTTTTTAACTTATTTTTTTAAAGTAAACTGGAGGCAGCATTTGCAACCTTCACTGATCTCACACACACCACAAAATACTACAAATGCTTGTTAACATTAAAAAAAAAACATTTGGAATTTAAAAAACAAATTTATTAAAAAGTAACAGGTAACGCGAGAGACCTCATACATGGCGTCACCGCCAGGATGCATCTCGCAGGATTAGCTTCCTGTGAAAACGTGTCCAGCATGTGGCCCCTGGCAATAACAACAGAGATGCTCTTACAGCTCAAGAGCGCATAATTAAGTTTGTGTGCCGAGTGCAGCCCTTAACGTCCGAGGCAGACGGCCCTGCACGCTAACAGGGGGGCTTCTTCCTCAGTTCCTGTCTCGTCGGTCCCTTTGATTTCCACTAAAATTACAGAAAGTGATACAAATCTGGAGCGCTCTTAGATGAAACGGCGGCCCCAGATAAGAATCTAGAGGTGTGGTGGAGCAGGATCAGAAGCAGGTAACTCAGGGTGAAATACTTGCAGCTAAAAATGCTAAATATGTGATTCTGTGTTGACTCTCTAGCCTAGCTTAGCTCCCCCCTTGATATAACAGGGATGTCGAGAGCACTGAGGAGTGCAAAACATTACAAATTTCATGCACAGAGTTTGTTATTGCATTTGTTTCAGGGAAATTTGTGCCGTAATATTTTGGTAAGCACAAAAAAAAACCAAAACAAAACTTACCAGTAAGGTTCTGTGTAGGACTATATTGGAAAAAGACTGCTAAGGCAGGTACCTGTAATAACATCACTGCAATTAAAAAAAAAAGGCTGTCTTTTCAAACTCGGCAATGTCTTTGTAATATTGTTCGGGGCCCAGAGCACAAAAACAGATGCAATTTCAATATTTGAAATGGGCAAGTTTAATTTTGAAGTAAGAGAAAACCAATAAGCTGTGAAAATAGCAAACACGGGGAAGCAAATTGCATTCCTTTGGAAAAGTGAAAAGACTTAAAGAACATATAAAAGTAATCTCCAACTGGAAATTAGAAATCAACCCTCAGAAACCAAATAACAGAAAAGAAATATTACTGTCCACTTTCTAAATCAATATAACATTGCTACAAGACAGTATTACCATGGTAACGCCGATAAAGGATGAAGCAATTTATATTATTTCAAACTAAAAATCGGAGCCCGGAGCCCAAGTTTTATTACAGCAGCCGACAAATCAGCAGTCTGCGTTCATCTGCAGCCGCACTTTTCAATCACATGCTTTATGAATGCACAAATTTCAGTGGACAGGATGATTACGGGCTCCTAAATTACCGAGTCAAGGTAAACAGACATTTCTCCGGAAGTGTGGGGGATTTGGGGTTTTATGCGGCGTCTTGAGTAAATCTCAATGTGCGTCGAGCGCCGTCCCCAGCAGCTGCTGTAAGGACACGGAGAAAATGGCCGAAGTGCCCTGAATTAGACGTAAATTGGATCTTTCACACGACGGCTGAAACACCATGTAGACAGGGGAAGCGCCACTGTTCATTACCGACTGTAACCTACATATCAGGTCATTTCACCGTGTCCTCGCACGTGGGGCTCCTCCGTGCACACAGGCACCACAAGCAGCACGGTGAGACTCCAATGATAAATGACATGTTGACACAAGTTAGCGTGGAAGTTCCCAGCTGACGAGTTGGGCGTCAGACCCTACAGAGACCCCCCCCCCACGAAACACGCGGCAGAATTCTGGCGCGATCGCAGGCTGCCGATAAAAGGCCAGCAAGACTGATCACCTAATGAATAGATGGCACGGTTTTTTTCTGGAATATGAATGCATTAGCAGTGTAAAAACCATACACACGCCCAGGGGCATCAGGGTAAATCGATCAGGAGCGAGAGGGAAGTCGTGCACGCATGCTCTCCACCACCCCAAAACACCAAGCCCACACCTCCCTCCCGACGCATTTAATCGCACCGCTGCTAAGTGGTTACATTAGACAAGAAGGTTTGAATTGACAGGCGTATAACTTCAGGGCCATAAACGCTGAGAGGCTCTGCAGTGAAGGAGACGAGCAGCTCTGCTGACAAACCCCGGGCCGAACGCCCCGGCTGGCTGGCTGGCTGGCCGGCCGGGACCAGCAAATAAAGGGTGAAGCTTTTAGGCAACGAGCAGCAGGTGATCTCAGCTTTTCTGCAAGTCCTAATGCTCCTAAAAGCCACTCTCCCCGCTTCTGTAATTGGGCATCAGTAGTTAATGTAGTATTGACTGCATTACATGCTCCTGTGCATCCTTTCCCACTAATGCCATTTGCATCACCTTGTACATTTACCATATTGCTCGGCCAATAACTGTTAAAAGCAATCTGAATCATGAATCATATGGAGAACTTTGAGCCAGACAGACATCCAGAGGAGACAATTTACAGTTGAGTTAATTTAGCTGCATTTGCAGTGCACTGTGGCTACAGCCAGACAGACCAATTTATGTCTCCGCTGCCATCCTTTTATTGGTTTTCTGATGAACAAACGAAAGAAGGCTCTGCTGAGAGATTTGGAGAAGCATGAAGAAAAAAAAAAACAAAAAAACGTCAATGACAGGTGACGCGCGTATCATTTCTTTTTGGAGGATGAAGCCCGGGTAAATAAAAA
Organism: Tetraodon nigroviridis; assembly: GCA_000180735.1. Classification (NCBI taxonomy): domain Eukaryota; kingdom Metazoa; phylum Chordata; class Actinopteri; order Tetraodontiformes; family Tetraodontidae; genus Tetraodon; species Tetraodon nigroviridis. The sequence goes on along the minus strand of CAAE01014581.1, from coordinate 2,072,600 downwards.
GGTGCTGGGGCTGTACTGTACTTGAGATGAGACAAAGTGCAGCATGTGTTCGGTTAGTGCTGGTGCTCAGTGTGCATGACAGCAGGTGGTCCAGGCAGCCAGCAAAACAAGCATGAAAGAAGTGTAAAAAAAAAAAAGAGAGAGAGAAACTTCATTAGTGGGAAGCCTTTACTGCTGTATGTCGCCTGCGTTTGAATATTCTGACTGCATAAATATATTCATGCACACATAATTACTGAGGACTATAAAGTGATAAATGTCCTGCACATCTGCACGGCTCTAATCTAAAATGGGACTTCATTAGAGGCGAATTTGATTTAAATTGAAATTAATTAGATTGCCTCACCCATTAACCTGAATACATTGAAATAGATAAGTGGAGAAAGAAGGCCTATTTGGGAGAAAAGTGAGGGAACGACGCGCACGGCGCCGTCCGTGATTTGCCATCAAGTTGAAAGCAGAGCCCGTCGTCTCCCATCCGGGGGCAAGTCACAGGCTGCCTCGCTAACTTCGCAGGCGCAGAGGAAAAAGCACCTCAAGGCGCGCAGAGAAGAGGGCTCACAAGCGAGCACCGCGGCGTCCGCGGTCTCTGCTCAAACTCCGAGTCCCGGCGGAGCTGCTGCGGACACATCCGAGCCCCATCCGCCAAACTCCGCCGCGTCTCCGCTGGCGCAGCCCAAGTTCACGCTCCGGAGAGCAGCCGGGCACGGTTGGGGTTCCTTCTGAAAGGAAGCAAAAAGGGGGGGAGGATTCCCGGAACCTGCTGCCACCGAGCGGGGTCGAGGCGGGCACCCGGTGCCCGCGGTCCGGAGGGCACATTCGGCGTGTTGAACGCGCGTCACAGTTGCGCCCCAGGTTCCAACATCACACACACGGCCGGGTTGGATACTCACCCTCTTCCTTGTCCAACACCATCGTCCTGAGGAACGAGGAGTCCTTCCCCGGGCGATCCGTCCTGGGCTCCAGGAGGCTGGACCGTTCGCTCTCGCTCGGAGCTTCTCCTGGAAACGGCTTTGAAACGCGCGCTTGACTAGACTACGCCTCGATAAATCAAAACCCTGGAAAGACGAATCTCTGTCTGCACGCTGTTTTCCTCCGTCTCTCTCTCTCTCTCTCTCTCTCTCTCTCTCTCTCCCTCTCCCTCTTTCCTATCCGAAATAATTCAGAGAAACGCGGCGGCGGTGAGATCCGTCCGTCCGACCTAAGCAGCAACGCGAATGAAAACAGCGACCAGGCAGCGTCGGCTGCTCTCGGTAAATTCCATGCGAATAAAAAAAGCACCCCACACACACACACACACACGCACACGCACAAAACCCGAGCCAAAACAATGAGAAGCGGGATAAACGTGGAGCCGCCTGCCGCTGACCGCGCACCCACGGACGCCTGGAACGCTCAGACGGATCGGCTGGGCTCTCCGCGCTGCTCAAATTCTCTCTCTGTCGCTCTCATTTGCTCCGAATCGGCAACTAAATTCAAACAAATCCGATCGCGGATCTGACAACTGCTGGAAGCCAACTCACGCCGCCGCGCTCCCAGGTTGTGCCGCGCTCGCCGCTGCCGCCGCTGAATAAATGCGCGCTGTTTCCAGAGAGCCTCGGATTCCCCTGTTAATTAAATCAATTCATTATGCTCAGATCTGATTAGCAGCCCTTCCCCCCTCTTTGAATCAATTATTCAATACACAAACATAATTGCTTGTGCCAGAGGTGTCTAAGTATTAGCTTATTTAACTCCAAGGACACTAATTACCCCTAGGGCAAGGGAACTTTTCTCATTAATTCTGACAAAACACAAAAGCACAGTTAAGGGAAAGTGTGCGTGCGCGCACGCGCGTGTGTTTGAAAGGAAGAGAGAGCGAGAGAGCGCGCGTGTGTTGCGCCTGCCAGTTTGAATGGTCGAGAGAGAGAGAGAGAGAGAGAGAACGCGCATGTACGGAAGGTTATACTGGTGCACGGACGCGGGGGCGCGCAAATGAGAGAGAGCCATAGGGGGAGTGAGAGAGAGTCTCTCCATCCTTTCCGAATACAGTTGGAGTCAACATAAAACACATTATTATTGTTTTCCTTCTCTTTATGTTTTGTATGCAGCAGGATTTAATGGAAACAGGGCCGTTCTGTGGTCTGCTTAGCAGTTAATTAGTGTCCAGACGCAGTTATCATACAGGCTGCAGATAAACACGTTCAGAGGAGGCAGCATAACAGATGGGCTGTGTTTTTGATTAGTGGCTAGATAGACGGTTCGGTTTCAAATCTGCTAATATAATTGTTGTCTGTTATTGCCAAGATGAAAGTGTTGCTGTCTCATTGCGGAGCCTTAAATAGCACCACTTTCACTTGCCCTGCAGAGACTGTTAACCAATTAGGGGTGAGATCCAACAAAGATTAGCCATTTAGGAGAGTGGAGTGGAGGATGGCTACAATAACGCTGGTTAGTCAGCAGCCAGCAGGCTGTCTCTGGTGTGAACTTGCTCGGTCTGCCCTTGCCTTCTGTTAGATCTTTGCAGCAGATATTGCAACCCAAGTCTGAGCACATTATCATTATCAGCTCTATAATCAAATAATTACTCTCAAACTTCGCATCAAGTACCTCGCCATATTTGGTGCGGTTTCTGCAGCAGGAAGGCTGCTTTTAAGTCTATTTTTGCTGTGGAGGAACTAGTCTACAGGTGTCAGACCAAGTTACCAGAAATGCTCTATTTTGGCACGTCATCATGGCAGGAACAAAGGACATTAAAAAAAAAAAACAATATTAACTCCACCCACTTTCACTATACAGAAATAACTAGCTATGGCTGCTAGCTTACTTGCAGCGCTAGCCCTAATCAGTAAGAATACAAATGTGGGAGACATTAAACCAAAGCGTTAGACAGAAGAATACAACCTACGTGGTATGACTTTTACCACCCTGGAGGTGGGAGGATGTGTTTAAGGTCCAACGAGGCCTTTTTTATCGGGAAATAATGTACCTCAGTATAGAGTCTATACTTATAGCTCAGGCACAGCGATGTACAGAAGCATGTGTTGGCTTATACAAAAGCCCCCAGCTGATGTTTTTAAAAGACCCTGAAAACAGTTTGTAGCCAGTCTCCAACGTTTAAATGGAGGAAAAGGGCAACAAATGGATCAAGGCCAAGTCCAGCCAATTCTAAGCATGTATACGCCCCACTGGAGGGCACCGAGCCAGATAGGAAAATATCAACTCTCGCCTGTCACGGCTGCTGGATTTGGGTGTTGGGCTTGTGGAGGTGCTGCCGTGTACGCCTTATTTGTGGATAGTAGCAACTTTTGTTCACCTTCGTTAAAAATGTGTAGCCTTCAGGAGACGCTTCCTGCCGTTGCAAATGTGACCAGGAATTCACTCGGGTGAAAGAGGCGGCTCTTTGGGGAGCTCTCCATCTGCATTTCAGCAGTTTCATCAGGATATTGAGTGAAAATAATTATATTCAGATTTAAGTGCATTTATTTTTGAATGTCTGCTGCCAACTGGTGTATACAAACTTGTTTCTGTGTTTGATAACCATCTATTGGCTGCTTTAATGGGAGCATGCACCACAAATCCAAGGTTTGAAGCTCACTGTACATAGCCCATAGGGATAATTTCAGTTCTCGGGGCAGCCTACTGTGGTGAGATTGGGTTGGCCCTGAAATCAATGGCCTGATCCCTCTCTGTCCAGCTTCCTGGCTGACATGCTTGACTTTTCATCTCCACGGTCACATAGATTGATGACTTATGACCGAGAATGTATGTTTGCTGACCTCTAGCAAAGTGAGTGGCACATAATTATTCCAATCACACAGAAAATTGGAAGGGGAAGAGGAGGGAATGGTTGGGTGATGTCCAATAGCTGCTTGACATTTAAATGCAGAGAGAGAGAAAGAAAAAAAAACAACCCCTATGTGAAGATCATTCACATGTGTGTGTGAGGGCCAGGTGAAGTGTTTTACCAAATGACATGGGCCTGGGTGTTTCCCGTGTTTGAGAAGCCGGCTGGTCAAACACGTGAAATCCTCGGTGGGCTGGTGAGGAAGGTGCAGAGACAACAGGTTTAGCTGTGGACCATCTCAATGGCCTGAGTGGGCCCTGGCCAACACTCTACCAGACCGAGTCTTCCGCTCTCCCCGTCCTAACAGTGGGTCGACACTGAGTGGGCCTCTTTGATACGCAGTTAATTAAAATTCATTCCTGCTCATGCATTAGCCATACCCATCTATTTATGGGCGGCTCTCAAACGTAGCCACTACAAAACAGTGCACTGTAATTAACCCCACCTAATCAGATAGAGCACCGGAGTTGTGTTCCTATTCGTCCTCAGGCACACAGCCCGGTGGACAGGGGTTTCGCAGAGAGGATGAGCCCATTCTATAGTTCAGAATGGCTAAGCAGATTAAAACCTCATATCAAACATGATATTTACAGGCAATGCTCTGCGGAGAGTGCTCCTTTTATGTTGGGTGGGGGAGAGGCTTCAGGGCTGGGCTTTTAAAGCCATGTCCCTTAATTGTATTCCGGCTAAGTGGGATGAATGGTGCTTTTTAATCAGACTACTGACGGCGTTCTGTGCTGTAAAAAAAAAAAAAAAAAAAAAAGAGAGAGAGAGAGAGAGACACACGGAGATGGCGCCGGAGAGTTAAGATGCTGAATGATATATGATTTTAATCCAACTGTCCTGACAGCAATATTTTAATGCATCCCAGCGTTAATCTGGCACCTGTGAGAGCCGGGGAGAGTCCCACTGCTGTGCCAAACTCTAAACGGGGCAGAAAGGGGGTATAAATAATACCAGCATTGGCTCCGGGCAGACAATCTTTGGTTATATTTTCTTTAATGTAAATGTTTTACGATCAGATGGAGACGCGGGCCTTACTGTTGAACACTTCTCATTTTTGTGTGAGGCCAACTCTGCTTTCCCTGTTTGAGATTTAAGGCTCTGCTCCTCCTAGTGGCTCACAAAAGCTCTGTCTGCCCCACTGCCTTGTAAACAAATGGGTTTAATGGCAGAGGATTTAAGAAAAAGGGAGAATATAAGAATTATCGGGATCTCTTTGATGCGACCTGACAGTTCACCATATAGAAGAAATGGGAAGGCTATAAGCTCCGATGTTCACCTAGTCAATTTGAATTTCATGACCAATCAAATGTAGACAAGGTGTCATTTGGTGGGTAGGGGAGAAGGGAGAGTGAATCCCTTTCCCAAACAGTTAATCCAACTTTAATCCTAGTCATTAGGAATTAGACATGCCGAGCTGTCCGGCCGTGCCTCTAAATTACAATCAAACGGTTACCAATTACACAAATTATTGATGGTAGATTCTCTTTTCAACTGCAAATTAAGGCTATTAAGGAAGGCTCCTTTTTAATGCAAAAGTGACTAATTAACCAGCGGATAGGAAATCTGCTGCCCAGATATCAAAAAAGTTCTCAGAACACATTGCAGAAACACAAGGGAACCAATTAGTTTAATTATCAAAACAGCTAATTAAAATTGCACAGTTCCTAATTAGTTCTTTGCTTTTGCCTCTAATTGACAGCATGGAGATAAATGGGCTGCCGATGAAAATGGGGAGAGGAGAAAAACAGGGGAAACTTCGGTGGAATATTTATGCTGACTTTATCTCCGTCTGTGTGGCAGCCCTTGAAAGTGGAAAATTAATGACCTTAATTCCCAAACTGTTTTTCCTCTAACGGTGCTCCCCTCTGTGCTCCCGGTGCACGCTCCTTTGTATGGCCCTGCCACCCTGCCAACTGCTGGAATGGTGGGAGGAGGGGGGGGGTTACTCTGGGCTGGGAAGGAGCCACGATCCTCCTCCTAATGTGACAGCTCCCACCTAACAATGGAGAAAGATGAAAGAAGGAAGCAGATGTAACCACTGGGAGCGTTGCATCATGGGACTACAACTCTGTTGCACTTCTTTAAAGCCCTTCTGTCATCCACAAGGGCACTAATTCCTTCCATGAAAAAGAGGGAACTCTGCTGGGACAGAGATAAAAGGCATTTGATGGCGCAGAAACACTTTTATATAAGTTTTTAATTTGAATATTAGATTGACGAATACGACATCTGGCCAGTGAACTGCTTACATGTGCACATTAGTTGGCAGCCTAAAGTGGTTTTTAACAGATTTAGGAACGCTGAAATGTATCACTCAATGCTGTGATATGGTTAAATTATGGAAAAACATTCTCCGTAGTATTTCTTTCTACCTCTGACTGTTCCGATTGACCTGAGGAGTGTGATGGCGACCATGGGCGCCCTACCTCTCTGGTGTCTGTCCTTCTGACAGCCGCTCTCTCTTTGTCTGTTTTCCTGCGAGGCTAACCCTGTCATGTGTAATCCTGTCCTCCTGCCTGCACGCCAGTGACACGTGGGTCCTCTTGGCACATTAGTAGATATCTATCAAACTAATCAGTTTACGTTCGGGACTGTGTTAAAATGTAAATTACATTAATGCTCAAATTATGCATCAAACTGCGCAGATAGGCAAGGCCAGAGGCCGTATAATGCCGGGATCATTCAGTTAGTGTCGTCTACATGCAGTGTTAATGCACTCTGATTTCCCCTGCTCTGCTTCAAATCAAGTATGATACGTCAGCCATTTGGTGTCTGGAAAACTGGAGGAGCTTTATATGTAGCGGCGTAGAGGGCTGCATTAAAGGGAGGGAGACCATAGCCGCCTGTTGGATGATTTTTGTCTAATTCTGTGGAAAAGGACCGCGACTGTTAAAACTTTACTCACCCCTTAAAAGCTAGTGGATTTTAATTCACTCACAATCTGGAAGAGCAGGAATAAGACAGCCAGAGTGCAGTTGCCAACATACCAAATGTGATCTGAACCAGCCTTAATATTGCACCACGAAGGCACAGGTCTGTGCAAAGGTTTGGCCTGGAGGAACCTGCTGCCCATGGGTAACAAACACATGTCTCCTACTAATTGATTGTCTTGTGTTTTATTTATGGTGCAGCGGTAATTAGCGGACAGCATAATGTAAACCATTCATTAGCACCTGGCTGCCACTATGGATTTCACTGCTTTGTCTCAGATGCACACATCATTAGGGAGAAACAAAGACTGGAATTTATTAGCATAGCTTCTTATAAATATTCTTAAAGTCAGTGTGCCTTTAAGGGGGAACACAGGCCTGTAAAACTTTTGTCAGCATTTGCTCACTGACTCCATTTACTGCAGAATATGTTAAGGAAGCACAGTATAAATTTAATTTTAATTGTTTTGTACACACGCCAGTGAAAAGGAACTGATTGGATACAGTTCAGAGACAGTATATTAATATGTTATTTTCATATGTTAATTGGTTTGCATAATCTTCTCCCTTTGCTTGGTTTGGAAGTACCTGGCATGGTTGGGGGGTGGGGGGTGTATAGCAGACTCCAATTTACATAAAACCAGTTCTTCTGAACATTAAATAATAATGCATCTGCAAGCCAAAGGTGTGTTCAGTTAGCAGAAAGCACATTTTTATAATTCATAGTCCAGCTGTTTCTGTGCTTTCGAGTCCATTTTCCTTCCTGCCTGCTTTTAATGAAATCTTGTTACTGGAGAATTGACAGGAGTGAATTGAGATTTTAATCCCATTGACATTCTACCACGGAAATGCTCACCGGTGGGAACTTTTAATGGCGGGGCCCTGTAATCAGAAGATGCTTGTATTCAGCTTCCTACAATAATGAATCTCATCAAATGTAAAGGCCCGTGCTGCTCAAATTTCAAGGTTTTTGACCATCTCCATTTGAGAAATTCCCCAGGGAGTGTGTGATTACTCAAGTTTAGCAGTTTATTGCCTCATCTTTCAATAGCCACTGAAGCACAAAATTCTCATCTCGGTTGCTCTTTTTCCCCCTCCGCTTGAAGAACAGGCCAATATAGACTGCAGAACAGCTGCTCAGATCCCGAGGAACTGCTGTTGGCACTCCAGCGTTATTAGCTGCCACCATCATTGTCCTCTCGCCGTGTCATTTGAAGAAGGAAAGCTAAATTCCATGACAAAAATCACTGGTGTGGTTTTAACTGTGTAATTGTCACAGTGTTCGTTCTGTTGTGGCTGCGGCAGATCTCTGCTCTATCGATTTATGTAGCATTAGTGATGGAGACTAGTGTAAAAACAACACATTGGCTTTGCCCAGACAGCATTTTAACAAGGATCGTTTGCAGCATCTGAAGTATTTTGATAGAAACTTTAAATAACCTTGCAAAATTGACTAGATTTGACATAAACAGCAGCATCTACGACTGTAGACGTGTTCGATTCTTCATTGTGA
>CAAE01014581.1:2051050-2064196 GCA_000180735.1 Tetraodon nigroviridis | reverse complement strand
GTTAGCACATACATTATATCCACTCCATATTCTTGCTTTGTGGGTTTAATGAAAGTTACACATAGCACACTTGCAACTGCACATTTTATTTTGTGGTAGGTACTCTTTTTGCATGGCAACATTTAAGCGGAGTTCCTAATAAAATGTACAGCTGGTATTCAAGCTAGTTAAGCAACATGGCAGGAACAGGACTAATGTATGCTAACCTACCTCACAGATCTAAACACACCAAACTGTAACAAAAAACTCAAGAATGAAATAATGTAGACGATGCAGTCTAGCTCACCAACAAGCAGAGGTGGAAGTTGGGGCAGCTGGAGGACTGACCCTTTAGTTACCTGGAGACAACAGCTTCAGACAAATCCAGCTGAAGGGTAACTGGAAGAGTCAAATGGGGATTACCACATCAGAACCAGACAGGCCAAGATGTGTCTAATAGCCTTGAACCAGTTGTCTGAGGGCTTCTAGGACCTGACGGCCCCAGGACCTAACAGCAAACGGGACTACGGATTTCTAGAGTTTTCCCAAGCCAATGCTTGATTGGTGTAGTTTTTTCAGATAAACTAAGATGCAAATTTTTTTGCTATGCTTGCCAGCATCTATAGCATCAACTGCATCAACCCGACAGCTGCAGCAGAATGCACATAGAGCGTTATGGGACGCATTGATTCGGATCAAGGTCAGATGACATTATCAACACAAATGAACCGTACCAGCATTGGCTCGTAACTAAGCCCTTCAACAAGGTTTTGGTCTGTTTCCCGCAGTCCCTCACCAGAATGGAATTGCTGTTTTCGCACATGGCCCAAAGGGAAAACACCGAAAGGTAAATGGACCGGTGTAAGTTTCAGCTGAACTTAACAAGGTAGGTGTGAAAACACCCTGAGACATCTTCAGAGTTTCATTGAAGATCAATCACGAGCAGACCCATCCCCACGAGACCCTTAGTAACAGCCACTGATTGCTTTCTGCCGCGCGGGCCGTTAAGTGGAGTCTGGCAAAAGGCTCCTGGACAACACTTAACAATCAATCAGAGGGCGCCACCACTTCTTATTACATGCTGGATCTCCCCTGCGTTCCTCACAAACAATAATTCAGGTGGACACGAGTGACACTCAAGAATCACGGCCAGAGTTGTGCCCTGTGATTTAGCTGGAGAGTGATCCACTGGACTGTTGATAGGAACTCGTGTCAGGATTTACATAAACCCGCTGATTGAGCTGTACTGCGCCACAAACACACACACACACACACACACACACACACACACACACACACACACACACACACACACACACACACACACACACACGCACACACATGCACACTTATCTGGACAGTATTGAAAGGGGACTTTGGATGAGGTTTACTCTTTCCTTTGTCCTTCAATGATTGCTGGTTGTTTTGACTTTGAAACCCCAAGTTCTTGCTCACTGATGTTTTTACATTTTCATTCCAGCAAAGTTTACGCGAGAGAATCTTCTCCAGACTCTGTTACATCATCGTCTAGATACATAATTGAATTTGAAGGCATCCTGTTCCAAACAAGTCAGGCCTTTTCTCAGATGGGGTTTCCCCTCAAGACAACAATAAAAAAGAAATGGCAAAGTTATCAAAACAGAAGAAAATGGAAATAGGACTGCAGACGGTGTTTTATGCCTCACGAGCGTAAGAAGACACGCGGCAGAAATTTGGCCATGAAAACCTGAACTTAAGGTTTACAGATTGATTAAAGATTCCATTGACTTAATGAACCTTAAAACGTCCATCGGATGGTCAGCCAATATATGCTCTAATCTCTAAAACGAATGTCTGGCTGTGGTTCCTTTTAAATGAATTGATCTACTCAGCTCTCCCCAAATGGAGAAATGGCTAAGTATTGATATGATTCCTGACTTCTGTGATGGATGTGTTCAAGAGGGTAAAACATGATGCTCGCACTGGCCAGCGTGTACGCTGTGGGCTAGGAAGAAATCCAGAGAACAGCTTTCCCGGAGCTCTTCAAAGGCGCAGCAATATCATTTGTGTCACAGCTAATACTCGACTCACCTGCTTGTTGCCTTTTTTTGAAAAAGAAAAAGAAAAAAAAAAATCTAAATCAAGGTTAAAAGAAAGAACCTATTCACATCACTTTGGGCTTGAAAGCATTTAAATTTCCATTCTGGAAATAATTTTATTTGATAGTTTTTACTTTTCTAATTTTTCTTTTTAGTTTTCATTCTGCTTTCAGCTGCATTTATGCTGGATTTTTAGCGAAACAGCGACTTATTGAAAAAAGAAAAATCACTTCAAGGCTAAAATTCGGCTCTGTGGCAGAGTGAAGGATTCACACGAGCGTCACAACAGTTCTATGTAATGTTCATACAGCGTTGCAAATATTTGCCTAAGTCAGATTACACCCAAGGGAGACGGAGACGCCTGCATCCCTCTGTTGCTCCACTGCTGAAAGAAACGCAATGGGTGACTGTTTTGGCAGAGGTTAGAACTTAAACTGTTCACTTCCCACCAGAGGAAAAGCATTGTTCCTTCTCTCCAGGATAATGAGCGTGAGTGCCACGAATAATCACAAGTGTGTCAACTAGCAGCATTGTGATCTTCAGCATGGGTAAGTCCCAGATGGCATCGAATAATTTTGTCTGCGTTCGCTCTGGAAACTGCACAGCCACCAGTGTTTGATGTCCCCGCTGCTTGATTCAGTAGCAGGGAGGTGTTTAGTTGGAACTGAAGCAACCTATTCCCCCTCTGATCTTCTCCTCTTCTACACGGTTGTCAAAAATATTTCAGCTCGCCACTGACAGGCATTAATTATTCAGCCGCGTGGGTCAAAGGCCGTAATAATTTGAGCTCTTATTCATTCCTTGTCACTAAATACTGTGATGACAGGAGAAGTAATAAATCAGAAACACATTTCCAAAGATCTGAAGATTGCATTGTAAATGTCAGGATGAAAGGAAATTACAATTAGGGAGAGGAAATTGTTTCGGTGAGGCACTTGAATTTTAAAATGAACCAAAATGAACCATCAAATTATGTAAACATTTAATTATAAACCAATTTTGAAAACGGTTCCTCGTCTGTCCTTGGTGTCAGATCAGACCTTTGTTCTCGGCTTTCTATTAAAATTGTTGAAGATTTAAACTTAAAAAAACCCCCACTAATTACGTCTACCTTTGACTCAATGTACTTTTGGAAAGAATACAGAAGGCGGTTTGCTCATTGCTACCTATAAATCCTTTTGGGATTGTACAGCAAATGATAATCAAAGAAGCCTCTAAAAATACTTGCATGTTAAACAGGGTGGTGCTGCTCTACTTTTGTCGGTTTCCTGGCAGTGCCTCTCTCTGGCCGGCCAAAATGGTAGACGTGCAAACAAAAGATGTGTAGAGTGAGCTCGGAGCCAGGCCGCTGCTCGTGGGCATGTTAGCCGTTTTTCTGGGATCTGCCTGTCCAATTCCAAAAAAAGTATAGACCGCCCATTCAAACAACTGATGTTGCCGTGGTTACTAGCTCCCACATAACCACGCGTTGAGCGATAACTTCTGTAACCACACCCCAAAGAGACAGTTTTTCCTAGATTTTTATTTGCCTTTTGAGCATCTAGTGTGCTGTGTCTGGGATGTACCATCAAAGGTATCGGGGGTGTGTAGCAACCCCATTTTCTCTAATTAGATGGCAAAAGAGGATCCTGTGCCAAACACATGGTTTATAAGTGTTAGGCTGAATCAGTTAATTAATTCAGGGTGTTTCTGGAGCGTAACGGACAGTAATCCAATCAGAGCACCATCTCCCATTGCCTTTAAGGAGCAGGTGTTCTGGGTCTGTGGCACAACTTTGCTTTTTTTAGGAAAATGTCAGGATCTGAGAGACTGAAACAGATGTACTTGTGTGTGTGTGTGTGTGTGTCCAGGAATGGGGTTTTTTGGGTTTGTTTTTTTTTTTGCAATTATATACTGAGATAGCCACAACAACATACAGTATATGGCCTAAAATTCAGCTATTTTTTAATGACGCACATAGTTAGAGTGCATGTATCAAGGTGTGAAACAGTAATCTCAACAGTGTTGGGCTAATAGGAGATTATTATTCTTAAATAAAGCAAACAACAATTGTGATTCTATGTGGAAAAGGTTGTAGCAGCATCACAAGAAAGCAGTAATTACAGTATTTAAAACAATGTAAATTATGGAATAGTATCTTTGTTAGCACAGCCTCGTTGCTGCACAGATGCCACACAGCTCCTGCACGTGTGTGTTTTCCAGTGGGGGTGTGGGCAGACACATGCCCTGTTCACAGTGATGTCACGCAGCCTCTCCACAGACTAGCTGAGTAAGAGGAAGAACAGTTTCAACTGGAGAGATCAATTATAGATAGAAGAAAATGAATGAAGGAAAGTAATTTGATAAATTATTGTCTTGATGTTTTATATTATATACAAAAGCAAATGAAAAATTAGATTGTGCATTTGGACAAAGTTGGGTTTAATGAGTGTTACAATTATATTTAATTAGTAAGAAAAGGGAAAAAATGTGTCATGGGTATATACGTTTTTACTGGGGAGAGTAAATTAATAATTGTATTTGCAGCAATGGCAAATGGCCTGCCAAGGATGGTATGACTGTCTGGGATAGTCTGGGTGCGTCAAAACCACAGAAATGTCTGCCCCCACTCTTTTACCCTGCTGATCATAGGGCATGTATGTGCTCTCTTTGGTGCAGAAACTTAGCAGTCGCTGTTGAAAATGCAGCAACTTTAAGCATTTGTGCACCTGCAGCTGGTCAGTGGTGCTATTACAGCAGCGCTAATGCTAACCAATGATGAATAGTACAGGTGTGGTTCAGCCACATTTTTGGATGAGGATGACGCAGTTTAGACTTTAGTGATAAAATTCTCACAAAAAAATATAGGAGTTAATTGGTGGGCTATTTTCTTGCACTCTTGTTTTCGTACTCCGATGGATTTGTTCAGTGCTGACTTAAACAGTCCTTTCAGCATTAAAAAAGCTGATATGCCAGCATCCGCAGCTGCCTCGGGAAAGTAAATACAAATTGTAATTAGATGGGAAAAACTTTAAAGTTGGATTTCACTCTCTCCTTTGCATGAACTGTGATGTGATGAAGCCATGGGACAAATAAGGGGAAGAGGGGAGGAGCGGCGTTGGAAGCGAGGGAGGAGGGATTTGAGGGACGGGGGAATTAGAACTAATTTATGTGTGAGCTTCTCATGCCGTCTCTGGGATGCAGCATCCCCTAGACTCTGTGTCCTGTGTCTTGAGAGGGAAAATGCAAATGAAGCCAGCTTCTAGGTGAGGCTGGGTACAGTTCCGGGCCCATGTTGGGACCTGCTTATGCAGTCACTAAACAAGTGTTCTTTGTCATGCGGGGTCCCTGGGGTTGAGCCAAACAAATCTTATCATCTGCAGCGCTGTTACTTAAGCAAAAATACTCAAGTTTGCTGACACTATTTATAAGATGAAAGACCCTCTTAAGGGAATGTTACAAATAATTTTTCTTTCCAATTAATTTGTGTTGTGAGTATAGTTTCCCGCTGCCTGTATGAACTCCCCAGTGAATCGTTTTTGTGTTGACTCGATATTCTGTCTGTGCTCGATATTCAATGTATCATAGAATAAGAGAGCGCTGGTTTGCATCGTTGGTTTGGTTCATGTTCCTGGTTGTCTATAGGATGTTTACTCTTCATTCATTAGTGGTTTTTTTTTTTCTTCAGAATATCCCTGATAGAACCAAAACCACAAATATGACAAATATTATTGATACAAATAAAATTCTCTCTATAATTGAATGTGAAGCATCATTTATCTATAGATTAAGACCAGACTGCTTTATTGGATTGCTTTTTCGTGCTTGAAATATGTTTTAGCAAATTGACCTAAATTCACAGGAACAAAAACAAAAAGAAGAAGTGTTTTACAAAATGCCCTCTAATCGTGGAAGTTTAGTGCTTAAATTGTTCTCATTGTGTGGAGAGGAGAAGCTGCGTTCCTGGAACAGAATCAGGTGCTAATGAAAAAATGTGTGATTCTACTAATGAATCTGATTTCTCAAGGCTGCAACTCTGGCTCTCAATTATCATCCGACATTTGCTAATGTGCACATTCAAATGGAAACGCGTCGCTCGGAATAAACTGCATAGCTTAATGACTTTAGAAGAAGGAGAGCCTGATGACATCCTGGCTCTCTCATCAACACCTCCCAGAGGCTGGCACACGAGATGGGCGGATAGAATCCAACTGGCTGCTCAACACAACCTAAACTTCAGTATTCATTTCTGCCCGAGTCAACAGGAAGTACTGCTTGTCTTCTCCTGCACTCGCTGTTATGCCTTTTTTTTTGCAAAAGGATCACAAAAAAAATAATGTACTTCACAAAACTAAATTTACTAGAGTTTTAAAGCTTGTTCAAGGACTTTTACAGTATAAGAAAAATCTCCTCTGACAAAAGACGCTGGCATGGCTTTAACAACCTTTTCATTACAGTTAGTACATTCCTGCTGGTCACTACAGGTGGAGAGGAGTTCTGATAAAACTTGAACTCCCATTGGAGTGACTCATTGTCCTTCTGTCTCCTCACACCCACCGATCCAGCGAGACGTCTCCTAAAATGTATTTACATTTTCTGTCTCAACTCCCCCCACAATCCTGGAGGTATTAAACTTGTGCTGTGTCCATGTGCTAGCCGTGATACTCATGAATGTGCGTGTCTAAGGTTATTATCCTAACACATTTGTCTGTTTGAGCGGGAGTTATGGAAGAGTCAGAACGGAGGCACGAGGCTTGGTTCCATGGCTCGTGTTCATCAGCATTTACTGGATATTTCCAGGCATTTTTTTGTGAGTTAAATAAAAATAGGTTCAGTTTGAGTCACCACAGCTGTGCAGCATGCGATCCATCCATTAGCTGCACACCTAATTGCTCCTAATGGGCATATATGTGCACATGCTTGTTTAGTGGAAGTAGCCTGGTTTGTGTGTGTGTGTGTATGTGTGTGTGTGTGTGTGTGTGCACGTTTGTGCCGCTCATTTGCTAAAGTATGCCAGTGATGCCCACATGCTCTCACATGGTCTGTTCAGACAAGTAGAAGTGTAAAATCTACCACTGCAGTTGCATGCAGATGATGTGCTTTGATGGCCTAGCTGCTCTTTACACCGTTGTAATTGAATAACCTACACAAAAGTCATTGCATTCCCTCTTTGCTCTCCCCTCTCTGTGTAACGTGTAAAAAGTCCTCTTGTAGCTACCTGGTAGAGCAACCCATCAACAGCTGTTAGAGCTGACTTGAAGGTTAAATATTAGGAAGGAATCCAATTTCTCTTGTCTATTCAGCTCAGCGGTGTGTTAGATTGCAGCTGGACTGTGCTTACAGAGTGTGGGATATGAAGTGAGCTAATCAATCCCCTCTGCTTCATTCTCAAATTCCTCTCATATCAGGTCCCTGCCCCTCGGGCAGGCCTTCTGCTTTCCGAAAGCCAATTCCACACGAAATAAGAACTGTGACCTGCAGCTAGAGGGTGAAGTTGAGTTTTCCCTTCATGATTAATCTCTTCTTGGGTGGTTTTTTAGAAAAAAAAAAAGGAGAAGGGGAGGATAGAGTGTGTGTGTGTGTGTGAGAGAAAAATAAGAAAACATGCAAGTCCCTGCCGTGCGACCTGCAAGCCCCCCCCCCCCTCCCAGTGTGGTGAAGCCCTGCTTATCTCGCGAGAAAGAGACAGGATTCATTTTTCCTGACAAGGTTTCATGTTGACATTGGGGAAATGATTAAACTGAGGTTGTCATAATTGTCATCTGAACTGTGGCGGCAATAAACATTTGAGCTTCAATTTAAATTAAGAAATTCTTGTCTGGAGTCAAAGCTGGAGAAATTGACTTCTGACCCAAAGATTAGGGAAAGAATTTTGCCAATAAACAGAGAGATATTGCAGATAATCTCTGTAATGTATGGGAAAATCGAGATCAGGGAAAATCACTCTGAAATGACAAGGAGCTGGCAGGGAGTCCAGGAACCAAAAACAGTCCCTAATGGGCAGGGCTTCAGAATTTATAACAAACAAAGGTGGAGTAATGTGGAATTGCTTCTGTGACCTAAAACAAAGAGATGCTCTTATCCAGCAGATGGGCTGCCAGCGTTGTGGGGTAAAGTGATATAACCTTAAAGTGGCTCTATTACATTTTACAGGTTATAATGGCATCTGTCACTGTGAGTGGACCTGTCAGACATTACTTTCATGCAGTTGAATCACTCCTAATGGCTGTGTCTCTAGGTGCAGGCCCACTGCTAAGCGCCGGGTGATGCCTGTCTAAGAACACAGACGTTAAAAGCAAGGACCGTTTCTGCTCTCACATTGTCCTCTGTTCGGTTTTTTGAACTAGGTTATCCTCTTTGTTGAAGGAAGAAAAAAAACCCTCCCCAGAGGACAGTAATGACTTAAGCGTTAAATGGTCAACATTGAAAGCATCAGTGTAGAACAAACGTGCCCACACTGGGACTCTAAAAGGCCTCTAGAAATGTTTGCATTTTTAATGCTATAATGATGATCCCACATTCAACGTACATGCTTTGCTCACCCACCCTGTAAATTTTTTAACTGTGTAAAACATTCCATTTGGAGAACCGGCCCATTTGCCTGCTACCACCTACCAAACAAATTGGTCGAGAACAACAAAGTTCAATCCTTGATGGAATATTTCTTTGTTTTCCTGCGTCAGCAGGGCACTTATGAATGTGTTCTTTTGCATCAGAGATAAGGTATGCTGGCCCACTGGGAAGCCAGGGAAAATGGGGTAAGGATTATATGGGAGAACAAAGTCCTACTGCTAGAAGCACCTCTGCGCCTGGCTAAACAGTGGGCACAGGCCTCAACACACGTCCTAATGGAAGAGTGAAGTAGTCTTCGTTGTCAGAGCGCAGGTTTTGGGCTGAGGTAAACAGCGAGGGTTAAGTGCTACCCGTCAGAGGCCCACTGACTGTATTTTATTCGTTTTTTATGTTTTTGTTTTATCAAAGAAATGCCAGTGCAGGCATCTGTTCCCACAGTAACCAGCTTGTTCTCTTTTCTCATACTCAAGGTGAGATGTGCCTCAGTTAGACAAATTAAACCCTTGCTATCACAGTGAAGCTTTTTAAAATTGCAACCAGTACTTTTTTTTAGTTATTTTAAGATATTTCTCTTATTCTCTCTTTTTTTTTTTTTTTACAAAATGAAAAAAAGTGACATTTGTGTAATGAGTAGGTATTCCATACTGCTGACAATTTTTAAAGACCCATCTGATCTGCTTTCACTGTCAAACTTGAGCTGCACCAACCTGTTGAGAATTTACTTGTCAGTGACTCTGCAAGCTTGCTGCTGTAGCATCACTGATGATGTTTAAGATGTACACATTTTCAGCTAAATGCAACAATGGATCACTCGCATTGCTAAGAACCTTACCTGTAGTGCATATATAGGCTAGGCTATATATGTGTATATTACCAAGATGTCAGAAGTGGCATTAATATTTACTGAACAGCATAGAAAATGACTCAGTTGCGTTTGTGTAAAGCCTCAGGCGGTTTCTGACTAAGCTTCATCATTTGGCTGTTAAAGATATAACAGTGATGATGTTCGAAGCAGGCGGAGGTGAAACGGCGTGCAGATCTAATGAGTCATTTGTCAAAGTGTTTAATTAGCAGAACTCAAACTTGCATGAAAGCGATATTTTCCATCACTGTGCTCCAGGTGACCTTGCCACCATTCGCACCCGAATTTACACCTGCTGAGTTCATTAGTTAGATCACATATTTGGATAGTTTGACATCCTGTGGAATCAGCCATGAGCCGGTGCAAACCTCAACACAATCCTGTAGCGTCCCAACTGCTCTGATCTCAATTGGGACGCATGGTTTCCACCTGGAGTAGCTTCACTACAACGTTGCAGGAAATGGTTTTCAGATCGGAGTGGACTGAAAGGTGCATTACACCTTCTCCTTGTGTCTTTCAATGTAACGGAATCACCACATCTTGTCACATATATTTAAATGTGGTTTGCATGGTACTGTTAGGTGCCAAGAAAATGTATTCAAACAGTAAAACAATATCAAACACACAGAAGAAGAGTGTGTGACAGGAAGAATTTTGGACTGTCCATGAACCTGCACATGGGGACTTGTCTTATCCATCATGGGTCTGAACCAGAATGCACCTGTGTGTTAGTAACTGTTGATCCACCATTAAGGTTTTTGTCAAAAATATGTTTGCTCTTGTGAAGGGTTGAAACATGCGAGTGTGTTTTTTGGCACTCAGCTGCGGGAGGGGGGGGAATCAGCTGTGGAGTGGCTCAACTGGAGGTGAGGTAATTATTCCAGCTCTTACCTGGTCACTAATTACTCCATCCATTTTGTGCAGTTGGATCAAGGCGGGTTTAATGTGTGCACTCAAAGAACGGAGCGTTCCTGAGCTTTTTGTTTGTTTAATTGTAAAAACACATTATGTAAAGAGTAGCTGGCTGATCTGGGCGCCTTGTTGGTCAGACGACCCGTGCACCCCAGCAGCTGGGTGATCTGCCTGACCTACAAAATACTTCCATTTTTACACCCGGATCTGCAGTTGCAGGAGGGTCTTTGTGCGACGCGCTAGTCTCTGCCAGTCTGCAGTGAACTGTGAGCAATTTCTGCAGAAGTGGAGTTAAATTTGACTAAAGTGGGTGAGAGATAATGAGTAGAGCGACTTGCAGAGGCTCTGAGCATGAGAGTGCGGGGGCCGAATGGTTCGGTGCACGAGGAGCGGAATTTCACTTCTCTCTGCTCACGTGCACTTTAGAGAGCCAACTTTTAGATGCATACGAGCGGAGTGACACATGACCATGAAAATCTATAAATGGGAGTAATCGGATAATTATAATAATGTGATTTGATGTTTTGGAAATGTGATAATCAGGAACCCTATCTCATATGTTTCAGGTCACTTATCAGTTTTTTGCTGTTGTTTTAAAGTACGTGCATAATTTAATTGTAACTTAAGTGTCAGTAAGGGAAAAGCCTAAAGTGGCTCTTCTTTGACTTTCAGTTGGTGCACGACAGGTCGGTTGGCGTTGTCTTCTGCAGACAAAGATTAGACATCAGATTAACTTGTATAAATGCATGAGGACTTAGGTGCACTTAGAACAAATCCAAGTATGTTGATCTGATTTCTTATAATCGGATTAGGCATCCTAAATTTATCATGCTCTTTACATGATCACCTAAATAATCTCATCACTCCAAAAATTAGACAGTAATCACATTTTTATAGTTATTTAAATGGCCAGACAACAGAGGGCTTTTAAACACTGTCACTTTTCAGTTCAGTTCTTTGAAATATTTATTTATTCCAGTGTTTCTCTGATCTCAACCAATTATTACTCATATGATGAATAACTAATGTAAATAACAATTTTGTGAAATTAGCTTTAAAATGAGTAATCCTTCATTCATTACTTTACTTATTACTCAGTAATGAAAGCAGACTCTTTTTATTTATTAGCCTTTTTATCTTTTAATTGCTTTGTAAAAGTCACAGCGGTCCTTAGCTGCCATTCATACAGTATCTTCGGTTTAATTTGCCTGCTGCCTAAAAGTAGGAGCGGTTCTCTGTTTTAAACTAGCTGCAATCTAACATACTGAGCTGAACTCACAATAATTTGATAGGGAATTATTGTGTGCTACATTGCACAATTTCATGGTACTCGCAAAAAGAAATGCAGTATTAATAGAAACTTTTTCCATCAGACATAACCTGCACTTTTCAGAGCTCAAGTTCAGCGCTAATGTCACCTTTTGGGTTAAAAGTGCTTAGCAGCATTCACTTTTTCTGTATACTGTTGTTTTAAAGTGACCCATAAAGTAATAAAATAGAGATCTCCAGCACATTAAATCAGCTGTAAAAATTGAGAAGACACATCAGCAGTCACGTATCTGTACTTTAGTCCATGTGCACACTTGAAAGGTGCAGCCTATTCTCTCGCATGTATTCATTGTCACACTGTGCTGTGCTCCTTAATCTCTCAGCCTTCTTTCATTTTGGCCCATTGGCTGAAAAGCAACATCAGTCACTTAAATATTGAGCAGCAATGGTGTTCGTTAGGGGGTAACTGTACATTCACCACCACTAGCCTTCACCTTTACCCGCAACTGATGCCCTCTTCAGCTCAGCAGCACATTTGGCTGGCTCAGCAAACACTGCAGACAACACCTTTGTTGTTCCAGATGTCAGGAGATTTTGGGACACATTGGGAAATTTCGCTTTTGTTTCCACCCTCATCATGTGAGGGCCTACACAGGAGTTGGGATGATGTTGTTTACCAGGCAGATGGATGGGAATGTAAAAATAGCTTTTTTGGGAGACTGGAACTATATTGCTTTATATACTGTTGACAGATTGAACCGTTTTCTTTTGACACAGTTTTCAGGTCAGATCCATGTCAGTGTCAGCAAGAGGATCCCCCCACAAGCCTGGCCCTGCTCAAGGGTTCTTCCTGTTGAAAGAGGCTCGTTCTGGGGTCAGGCTCTGGGTTTCTGTGGAAAAGATCTCGACTGAATTGATTGAGGAGAATTTGTAAACTCTGTATAGAAAGCCTGAGCTCTCTACTTTCCACTCCAGCATCCTTATTTTTCTTCAGTGGAAAGATGATCTAAATGGTGGATTGAAACAAATGAAAATTGATCAGTGAATCCCACCTGAGCAGCCATGCAGAGCGTTTTGGCCTCCAACTGTCACGAGTCCTGTCATTGGCAGTTGTTTTATTTACTACATCGTTGCCTTTTCTAATGTTTAATGGGTTAAAGGTTGATCTGCTGCTCAAATATCTAGCCCTTAAAGTTCGGCCTTCACCGAAGCTGTTTTTAAAGTGTTAAACTTTGCAGGAGGAATTTGCAGACCAGGTCGAAATATGAAATGTGGCACACCCCCACGGCTTTATTGCAAAAGTGGACTAAAAGTCGAATCCTTGCCATTAACCGCGCAATTGAGGATGTGGGAGATTGACACTTTGTCAAATGCTTTTACTGCAAGGTTGAGGGTGCGGGGCAAGAAAAGCTGCCTGAGTCACCTCATTGTCCTTTTGCATGATGGAGTGTGGATGCCCTCTCTCTGCACTGACTACAACTGTCATTCCAGGCT
>CAAE01014581.1:1931136-2029044 GCA_000180735.1 Tetraodon nigroviridis | reverse complement strand
GTAATTATGAAGGATTAGCATTTATGAATTTTAATCAGGAGGGTGGTAGGAGACACCTAAAGCTGCTTAGTGATTGCAAACGACAGCGTCTAACCAGGCAGCTTCACATCCCTCACTTTTCCAAGCTGTTTGTGTGTGTGTGTGTGTGTGTGTGTGTGTGTGTGTGTGTGTGTGTGTGTGTGTGTGTGTGTGTGTGTGTGTCTGTGGGTGTCTGTGTGTGTGTGTTTGTATTTATTTATGTGCTTGGACATAAACATAAATGCTCAGGGCAGACTCACACTAAAATGAGGAATAAAGATCTAATATTTTAACATCAGTCGCATTTTAGCTTATACTAGTGTTCGTGTTTGTGCATGTGCATGTGTGCGTGTGTTTGGCTGATTGTGCAGGGTGTATCTCCCCTGTCACTTTTTCTCAGGCTGGGGTTCTGCTCCTCACTAGCGTGTCACACTATGCAGAATAACCAATGGGTGATTATGTTAATGTGGGACTTGATCCATGTTAAATTATGCATAATGGATTGATGAGGCACAAAGTCATCAATTAGACAGATATCAGCACGGAAACATGTGACGCAGCATAATGCTCCTTCTCTCTGTTGTCACTGTGTACAGAAAACCAGTGAATGACAGCCAGTCCAGGACATCACACAGGCACGAACACACTACTCCTCATCCATCTAGAGTGTGTGGGTAGCCTCTTTAAGCCTGAGTTTTGCTTGTGTGATGACCCCATAACACCCGTGATGTGCACCCCAGAAATGCAAATGCTTGCTGCAGCGATGGAGTCTGCAACAGCAGCTGGTTCTCTTTTTACTTTTCCTCCTACGCATTTCCATTTCATTTGCTGCCATCTATTGTGGAGAAAAAAAAAAACATGGCCCAACTTAAGGGAAGAAGCCTTCACACAGCCTTGTTCTGCAAGCACTCCAAAATATCTGCAAATTTAAATGAAGAAATTTCCAAAAGTAGCAACCTGGATGTCAACCAAGTGCCCAAAGTAAGTGAGTGGTGCAGCCATATTTTGATGGTGTGTGTGTGTGTGTGTGTGTGCTTTCCTGTAAAAAACAGCTGCAATTCCATCTTGAGCTTTTCTTCATACTTGTGTGTGCATCATTGTCCGTCTGTGTCAGAGTTGACCTTGCTGTGTTTCGGATTTACAATCCTTCTGCTCCTCAGTGGAGGTGTGAGTCCATAACTGGAGAGCAGTGATGTTCAGCAGTGGGTCAGACACCACGAGAGGCCTCATCTCACACACAACAGGAGCTGGCTGCAGCGGCCCGGCCGAGCTGTGACCTCGAGCCAGCAGTGTTAACTGGTTTAGCAAGGTGGCAACGCAGGGCCCCGGGGATCTGAATGATACCACACCTTCCCCTCGTCAGCCTTTCACCCACACCCCTCTAAAAACAATGTCACACTTTCTGATACGTTTAGGCAACACTCACACATCCATCTGTGATGTTTTATTAAAACACATTTGCCAACACAGCCAGCACCCACAAAATCTGTCCAGCCGAGTGCACTTCTTTGTGTAAGCCACACTTTAACTTTCAAGCAGAATCATTACCAGCAGTCCGTGTTAACAATAAACAAGCTGCTGCACCTCCTCCAACAGCAGGAGCTATTTGAACATGCCTCAGTCAACATCCACACTTAGACTGAAGCCACAGGCTCAGAGATACGGAGTCAAATTAAACAAGAGTCGTATCTTAAGTACCGTCAGCTTGTTTTTCTCACTTGCAAGAAAAAAAAAAAGTTTGAAAAGATATTTTTTTTTCCTGGTGAAAGTGAAGTCCTTTCATCATCATTGACATCACTGTCATGGTCATCATCATCATCATCGTTGTTGTTGTTGTGTGACTGTTCAACATTAAAATGACAGCAGGACATATTTTGGGCCCCCACACTGACGTGATTACAGGTTTGCTTTTGAAGCCTTTAGAGGCCTCGACAGAAAATAATTGCTGCTGCCTGAGCTGTTTATGTAATAGTATTTAAATATGTGGACTTTAGTGGTTTCCTAGGACACATCACAAACTATTTTATGAAATCTGTCTTTTAGTCTTGCAGATCTGCCCCCACAATAGATCTTCTTCTTCACTCTGAGGCATAAGTGGACACGTCTTATTGATTTTCTTTCAAACCAGATTGCATTGATTGCCTCAAATATGGCAGATGAATCCAGCTGGTTGCACGTCCACTGGGAAAACGGGGAGCGGCAGACGGGAGCCATGGCTGGGTGTGCCACAGTTGGGGGCCAGGCTTCATTACACCATCTAAGAGCCCACTGGCCTGACACAACCGCAGCGTCGACCCTTCCCCGCATCCTCCATCCTCCACTTACCCCCAAATTAAACTGAGAGCTTTTTAATTATTTATCAATACCGTGCACTTATTGTGGATCAATCAGTGTGAATGGTTTTTAAACTTAATGAAGGGGCCTGCTCCGATGGACTTGTGAAAATTGATCGTGATCTGTGCCATTATGCCTTAAGTAAAAATGAGCTGTGGTGACAGCGGCGTCTGTAATTTGGGGTGTGTGAGGACGGAGCAGAGCCCCGCAGGAGTGCTCCCTTGCCTGAGCACAAGTGTGCTTCAGCAAAGGCAAACAGTATCTGTGCTGAAAGGCCATCTCTTCCTCCGCCATTAATCAAGCTCTTAAACAGGACACCCCATCTTATCATCACATCACACTGTGTTCACAGAAGAGGCCGGGCCTCTTCCTGGGGCCAGAAGCACTACGCACGCCTCCTCAGAGGACACTTCTCACAGCAAATTACACAGGTCCTTCCTACTCTTAAGGTTTAGTAAAGCTTGATTCATTGGGTGTCTAAGGCCTCTGGATGAACCGAAGCAACCCTAACTTTGCTTCTGCACTTCCATATTTCTCTTCGGGTGTCTCGTGTCAAGCAGGTTGAGGAGCTATTCCATCTGGAATTATTAGCCAGAGACATACAATGCAATCTAATTTCATAGCCTCACGTTCATTCACAATGAATTTAATGTCACAAGGGCAGTAAATAAGTCACTGTGCACTGTTTTTTTTAATCAAAAATAAAATAAAGCCTCAGGATGGATCCCCCTACCTGAATTGTTATGAAATTAGAAAAAAAAAATCACCTTTTTAAACAGTTACATCTCTGTCTATTCAACTGTGATGGGTAAATGCTCTGATATTGAATTCAGTAGATTGTTTGTGAGGGAACAAGCTAACATAAAGCAGAACTGCATAATGAGATTCTTATTTCATCCTGGGTTTTTTTTTTTTGCTTTTTTTTTTTGGGGTGGGGGTGGAATTGGATTATTGCGGTAGTATTTCTATGTGATATTGAGCACTGCAAAAAAAATTCACACCTATTCAAATTGAAATCAAACCTAGGTGCATCAGATAATCCTTTTTCAGATAGTATGAACTGACAGCCCAAGCCCACACACTGGAAAGAAATCATCTCTCCTTAACAAAACAGATATATAGCCTTTCTTGCCAAAAGCATTTCAAGTTTTTTTTTTTTTAAATACAAATATTTACCAGCCAAGTATGTGCTTGATATTTTTCTCCTTGAGGCATAAACAGTCATATCCATATTCATAGAGAATTTGAGCCTGTCTCCCGATCATCATGTCACAAAGAGTCTTAGCAAAAGCGCCTTTCCGCTAGCTCAGTTTGTCGCTGGATCAGGAAGCCTGATTTTGTTTTGAATCCTGGAGCATTTTGAAACGTCAGACTGTATCAGCAAAGGAGCCCGTGATGGCTGCGGTTATGCAGCATGGCGGCTCTGGCGAATCTTTCTGAAATGGCTTACTTCAGAGGGAGTGTAGAGACATAAGCCTGAAAGAAGGACAAGGTTTAGCACGGAGATGAGTGGCGGGTAGCGGCTGCGAGGGTGTGATGTGCTCGTGGTGGTGTCAGTGGTTGCGGTGGAGCTGTGAGAGGCTCTAATGTGAGAAAGAATGAAGCGGAGAAGATGGAGAAGAGCGAGGGTGTCATTTTTGTGTTGGCAGGCAGCTGTAATGCAGAGTTGGCTCAAACCCAAACTAAACCTAAGCCTTAGACACATTTCTTGAACCCTGCTGGAGCTCTTAGGAAAAGTCCAGCACCTCAGCGAGCCACGGAAGAAGGGGCCACTTTGAGTCCTGGGTGGTGGAGGAGGTGCCGCCATGTTGGTTCTGAACGAATTAATGTTCCAGCGAAAGTCTCCTTCACATCTCTCCTCAGAGTCCTGCTGGAGCATCAGATCCACACGCACGTAACAGCAGTCCTGCTCTGATAAACTCACCTGCTTCCGTGCGAGGCCGTTGTACATTATGCATCGTGCTGAGTTCTGACATCAGCACAACACCTGTTATTTGTCTGCACAAAGCAGCCCTACAAACACAGGAAGATGTCTGAGGGCCTAAACTTCACAGCTCTCAACCCTATTAATATTTCAGCTTTTATGTGTCTTTCACGGGTCCTGCAGCTCTCGGCCGAACGCCGTCCTCTATTTACTCCGTCCTTTTCTTCGTCTCTTTCCATTTCTTCACGTGTTGGTCTTGTTTCCTTATTTAATGAGGTCATCAGCAAAGTACATTATTACATGCAAAGCAGCCATTCTTCTTCACTTCAGCTGCCCTTTGCAGCTAAATTAGTAATGAAGGCTTTCATGATTTTTTTGGGCGTTGACATGGTTGCTGAGAATTTAATGAACAGATCGATACCGCAGCCGGGGAGTCGGAACAGATAACCCGCTACAAATCACAAATCATGCATTGTAGTTATCTTTCTCTAACTGGCAAAGTGCTCTTTAAAAGGGCGGCACGCTCCAGAGGAAAAACAGAAGAGGAAGAACGACAGTTGGTGACATCAGAGAGGTGGCGACAGCTGAAATCCTCTGGAGCCCTCTCTAAAAACCTTGCCCCCCTCTCCCGGTGTGAAGTAGCCGACAAACACTTCGAGGGGCCTACAACAACAGAGAGAGGGGGGAAAAGTAACTTGGGTTGTAATGAGTGACCTTTCCACGGAGCAGCCAACATGCATTTTTATGCCAGAGCATAAATAGCTGAGCTACATAACAATTAAGGTAACCTTTCTGTTTGAATAAGAGGCAATTGCTCAGAGAAGTGAAATAACATGAATGATAAATTATTTTTGTAACCCAGTGCACAGACAGTCAAGAATAAGGAACAATGAAGTGGGGGAGAGAGGAGCGGTGCCTTGTCTCAATTGCAAATCCCAGTTATAATGCCTCGTTAAAAAGATTTGGGAAGGCGAAACAGAAGCAGACACAGTCTCTCTTTCTTAAAGGTAGACAGGTCTCAGTGGGATTCATTAATGTGTGTCCCAGTGGTAGTCTTCCTCTTACAGCACAATCGCCTGGGTTCGCACCAATCCAGAAATTACACCTAATTGGACAATTACTCAAACTCAGAAACCTCCTACAATAAGCCAACAAGGCTCCTAATAAACACCTTGTCTTCTAATAAAAACAAGGAAGTCATTTGCTTCACCCAAGAGGCTCCTTTTTTATCTGTGCTAAATTTATTTTTAAAATAATTGCAAGTGTATTGAATAAGAATATTAAAACAGTAGCTGAGAAAGGGGAACATGCGCTTACGTGTGCGTCAGAGGAGGAGAGAGAGCAAGGCAAACCCTACCTTAGGCTCCCTATTCTCCTGAGGGACAGCTCATTTGTTCCTCAGATAGGCGTCTGCAGACTGCAAACTGCAAACTACACTATCATAATATTATCGCTGTCAAGCCATAATGAAATAATTACTGTTTTGTCTCCCGTTCAACCAGCCATGGCCAGCCCAGTCCCTTTGACCCCACCCCCCACACAGAAAAAATATGATCATATTTCCACCGCGTGTGGAACATTAATTGAATGTTGACTGTGATAGCATATTTCAGTGTTGATCTGAGACTAGATCCTCTGTCCAAAGGCTGATTTTACTCCTTTAAAGTCAACAGAATTGTTGACTTTTTGTTCTGCTCGGTTCTCTTTGGTTTTTTTTTTTTTGTAAATGTTGAGCCTTTTTCATGACTTGAATTGGTCTCGTTTTTGAGCATTAATTCTTAGCGTTTAGCTTCAAACATCAACCTCCTTTTCCACTACATGGTATTCACTCAGTTCATCAGCACCTTGTACTTTCAGCCTCCACAGGTTAATTTTCACTCTCAAGCTGTGGAAAAGAAGAACCCTTTGGTGTAACTGACTCCTGAGGTAACATGCAAGCAACGATGCTGCATAAATTCACACATGAACAAAAAAAATGGGGAATAATAAATTGGGTTGTGAAGAAATAAATAACTTAGGGCAGCAGAGCATAAAGCAGGAAAGATAGCTGTTTGTTCAAAAGCCATGTTGATGGGATTGTGTTTTTGATTTGTGGTATGTTGCTTGTTGCCACAGCAGGGAGAGTCGATGAGACAACTGTTTGTTTGTAGGGACGGTAAACACTGTCCACGGCTGCAGCTTCGACTGAGCCTTTCTCCTCCAGCTCCTCCTGCAACTCAGGCTCATCCTCCAACCTCTGCAGCTGCCCCGCCATCCAAAACTTTTGTTGTTCCGTTTGTGTTACTACGAAAAAAATGCAGCACTTTATTTTTTTGTAAGCATTTCAGAGACCGAAAAAAAAAGTGGACAAATATCTGTAAACATGTCCAATTATTGTAAATTTGCAGCTTTGGTAATGTGAATCTTATATTGCAAACTGGCATTTAGTCAATTTTATATTCATAAATACCAAACGAGTTTGATTTCTACATTTTTATTTTTAACTAGGGTAAAGGAACAAGGCAAAGGGCTTCTGTTGCACCTGGTGCTTGTGTAATTTTAGCCTCTTGCACAAATACACATATGTGTGTATATATAAAAGGCCTGTGAACTTTAAAGCATCCTCTCCTTCATCTGACCTTTCTGTGCTGGGCACCAGTCTGGAAACTTAGCAGCCATTTTCACGTCTTGCTACTCACGTTAGCCAAACAGACAGATAATCATAGTTGACCTCACACAAACAGGGACAGCGGTCTAACACCTCTACTGACAAAAGTTCAACAAAATGCCACTCTGCCGTCATTACAGAAGGAGAAAAGAGGAACAAAAGCAACAGGGAGAGGAGATGAGAAGCTGCAAGAGCTGGACAGTGACAAATGGTGTGGAAAAAAACAACAGGCAGCCTTCTGAGGGGGAGACGAGTAATACTCGCAAATAATTAACTGGGTAAATATTGGAGAGCCGACTGACTAATTACTTCATACGTCTCACTGCGCTCTCATTATTGTTGTTGATGCAGTTAACCCTTTCCCACAAGGCGTGGTTGCACACCGAGCTCTTTACAGCAGAGTGGACAAATTAGCTTTCATGGGTTTCTTTTTCCTTTAGTTATTAATGCTGTTGTGGTGCAGAAGAAAACCGAACCCACGTCGAGGGACATTTTTTCTAGGATTTTCGCCAAGACCAATGATGAGAACTGTTTAAAAGGATCATACTTTAGTGCACGTTTGGCTCGTTGATTGTGAATACAGTAAAGTTTGCATTCCTGCTGTTTATTTGTTTTTTAGAAATGGGTCACAGTTGCTTTACCCAGACACAAACTATTAGTAGAAATCAGTTAACCCTCACTTATTTGATCCTAAAAACAATGGGGCCTTCATTTCATTCATCAGCAACCTCAGCCTCAACTTGCATTCTTAGTTTGATGACCAAACAACTTTACGTTAATTTAGCAGAAGGTGCTCGTTCCTGGTTTGTTTTCCCTGCAACAACTTAGAAGTAGAAATTTTAGTTATCAGAAACTAATTCAGATTTTTCAGCTACAATAATTACCACTAAAGAATTATGTGATGCATCCACACCTCCATCCAGAAGGTCCCAATTCACACGTAGGCATGGAAATGGAGACAAATGGGAAACTAACAGGGAGAGCAAACAGTGATGGATGTATATGCTACAGAAGAAGCCACCGGATGGGCTTCTAGCAGCGTCAGAAGCTCAGCATGTGGCCTGTAGCTCCCCCAGTGGCTGGTCCCGATATTTGCGGAGGCAGCTGGGCCGAGCCTGTGGCTGAACAGCCAGAATAATATGCTGCCTGAGTTTAAAAAGTTTTTCATTATGGGAATTTTCAACTGATTTATATTCAAGCCGATGCCACATTCAGTGAAGGTCAGAACTGCAAACTCTTGACAACAAATATCCCAGCACGCACAGCAGCCCGGTCAGCGGCCAAAAGATAGACTCCAGGCAGAGGATTGCTTTGAGTCGGTGCTGTGAGGCTGTGCTGTTAGCACATCGGTGTCGGTTCATCTTACATTGGAGTTGCAGGCAGCCAGTCAGGTAAACTGGTGAATGTGCTCACACAAGGACGTTTCTCCAATAATCTTCAAGGCGGTGGTTAATGACAGCAGCTGTGAGGCAGGCATGCACCACTTCCAAGCTGATTTAAGTTTAACGAGCCACTCCAGAGTGCTATTGATTCAAATCTATATTTGACAGGATACACTGTGAGCATATATTAAATGGATAAGAACACCTCTTAGACACTCAGAGACCATTTCCAAATGGAGGAGAAAGCATTAAAACAAGGATAGTGTGTCTTTTGTCAGAGCTTGTGTTGGTATAGATGAAGAGCTTTGGTCCTTGTTTCTGTCATTTAAATTTTTCAAAAGGAGAAACTACAGGGTATATTTTTACTCCCTAACCAGTTGGCAGGATGTTGTAAAAGGGCTTTGCAATGTAAAAATGATTGATAACATAATGAAACCAGTTGAAAAAGTTCTTGTTTTGGAAAAGGATATCAGACATAGAACCTAACAATTATTAGTAGATTTTTTTAAGGATGTTGACAAGGTTTGGGTTAGGTAAGATGTAGGTAACTGTGCAGCTCTAGGAGCTGTGCAATTCTGGGCTGGTCCAAAGACCTGGGGGAAAGACAGAGCGTTGGGTTTGACATCGTTAATACAGACGGTTCTTTCCAGCAGGAGCAGAAAGCTTCCAGGTCAGGCGGGGGAAAGCTGGCAAGGCGGCAGAGCTGGAACAGGCCCCGAGACTTGAGTGAGGATGTTGGCAAAAGAAGACAAGAATTTAAAAAAGTAGACAAGTAAACCTTGCACCAGCTTTTAGTTATTGGCCAGCGCTTCATAAAATAAAGGCTGCAAGACAGAAAACATGCTGACTTTTCTTGCTGTTGGAATGGCAACATAAGCTGGCTGGCACGCTGTGTCTTGTATTTTTTATAGCACTTTCTCAGTGGTTGGCTTTGGACGTTGTCTACTCGAGTACAGCTGTTTCCATTTACGATATAGACTGTACGAATTTAGCTATATAAGATAACTGAGAAACCACATCTCCAAGAACGAGGTCTTCACTTCACTTCAGTCCAAGGCTGTCCAGAGTAGCAAAGATTCAGCTGGTCAGTGTCAAAACTCTTAATAAACTATTATTATACTATTATTATTATGGTGCTTTACAGCTTAGTTTGCACATCTTATTGAGGGCAACATAGACACCAAAAAGGTCACTGAAAGGGTCTCTTAAAAAGGTTTTTTGTTTTTATTTTTAATATTATTGAGGAAAAAAAAAAATTAGGTTTTCAAAAAGTATTAAAATGCTCTGGTATTCATTCTAAGTTGAAATAAAATTCCAAAAGTTAATTCCTTCAGCAACCCTATGTTCACTCTAATAAATCCTAATTAGGGTCATGGCGGTGCTGGATCCTATCCCAGCTGTCACCAGGCAAGAGGTGGGAGGAATACACTCTGGACAGGTTGCCAGTCCAACAGAAGACACACACGGTACGGGAGGTAATTTATACCCACCAATTAGTCTAATGCTCGTGTCCTTGGACTGTGGGAGGAAACCGAAATAGATGGAGACGGCCCACACAGACACATGGAGCACATACAAACACATAAAAAGGCTCACAGCCTGTAATTGAGCCGTGGGGAAACCCCGTTAATCACTGCTCCGCCCCTACATAAATAGTTTTGTATGAAATGAATAAAATACCGTAAACCTCTTGCACACACAAACTTTGTTCCCTGTAATGAAGTGGCCGTTTGAGAAACAACTCCATTATCACGAACCTCATAAAAACTGTGGTTTTTCTGCGTCACGCTTGGCAAGCAAAGCCGTAATTATGAGCAGCTACAACAAATTTAAGACTGCAAAGTACATCTGCTGAATGGTACCTGATTTACAATCCGAGTTACAAGCGACAATCGCAACCTGCTGCATTTCAGACGAGAGCTCTGCGATCATGACTGAGTGAAGCAGAGGAGGGCTGGAAAGATGAGTGCATGCGTGGTCATTTTCTGCTCACAGCCCTCGCTTTTATGATCCTTTTTTTTCTTTAAGGCAAGTGTTTGTGAGCCATAATTAATAATGCCTGCTTGATGATATGCATTTAGAAGAAGGATAACAAATGTTTTCAAAACCGGCCACGAGTTGGAATCTGTTTCCCCCTACCAGCCCTACTGACAGCTTCCTAATGCTGCCACATTAAAGTGGTTTTCCAGCGCGTGTGATGCAGCTTTAACTAGGTCCCGGGGGCATTGTTAGTTATCATTGCCTACTGCTGGTGTGAGCCCCGGTGAAAGCAATTTTAGCTTTCCTCCCAATCAGTGGTGCAACATGAGAGATGGCCAACGAGAACAAACGGCCCGGCTCACCACTTCCCGCCGCCGATCTTATCTGAAATGCTGCTCCTGTCCCGAAAGGGCCCACTAACGCAACAACCCAGCGCCCCCTCCCTTAAAAAGACATGAGACGGTTGGCCCCAGGCCCTCCCAATTCATGCAGATATCCGTAAATTAGACTCATAGAGACAGACCAAAACGTCCTCTGAGGGTATTAGACATGGGCACTTATGCCGCAGAACATGTGAGGAGCTTTCCGGGAGTGCAGAGGGTTTGATCAAAATACATGAAAATGCCATCATGAAGTCCCACCTCAGTTGAGGGTTTACATGTTTCTATTTTGGCCTGTTATGTGTGTTTCTTTATGGCATCAATACACTCATAGCTGCAGGCAAGGTAAATTCAAATCAAAAATAATGATTTTTTTTCCCTTTCATACCTGCTGCCTGTGATGTATTTATTTCTTCCATTGGGGAAAAGACAGTGCTCCTGTTAGTGCACCATAAGTAATTTAAAGAGCACAAGTTTTGTCTATTTAAAGCAGTATTTTACCAGATACCCTATCTGTTTTAGCAAAGATGGCTCCTGGAATTTTTTATAACATTACGTTTATTACTGGTGGTCCTCTTCTGGGGTTTATTACAGTTTCAAGCAGACTGGTTTTTGGATTTGCAGACCATTTATGTTTAAACTTAATCTGCATCGATTTTTTTTCATGATTACTGCAACCGTGCGAGACACTGCCCTGTCACAACAGGTCTGGTTTCTTGAACTAAATCCAGGTGTGACAGAACCACTTCATTTTGGTGAGGATGGGCTTGCGTGTTTTATTTAACACCACTACATCGAAATTCAAACACAAAAACAGCAAATAAACAGTAAATGTAAAGTTTATTTCCATCTCTATTGTTGTCATTGTGTTCATTTAGTTTGGTAGATGCATGTGACTCTCCAGCCAGAAATTCTGGCCGTGTTGTTGCTACAGTTGCCTACTACTACTTCTACTACTACTACTACTACTACTACTACTACTACTACTACTACTGCTACTTTTCTATAGAAATGACAACAATCCCAGGATAATAAAAAATAATTAAAACCTAATAATCTATTTTGCAGACACCGACAAAAAAAAGCAGCTCAACATCCTTGTCGGAGGAAGATTTTGTTAGAGTTAGATGTCAGATAACCCAGGGAGAACAAAAAAGGGAGACAGGGCTTGGAGACAAGCAGAATTATGCTGCAGCTCGATGTCTTATTACCAGCGTTCTGCCTGCAGACAGCTAAACCATCAGGGAATACTTCGAGCATCGTTCATACATTAACTCAAGTTAAACAGCTGATCAATGGTGGATATTTGGTGTGTTCTCCTGAGTAGGAATCACTCCGTGACATTTACTGTGCGATAAACATGCAGCTGTCACCTTTGATTTCTCATTAGTACATTCTTCTGATAAGGTCATCGCCAGAGGTCACCGTCTGAAGGACTTTTAAAGGCCCTTAAAGAGAAAAAAAAAAACAATTGGCTTTCTTCCCCCAAAAAAAAGCTATTATTAGGTTTGGAATCTGAGGAGTAGACTTTTTTAAACTACATTTACCTGAACAAAAAGAGAAGTGAACCCAGCATTTTGACATGTCTACTTAAATGTTCCTGTCCAAAAAAAAGGTTATTTTGATGTTTCTGTCCTTAGGCAGTTGTTATCTTGGCGATGCTTTCTTCAGGTTTTAGGAAGAAGGTCTGAGGGGTTGTACCTGCTGGACCCTCCAAATTTTGACCCCCTCTAACACTCCCACCATTAACAATGGGACCAGTTTGAACTTCACACCTCACATCTGTGTGTTGCTGCTCCTGAATCTTTTTTCTTATGGGATGGGGTTGCCATTGTGTTTTGACGCCCGTGTTAACCAGCAGTTTTGGTTGAACTGTTCTGCCTCTCAAAGGTGCTAATTTATTTAGTGTTCGGCTACGTATAGTTAAAGAACTGCAACATTTAAAAAAACGATTGAACCAGACATACACACACACACTTACACACACACACATATACTCTCTCTTTTTCCCACTCTCACTCTCTTTCTCTTTTTTGTATGCGAGTTTTTCACGTTTTCTGTGGTACATCTACAAGTATTCTTTGTACATATACCGGTAGTTGGTATACTGTAGCTTTATGCTTTCCATATTAAAATCTAACCTACGTATTTTATCCATTTCTACCTGACCCCTCTGCTCCTGTCTGGCCAGTTAGTCTGGATTGTGTTCATAAAGCCCTGAGACCTCGGAGCCTGCTCCTGCGCCCCGAGCCTCTGTGTTATCTGGTCTGACCTTTTTTAGCCACTGGGAGGATTTATTGACGTCTGCAAGGTTCCCCTACCTGCACATGTACATCTGATGAGAGGCCTCGACTTCCACTGCATTTCCTCTTCCTCCTCATTAACCCATGTCCTTAACTGTCTGTGACAGTTTCTCAGAAACTCACCCCAGGGGATCACCCTCCCGGTGTGTTCACCGTTGCCTGGTGTTTGATTCTTGATCCTGCCCGGTACACTCATCAATTCTTCCTATTTTTGATGTGCACAAAGTCCCAGGAAGCTGGACGGCGGGCGGAGGTGTGTTGACTTGATGTCTTCCAATTACTGGCCTTTCTCTCATTCGGTGGCTGATTTTATATTCCTGCTAGCTATTGGATTTTTGAGGGAGTGGACATGCTGCTCTGTACTTCTGGGCTGTATCCTTGAGCAGCCAGTACAGCTTTAGTGGCCTCGCTTCAGATTCTGATGGGTTGGATCAGTTTAAATCTATTTCACTTCTGCAAGCATTATACTGATCAGCATCACCTTGAAATGGCCTCTGTGCTGACCTGTGAGAGCTTCTGCTGGTTGTCTGCTGACAATCTGCAGCCCTAGCAACCAGCACGCTCAGCGTCTTGAACCAGACGATCATTTCCAGCAACGATGACCACACCTCTTTATTCCACACACACATTCATTAATGACGTTTGTCTTTTCTGCCTCCTTGTTCTTCTTTTCTGAACTCTGCTAACATGTATATTTTCCATTAATTTTATGATAATCTGGTCTGGTTATTCATTATTGTCTTTTTTATTCTTGACAATTCCTCTGTGATATAATAATATAACCTCTATCTTGCAATCATATTCCCTCCATAATCAACTGTCTACATTTTCTAATTTAGTGTTATGTTTTATTTGGAAGGACCTGTTAATGACCACTTGAATCAATTGTGGTTTGCACAGCTATATATAAAATTTCATGCTTTCAGATGTCGATATTTTTAGGTGAAGCTAATGAGCTAACTTGTGTATACATGTATTGTGTATGTATGCATGTCTCTTTTTGTTCTACTGCTGACTGTTTTGGCCAAGTTACCCTTGAAAAAGAGAATGTTAACCTCAGTGGGACTAACCTGGTTAAATAATGATTAAATAAATAGTTTCCAACAGCAGGTCACAGTTGTTTTTGGAGGTTGATGACTAAGATAAAAACACATTGTGTTGCATTAAGGTAAGTGACCTGCTTCTGCTCTGATAAGACTCCAATTTATCCAGGCTGAATTGCAGTAACATAAAATAAAGATAATTGCTAAATCACCGGGCTACATTGCTTTGATAGATTTTTGTTACTCAATGTTATTGCTGCAAGGAATAAGAAATTAAATGGATTATATCACAGCATTTTCAGATGGATTACAACTGCTTTTAAATAACGGCAAGAGCAATTTCATCAGCTATGCAATTGGAGAAGCCACTGACAGGCACTGCATGATTCAAATTGAACTTGCTCTCATCATTTTAATAAAGCGCTTCAGTCTTCACCCCCAGCAGCCTCACACACATGCATGCACACGCGCACAGGCACACCCTGCAAACTCTGCTACGAAATCAGACTAACAGACAGGTTTATGGAAATATGTAAAAAGCTGCTCTCGTCAAAACGCGTTCGAATGTTGAAATAAGTGATTCTCTAAAATCAAGCCAGAATTTGATATTTGGTGACAATCCGTGTTGCACTTTTTTTTTACATTTGTCTATTATTTTTTTAATACGCTTGTGCAAAGCAGGGAGAAATGGTGCTGAAACATGACAATTTGTAGAAATATATCTTCAATAAACACATCCCCCCCCCCCCCCTTTAAGGGGGGAGATGTCACAGAAACAGTGTTTTATGTGATGTGTTTGAAGTTCGGGGTTTAAAAACAGTAAATAGTGGACAAGTAATCAAAAGCATGTGATGAGAGATTTCACGGGCGGTTATCTCCAGGTCCTTGGTGCCATTTGTGTGTACCAGGAGATTGTGGAGAGCTGTGCGTGCCAAGCGCCCGGGGCTGCTGCAGTGACTGTTCTCCTTTAAAACCATGCTGGCACAGAGCCCCTCCACCCCAATGAAGCCAAGGCCTGCCTCTGTAAGCATTCATTATGGCATCCATTAGAATAAACATCTCAACCTCCCCCAAGACCAGCTCCCTTGCTTTTAAGTGCTGTTTGACAAGGCTGCATCCAAGCTGCAAAACGAGAACAGTGCCCACATTTTATTGTATTTATTTATTCATTTCAGTATTTAGACCTTTTCAGACGGTAGTCTCTTACTGCTTTTGCACGAAGAGCTTTTAAATGTTTGTCTCTGAGTGTAACTGTCCCTGTGGGAAACTTGAAAACGGTTCCAGAAATCAGTGGAAAATGCTCTAATTGCTCCGCTATTATAGTGTAATGTTCCCTCTGTCAACAGTGAAGGATTTCAAAAATATGTCTTTGAGCTGTTTAGCTGAATGAGCTAAAATCTAAAAATAATGTCATATCAAAAGATTCAATTTGTCTTTGTTCTAATCTGAAGGATAAAACGCTTGAGTTTAATTGCAGTAGTTTGGGAAAGAGACTTACAAAAAGCCTCTTGAAAGTTGCAGCCACTTCAAAATACTGTGAAATATTTTACTAGTCAGTGGGTGGACTATCCATTATTTGGTAGACTGATGATGCAGTTCATCAGATGCTGTTTTTTTTGTTGTTTTTTTTTTTTTTAACAAAAGAAAGAGATTCAAATGTAAAAGTAATCAAAACTTTCTGCCGGAGCAGAGGAACAACATTGAGACCAGAGTTTTCTTTCTAGACAGTGTGCACTCGTGTTTGCATCCCAAGCCTTAAATTCAGAGGGAAAGAATAACTCAAAGTAAAAAATAACAAAGTGCAGCCGGTAATATGGGACATGTGCATTTTCCAGGCTGCAGCAGCTCCACTGCCAGCAAATGCTGTTTGGGTAAAGCAACAGAGAACGAGACAGCCGAAACAAAACACCAGGCATTATCAACAGCAATAATAGCGACAACAAAGGGCATGCTGGGATATCAAGTCACATTTGTTTTTACGTTTGCTGAAACACACTGTAATAAGGATGCCTTTCCACTCCCATTTGGGGTGCCGGGGCTGTCAGCCAGCGACGGACAGGAAGGTTTCATCAGCTCGCTTTTTACTCGCAGAACTTCTCTTTCAACTGAACTAGGCCAACAGGCTTGACACTTTGCGTTGGAGTGCCGAGTCTCACATAAATGAAACGCAGATGATTGGTGAAATGATACGATACACAAAAGCGAGTGTCATCAGGCTGTCACGTCTGCCTTGTTACCCCCTCGGTGTGTACTGGGACGCCTTGGGCCATGTCTTCTACCACATGCGAGCCAGGGACACGCTGGCCGTCTCGCTGCTTGACAGGCAGAGGGAGCGATGTGCTGGATTGGGATACACGTGGCCCTTAATCCAGAAAAATAAAAGGAGACGAAAGATCAACAGCTCATAAGAAAATCTCTTTAAAAGTGAAAGTTGTATAGATACCGAGACAGAGGGGATAAAACTTTGAAAAGAAATTTATGGAGGTGGGGGAGGGAGATGGCGAAGGGGGAATCAGCCATCTTTTGCTCCTCACTTGGCCGTTTGAGTCACAGATTAGGTCACATTATGACCATTTTTAGTATTTATAGGCAGAGTTGAACTAGTCTTGTGCTACTCCTGGAACCAGGTCTTCCACCTGGTGTCAGCTACCTGATCAGCCAATGTCCTCCATCCTTGATGGAGTTCCTAGGATTGTTTGGCAGTGGTGCTAAACACACCAGCAAGATCAGCGACGTACGTCAGTGGTCGACATCAAACTTCAACACTTGGCCTGTGACAACCCTGATCCTGGGCACGCAAATGTGGATTGTAGAATCAGAACCATTAGAGCCCGTGTTGAAATAAATGCCAATGGGTTCTTCAAAGAAAGAACCATCCTGTAATCAGAATGTTAGTGCAGCAGATGTGTTGGCTGACAGACTAACGATGCCGCAGCCGTCACGCCTGCAAAGATTCATCTCTAAATAAATGACATTTTCTAATTAAATCAATCATTGTGGAGTGCTGAAGGTCAAAGGAAGTCTTCCATCAAAGCCCATCTGTCATTGGACGGAAGTGCAGAAACACACCCTGAATGAGTTGCCAATGGCTCGTTTATTTTAACAGAGGCTGATTAGATATGATGAAACTATTGCTGTTTGTTACCCTGTCTGTCTATGGATATCGACTTTCTCTTCATGTGGATATGCATTCTATTTTCATATTTTTCAATTATTAACTGATTCATCGTGCCAAGTATTTATTCCTCTATTATTCCAGCCATCAAACAGTAGGGGGAGCACTGCAGGTAAAAAAAGATTGTAGAGGTGTTTCTAGGAATTAGGCAAATTGGATCATTTGCTGCTTGGATGCAGTAGAATGATGTTCCTCCTCTTCAGATTTACAAGTAAAGTACCTAATAATGCCAAGCAATTAGGAAGGACCGCCACGACACAACAGGGACCGGAGTGATTGCTAATGTGGATTAGGCTGAATTATCCAGCTGGTGGAAGGAAACGGGCCGATGCCAAAAGGTAGTAATATATGAGCACCAAGGACAATTCTTAAATGCCACACTTCACTGGCAATAAGGGATTTGTCCAATAATTATTTCCAAAGATTTCTCTTGTCTCTTGTATCTGAAGGCTGGTCGTGGTTAAAAATGGAGTGTAAAAGATTTTTTTAGGAAGCAGTCCCTTAATGGCCATACATAACATGTATTTGTGTTAGGTTTTATTAACACACCAACTTCACGTAATCTTGGAGGAAAGTGGCGTGCTTATTCTCTGTCTGACACAAATGTGCTATTGTGCGATCAGAGAAATAACTGTAGGGCGCATTATCTGAGCTCTGCCATCTGACGGAAGGGTTTAGTGGAGACGAGGGATGCGGTTCTGGATGACAGATTTTAATTACGGGAACACAGGCTTGTGACACTTGAATGACCAGTGGCGGCTTTACCATCAGCCAATCACTGCTGATAACCAGATGATGAGCGCAGAGCAACCAATTAGCTGTGAAAGGACAGTGGTGCCACATCAGCACCGGTCCTGCTCTGCAGCGTGATCTTCCTTCTACAGCAGGTATAAAGCTCAGAAGGCCATCCGCACAATTATGTCACTGCAGTGAAATATGGATCAATGTTGCTGTAAACAAACCGATGTAGCATCTTTTTTCTCCATTTACCTCAGTCCATGTCAAAAAGTGCTAGTGCAGTGTAACGTAGTGTCACAGTTGACCCTGAAATCTGGTTTATCTGATGGCATTACTCTCAGGCCCCCGTCACAGTTTT
Organism: Tetraodon nigroviridis; assembly: GCA_000180735.1. Taxonomy (NCBI): domain Eukaryota; kingdom Metazoa; phylum Chordata; class Actinopteri; order Tetraodontiformes; family Tetraodontidae; genus Tetraodon; species Tetraodon nigroviridis. Next base: position 2,010,762 of record CAAE01014581.1, on the reverse strand, counting down.
AAACGCCACCTGAAGTTTTTTGAAAGAGAATTTTGCCCACCTGGTTTGGTTTACATGCAGATATTTGGGGTCTTTGATCGTTTTTTTTATGCTGATTTTATCAGTAGCCTGGTATCCATTTACATGCACGGTAAATTTAAAACAATACAAATGTGAATTTAGGCATCGTTCCATTAAACTATAGAAGTGTTGAGTGTGAGATGAGAGCTAAGATGATCAGCAAATAGTGAAAAGTGTTAATTATTCTACTGTTGTGCTTCTATATTAACTTTTACTCCTATCTTTTTTTCTAAAATATTTGTATTTTCTTGGCAAAAGTCTTGGTAGAAACACATTCGCTTCTTTTTTTGGTCCAAAGTCTCCTTTCAAAGGCCAGTCTTAAATGGACACAGTCAGCCAGGGTTCTGGCAACAATTTGGATGCCAGAACCCTGGTGCACATGTGACTTTTGGTTACTACTGGGAATGCAATAATGGTCATTACTGCTGGAAATTCCCTCACAAAATCTGTCTTCAGTTAAACTAACGGTGCAATTTTACAGGCTTTAAACTTTAACCCTGCAGTGGACAGCTGTTTAGAAGCCATTTTCTTTTTGCTACATGGCTTTGGTGCACATCAGCCAACACAAAGGACGTTTGGTCCATCGCCCCTTACAGTGCCATCTATTAATTAATTATTGTAGGGGCCTAAAAAGTGCCAAAACCAAGATGGACACAGCATGTGTCAGCTTACAGAACTGACTCTAATACATCATAAATTTACTTTTAATAAATGCAGAAAGACACAAACAGATTCGCTGTAGTTTAAGGAAAAGCAGCTCCAGTACTCGCAAGCTAGCATCGGTGCCTGATCACTCGTGAGTGCAGCTGTTGTAGCAAGTGTAGTCGCTGTGCTTTACTGACATCATATTTGCTTTAGATCAGTGGTTGCTCCAGAGCTGAGACCACACAAAGCTGCGAGTGTGTAACGTTCAGGCCAGCAACAGCAGCAGCACATAGCAGAGGCTTCACTCAGAGCGTGGAGTAGAACCGGAGCAGCTGCATTCTCAACAGTCGCAGCCTGCTGGTCTGCAGATACGCAGCTATTCGGGCGATTGTGCAGTGTGGAAGGTAACACCCAGTAGAAATTACACGCCGAGGAAAGAGGGGCCTTGGTGGCATCACAGGGGCAGAAAATGACAATTCCTTGAAAAGGTCATACAAGACGTCTGCACCGTGATACGAGCTTACAGCCAATCTGACAATCTTAATTCAAATCATGACATTCCCCAAAAAGTAGAACGTTTTCATCTTCTTGTGTCAGAGTGGCGGCCTGACCTTTAGCACGTAAGAACTTCACTGAGTTTTAACAAATGCTAATCAGAGCCCTTCATTAACAGATCTTCCCCGGTCCGAGCGCCATCCACATTTGCAATTTATGCATTTCACACCCTGATCCAGAAGAGTAATGGGATTTCTATTATATTCTATTAATGCACCTATATTTTCTATGAATTGAGCCATCTGAACTGACGTGAATTGATGTCTGAACTGACATGAATTGAAAAGAGAATTGCCTTTTGTCAGACTCTGTAGCAGTTAATACCATGTCCATAAAAAGCTTCTAACTCTCCCATAAATCACAATAGTGTAGCTCTATTCCTGGTTATTTTCCCGAACATTTTATTGTAAATGGGACAAAAACCTCCCATGTGACATCTCTAGCATCACACTTGACTACCTCTGCAGATGAAAAAATCAGGAATATTCACAGAATACTGTTACTTATTATATTTTACAAGTTTTAACAACAACATGGGGGTGTTTCCTTTTAAAACTTTATTTTACATTAGATTTAACCTAATTTCCTAACATTTACTAGGCCTGTAACTATAGATCTGCTTGAAATGACAAAAACATTTCTTTTTTCTACTCTGTAAGAGAACTTTAGGGGGAATTTAACACATTTTTTGTTCTCCAGAAATAACCAGAAATGGGCAAAGTAAGTAGTAATTTAGCTAAATAAATATTGTTGGTAACTACTAATTGTGGTGTTACACAAGAACAAACTGTTGTAGAGTCATCAAAAGAACTTGAGTTTAATAAAAGAATATTCTAGCTCACTTTAACAGGCAGACATTCATCTTACTGATTCATGCTGACATACTTAATTGCATCATGATCAGGTTTGGGGTTTTTTTTTTTGTTGTTTATTTTGTTTTCTTTCCAAAAAAATTCTAAAATGTGGTGCATAATTTGTTAGGTTCTAAAAGCAAAGTTGTACATGCTCCAGGCCCAGAGCAATCGCTTCTGTCCCTGACAATAAACTCACAAGACTCCCAGAATCACGTCACTCGCCACCACCTCGTGATCTGTGTTGCATAGAAACGATGAAATCCAAACACGGTGGCAAAACCAGCTGGTTACTGCGGATAGACGGGGGCAGATATCCTCACAGCTGGGTGCCCAGATTAATAGGCAAGATAGATGCGGTGTGTTTACTCATCACTGTGATTGTGTGTGTATGCGTGCATGTGCGTGCGTGCCTGCGTGCGTGTGTGTGTGTGTGTGTGTAAAGGGGGGGACAATGGCTTTATTTGAGCAGGCTGGGTTTCTAGATGACCGTACCAGACACATTTTAAATGAAGACACCAAGCGGCGCCATTGTAGCGACGTATTTTGCATCTCCTCGTTTCTCCTCTTCTACGTTTGAATATTTAAATGTATCGCAAAGTAAAGTATCACAGCTCCCAATCCTCCTCTCAAACACCATCGCTCCACTTCAGAGCAAAAGCTGTTTAATATATAAAATGCAGCTGTGTCAGTTGGTGAAGGTTCAGGTTTTTACAAGGAGCAGCACTTGAGGATGTGACCCGACGCCATGCATATCTCCTGTCTCATTCCAACATTTCCCTTGCTGGGGTTAATGAGCTTGACACTGGGCGCCCTCAGCCTGCTCCGCAGACAATTTCTATGCGCTCCTTTCCTTCTTTTCTCTCTGCAAGCCGTCAAACTGCAGCCTAACATCTTTGAAAACAGCAATTTCACTTAACACATGCATGCTGGTGAGCGTTATCAAACAGCAGAACGGTCATCTGTGGGTTTTCAAGGCTGCTCTGAAGGTCACACTCGCCCATGTGCTGCATCTGCTTGCTTCCTCACTCAGAGCCTCTAAACTATTAATTGCCCCCATTCTGATTTTACCAGCTACCTTTTCCTTTAACCAACCCAATTGCTTAATGACAAGCAAACACTGATTCAAAGCACCTATTCTAACCTGTGGCCCCATGCATTTTTAATTGAACATGATTGTAGCATTAACGGCTGAATATGCAGCCAGTCTTTTCTCACATTTGTGTCATCCTCAAGTGGGAGTGCCTCAAATTAAAAAGCTATAAAAATCAATACAAGTGGCAATCAGGAGAGTGCACACATCCTCAACGACCTGGCTGCTAATGCATCGCTCGCCGCATGCTCTTTTGTCCGAAAACACTAATGTACAATTCGAAGCCGGCCACATCAGATGTTAAATCCCTGAGCTGACCCGTCTGCAGCAGCTCAAATGTTTGCTCTATTATTCAGCTCGGCCTCTTTGTGTAGGCGAAAGTTGCCATGCTGAGCAGCTCTGCCTAAAGGTGTTTAATGTATCCCCCCCTTTGGAATTTTTATCGGCGATCCAATCTCTTTTTGCTACTTAAGTTACTTCATTGTGGTGTTTTCTTCATGTTGTTGGTGATGTGGGATGGTGTTAAGAGTGCTGGAGCGGTTTAGTAATAAGTTTTGAAACCACATGAAATAAAATTCATTTCAGAGCAAGCAGGAGGGATGATTGGAAGACTCAGAATCTAAGCTTCCTGACACGGACAGAGATGGAGGTCTGAGCTGCCCACTCCAGGTCATTTCCTCAAAACAATTTCATACAGATTTCTTACTAGCAGGAGATTGTCTGTTTTTTCCTCTTAAAGGAGTATTTCCTACCTTAGTACATACCGCTCGCCTTCCTTCAATGGGAAGCTTTATCCTACACATAAACGCCAACACACAGATTTGTAAGAGCAAAACAGTGAATCTGCAGCGCCAGCGAGCGAGGCGGCAGAGCACTGCATGAAAAGAACTCATTAAAACCGTGACTCACACGAGGAGAGACGCTCTGGCTTGAGCTCGGTTGAGATGATTTGTGAGTAAATCTGAGAATGTTTTCCCCCAAACGCACTCCTTATAGCGACCTGTGTGTGTGCACGCTGGCGTGTTCTGGCGCAAAAGGTCCTCTCTTATAGAGCGAATATCAAAACTGAAAAATAGATGAGATCTTTGTCACTCAAATGGATGTAGTTTCTTAAGTGCTGTCAGAGTAGGGATGAGGCCAGCATGCATTATGGAAGACAGAGCCGAGCTAAGCGCCTTGGCTCTCTCCCTGGTCCACAGCACAGATCTGTCTAATGGACTTGAAGACATGGTAATTTCTGTAGCAAGCAAAGATTCTATAATAATATAGAAAGTTGAAAGTTAATTAATCTCAGAGGTATATCACAGGCTTAAGGCCATGCTCTTCTGTCTGGGGCTGCTAATACCTTCCATCTGGGGTGCCGGAGTGCATTTATGAGAGTTTACCAGATTAGCTCTAAACACAGGATCTTTAAAGAGAACCACTTGTTCTTTTCAGATTGGAGATCTGTCCTCTTCACATAGCAGCACGACGGCTGGAAAGCCCTATTGTACGCTTATGTGACTGTTTTGACTGGAGGGCTAAAAATGGAACAGGCTGCACAAGAAAAAGCCCCCTTTTTACTGATGTGTAAAGCAGGATATGTGTGCTATTCATTTAAATCCATGTAGAGTGCATGCCTTTCCAATTACGCTTGTTGTGGACTTTTCTTCCAGAACATGCACTTAGAGAAGCAGCTTAGGGCCCATCGCAGGAGATTCACATCTGTGTAGATTAACCCAAAGCTACTGTATAGCACATTTTAAAATGAGCCTTATCGGAGACTAATGTCGCAAATGTTCAGATGACAAAGGCTCGACTCCCTGTTACTGCATCTTTGCAGGCTGGAGTGTGAGGCTTAAAATTGACCATTTGCGCAGATAAACAGTGAGATTTGTCTTTTTCAGAGCAGAATTGTAATGGTAATATTATGCTTTTTGGGTGTGGGGAGATCTAGAAGTGTTCTGATAAATCCAAGGTCATCTGTTAGGAGCGTCTGCATAGGTAATGAGTGGAGGCTCCCAGCAGGATCAGCAGGGCCGAGGCAGAAGCGAGTTAACAGTCACTACTCTTTTTTTCAAAAAGCCTGTCAGCATCCTTAAAAAAATTATAAAAGAGAGATGCAGCAACAAAAGACTAAGGAGGCATCCAGTTTTTGTCTTACTGGAGGTTTTTTGTTTTTTAAAATCATTCCCCTTCGATAAAGCGCACGTTTCATCCTTTGTCTACATGCCAGAGACACGGTTCCGCCACAACTGCACAGATTCGACTCCACTTGTTAAGTGAATTTCCACATGTGCCATTTCGGTCGAGCACGACGAGCCATCTCACCTGCAGTTTCTGTCAGTCACAGCTGGCGCGGACGAATTATTAAGGTGGATTTGACATGAAATGTTGGACACAGTCACCCTCTGCTTTTTCTTCACCCATTAGTCTCTGAGAGGGCTACTTGACAGGGAGCGCCATCCGCTCAGGCAGCGCAGCCCTCTCTCCTCCCCCGCAGATGCACCTTGGGCCCGCAGTCGTCCCCTCCTCTTCTTTGTTCGGTGCATCTGTTCAGCGTCAGATGACAGCAGTGATTAGCCTCAGAGTCTTAATAACACACCCGGTGTAGGGGAAGCCGACGCAGGACAAACGCAGGCACACTAGATCACATTATAATAACTGGCTGGTGTGTACTTTATCCTGCTCTCCCTCCCTAACTGCGGCTCTACATCCCTCATTATTATCTGTTCTGCTTCCCAGCTTCGGCCTCTCAGGTGCCGCATAAAACTTTAGAAAATGTTAGAAAGCCCTGATTTCGTGTATAAATAATAATACATGAATAATTTTTAAGCATTAGTAATACCAGTAGTGCTTGTTTTCCTGTTTTGGTAGCCGACTGATGTAACTTTTTCACAGTATTTAAGTTTGAGTCCTTTGCTGTGCAAACTTTAGGCGCCTTATGAAGCTTTTAAATAATAAACATTTAGTGCCTTTTTTCTGTTATTGTTTTCAAGTCAGATGTGTATGCAAGTGCGAGTGGGCGTGCAGCCTTGGTTCGCTGTAGGGCTGCGTTCCTGCAGAGTGAACTTCTCCCACTCGTCTCCACCGTCTCCCCCACTGCCTCCTGGCGGATGCTCCTCACTCTGATATGTGTGTCCCAGCCCACCTGTTCGGGGCTCATTACTGTCAGGCCTGTGTTAATAAATATCCAGGTGTAGAACGCTGCTGGGTTGCCCATACTTCATCACCGAGGAGCTCAGTCTGCCGGGCGACCCCCCCTCCACCCCACCCCCCCACCTTCTCCTCCTCCTCCTCCTCCTCTGGAGCTGTGCTGACAGGAACCATGATTACACTGTAAGCACTGGTAGTTATTCACCTTCTGCCCAATACTCCGACACTGCACTCTATCTTGCACTCCGGCACAGAGGCTCAAATACGGCTCGTGCACATGTGTACACCACGCGCAGGAACACACACGCTGACAAACAAAATACTTACACACATTTGCAGTTTCCTTCCCATTCTATTTTTGCCTTCAGTGCAGCTGTGGAGAGGCAGGGCTACCATGGGCAACGCTTGGCCATTTGCACTGCCTGAAAAATCCCCGCAGCAATATGTTTTGATGGTCCCCTCGACAAGTCATTACTATAATGTTGCAATCAATTACATAAAAGAAATGTTTGGAAAAACAGTCAAACAGTTATAAGTCTGGGGTCTTTGAAGACTCAGGTTCAGAATGTCTTTAACGGATAAACTGATTGGATTTTACGTGCAGCGGTTGAAACCAAAAACTATAAAGAAACCAAAAGTAGTTCAGTAAATAAATGCACTGTATACTTTTGGTATAAAACACTAAAACTGGCAGCTGACAAAGGTTTCAAAGAAATCTGATCTCAGATTAAAGATTTCTTTTTCACACTTAAGTATCTTGAGAAAAAGTCCTCACTAAAACCTTTAATTATACATTGGTTGTGATATTGGTTTAGGAAAGTTAGGCATTTATGATTTTTCTTCATATTTCTGCACAAGACACTTTTTTCAACATTTTATACAGTGTAAAAGATGACAAAGGTCAAAGGCCAAAGCAATGAAGCGAGTAGAATCAGTAGCTTCTGCACTGTAAAGGCTTCATTAAATAAATCAGATCGTCTCCCATAGAAACACAGCATGTGGCTTGTTCATCTTTGGGTTCCGTGTCCATGACGTTGGTCATACATGGCTGGGATTGTAATTACATTATTTAAATCATTACTTTAATGGTGCAGCATTGACACCACCTCTTCTACATGACCATGTCCTGCCCATCTCGCATGCTTGAGGTTAATAGGTAAAGCAGGTCTGCGTGTGGGCCTCTGGCTCAGCAGCTCCAGCTAGCCGGGGTGGCGGCTCTGGTGGCTGGGGGAATGACAGGGAGGACACAACCACTTGACTCTGGAGAAGCAATCAGACACTAAGGGGTTTAATGCACTGCCTTGGGTCTGAGCCACAGCAATTGGGTTTGATAGCCGTGTCATTATGAGAGGAGGGCGTCTGGAGGTCTTCACTGACTGGGGATTAGAGGAGAAGAGGGTGGATGCGGAAACAGAAAAGTGAAGAGGAGGAGAATCGCTCTCTCAGTGGGAATCACGGCGTCCACTCGCGCTTCAGATGTAGGCCCCTCTTTCCTTCTGCAGTCCGTATCATCCTCGTACTCACGCCGCCCTTGATGCTTTCGCTTCACCAAAGGGACAGGGAGAGAACACTGGAGGTCACTCCCACGTTGTCCACCAGAGCACGTTTCACCTTAGCTGTTTTAATTTGCCGTCTACTTTCTTTAACAAGAGCTCGTTCAACTCAACGCTGTTTGTGGCAGGATTTAAAGCTTTTTGTCAACCTTTATCATTTTTTATCTGGAACAAATGACTTCAAAAAGAGATTTATATTCTAAATGGAAGGGTGACACCCATTTATCCCCAGGATAGTACTCCGGTTGTTGGCGTTGGCGAGCGGTTGCTCGCACCGGCCTGTGTCTCTGAGAGAGCAATGTGGCGAGTGAGTACGAAAGAAGTCAACCTGTGATGGATGCGATGGCAGATGCTAGGGTGAAAGTTGTCATCAGCGTTCCCCAAGCCCCGTGGAAGAGAGCCAGGTACACGGCTTTGATTGGCCCTACTGTGGCGGGGCTGTTTGCCGCAGCACAGCTTTGATTAGCACCTCCATGAAAATGTATGCCCTATGCTCAAAGAAAACTGGGGGAGTAACTACCTGTCAGGAAATTCACAAACAAGGCTACTTAGAGCATAGGGAACTGTATATTTTAAAGTATAATATTCCCCGTGATTTGGTTTCATTTCCTCGTTGGGGGCTTGCCAATTCCCTGCTGGTACCCCACCTTGGTGCACCCTTGCAAAAGGTCCCCAGATAAGAGAAAGGAATGCCACAGCACCCCTTCCCAAAAGATAGCTGTGGGAGAAGGCACTCTTTCAGCTCCACAACAAAGGCTCTCTGGCAGATGCTGTGAATACCAAAAAACCCCGGCGCGAAGACAAAATATATAAATTAATCAGAATGCAGGTAAATAAATAAATAATGTATAAGAGGAGCTAATTAAATGTGTTTATGCCTGTTATCATATGCTGCCCTCATTTCCACCACTTGAAGTCATGAATCATTAAGTGGCTGCTAAATTGGTCTCTGGGGCCGTCCCAGTGGCATGGGCCGGTCAGATCCTGTCTGGCACAAGGCAGGTGTGCAGCGGACGGACGGATGGCCTGTGCTCCTGTAGTCCTCAGACGCCAGGGTCTGACAGAGGGGAAACAGGCATCATGCTGGGAGGTGAGTGGCCGGAGGAGAGCCTGTAGCAGCGCGGCTGACAGGGCCGCCCGTCACCACGGCGCCTCCGCTTTGATTAATGAGGGCATTTGAAAGACAATTAGTGGGAGCAGATTTGCCTTCAACTACCTTATCAATCAGAACTCTTTTAATTCAATGTGTAGCGCCCTCTGCACCAAAATGCCTGCGGAAGCATTCTGCATCAGGGCGGGAACAGCCTGCCTGTCAACAGGAGGCGAGAGCAGTCTATAAAACACCGACACCATTGCTGCCTTTCCACTTTAGACAAACAGGACTTCCTGAAACTGCCGCAGTTTACACACATTAAAGTCCTCAGTAGTCGGTATTCTTCTCCTGCATTATTATGATCACCTTTAGGTCCTTTTTTAGTGATGGTTAATATGTAAACAGTACATATTAAGTAGTAGTAGTTTTAAGCAGGACTGCACTTGGGACAGCAGGGGTCTGCATGTTGACTGGAAACATTAGTGTGGCATGCTTACACATGTGTACACACTCGAACGCAAGGGTGCAGGTGTCAGTCCTTGTCATCGGCCATGGTGGTTGTTTAAGGTGATGGTGGTGATCGGGACAACTGGTTGCTTGCTTTTGGATAAAACCTTGGAGCAGGTCTTCATCATACCTGTAGGCAACAGTGTCTTGTGCATTGCCCTATATTTTATATAGAGAAGCTTGTAAAGGTGTATATGTGACTGGGTGGTTTCAGTAATCTCTAAAAGGTAAGGTTGAAGGACAGGCTGCAAATGCTTTAAAAAGCTATAGTTGATAGAAAAACAAACTCCATGTAAAAGTGTCTCCAGTCTTGACATTTTGGCTCTCAAATATTTCCCCCTTCTTTAACAGAATTCCCATAAACTCCAGAACATTTTGTGAAGCAGTGCGTATTGTTATTATTTTTGGGAGGACATCCCAACATAATTGGGTTTTAGCGTATAAATGGAGGTATAAAGGCCTGTGTACACTTTACCAGATGCAGTAAATACTTAACAGCTTCAGCGGTCATACCAGTCTGTCATCTGAACAGGTGTTTGTGCATCATGAAAGCTTTCACTGCTGCGTTTTTAAGAATCTGTGGATTTAAAGGGCTTTACTGCGATCTTGTGACAGCTCAGTCGTTTTTTAAACGAACTATTTGAATCACCTAAACCAGTGATGTAGCTTTGGCAGCGTGCTTAGAAATATAAACATTTTAGTAACATAAAGCCAGAAACAAACGTGAGGAAGTGCCTCTATTGATCCTACTGTCTGTAAATGAAACAAGGCCAATGAGCAAAAATGAAACAAGCAACTAGGAGAGCAGAGGCAGAGAACACGAGGGGAGACAAAAATCAATAGGTCTCCTCACTGGAGGGCCTTCTGTGTGCACACCGTCCTCGCAGGCTTTGTCTGTCCACAGACGGTAAGGGGGTGGAGCTTCTACACAAGTCAACAGCCTTCTTTTGTGAGGCTAATCTGAATAGAGAAGAGCATGTTTACCACAGCAGCACAGAGCAGCTGAATTTGCTGAAATTGTTTGAAAGGAAACGTCATCACACAGAATCAGTGGCTCCTTTTTTGGTGCTGCATTTCCTCTCGTCCTTCCGGGACAGCTGAGAACCTTTAGCGCCGTCTGGTCCAGCTGGGCAGGCCTATCCAACGCTGCCTGCTAGTCTCTGTTGCCCAATTGTCCAGTTTATTTCATGGAAAATTTGCTTCCTGTTTGCTGTAATTGGTGTCTCAGTGGCTCCTGATGTGGGCATTTGGATTTTTATGCAGGTGAGAATGTGCACACATTAGCATTTTCAGTAGCACATTATTGGATCGTCAATCACAAATATTTATCGTGCATTGATGTGCACTGAGGATAAAGATTAAGGCTATTAGGTTATTAACGCAAAATGAAAATGAGTGTAAATGTGACACATTCCTGGAAAGAAGATGAAACTCTGTTTTCATTTTAACTAGACCTGTCAGAATGTGCTAATCCAGATTAATTCATGTGCATGATTAATTTGATTTTTAGAAAATGTAATGCAATTAAAGCTTGTGCAGTGCAGGCACACGTGACAGAATTGGTTTTCCGACGCTATTTGTCAACCAACTTGCTCAAGATGGACTCCTAGTGACATACTGGAGCTCTCGCTGGTTCAAGAACCAAAAAAAAAAAAAAAAAAAATCGAGCCAGAAAAATCAACTGGCATTAAGTTGTTTTTTTCCCAAAATTGGTGCACATAACCTTTTGATTCTTAATAGTCACTTTAAGAAAAGAGCAACCCACATTTACCATTATCATCTTATAAACCACCATTACTCTTAATCTGTAAACAGATGCTCATGTAAAACAAGAGTTTTGCTAGGACTAACATACAGTATATACAAATTTGAGAAGCGTTTATGCCACAAGAGGGCAGCAATAATACTTGATTTGTCTAATGTATGCAAAAATTGTATATCACTCTGTGTTTTAATGCTGACTGTATATTAAAAAAAAGAAAACAGCCCATCACACCTGCTGTGTGACAACTCTGCCCCTTTTAATTTATAACATTTGAGCAAATTAGTCAGCTGTGTGTTTGGAATTTTCAGACACACAAAGCACAGAAGGGCCAAATCGCAAAGTCTTTCCAGCAAAGGGCAGAATTGGATCACCATAATGATATTCATTTTCAAACAGGAGAACTTTCTAATGGGCAATTAAGATGATCAAGCCTGCCAAGATACATGTGAGGAACAGCACGCTGGTGCCAGTGATTATGTGTCCTCCGCCCCTGCCTGCTTTTTGTGCTGGCTTGGACTTTGTCTTATGCATGTGTAGAGGAAGCAGGAAGGAAAAGAGGGAAAAGGCTCCAAAAGCACAATGTAATTGAACTTTCCACATTATTTCTCACTAATATGCGCTGCCACTTGGTCTCATTAGTGGAATGATGTGCTCTGCCATTCTGGAATGAACTCTTTGCCCGAGTAATTAAGGCTCCTAAAGTTTCTAGTCCTTTGTTTAAAGAATTCGTCCTTGTGCTTTCCATGCCCCATCAGCTGCCTAATTAGCAGGACCTTTGTGTGATTAAAAATTCTCACAGAGATTCCATTGGATATTTTCCTGTGTTAATGAGTGTTTGTGGACAGCTGGGAACGGGCACCAGCTCCCTTCTTGCAAGACCTCCTGTGCATTGGGCAGACCTCTGTCAAAGCCCGAGAGTGAGAGCTGTCATTTCTGTAATGGGGATGAAAATTGGTCTAAACCTACCAAGGATCCCGCAGGATTGGAAATGCCTTGAAATATAAATGAGGATGAATATTCATATTTCTCCCTCTTCATGAAAAAAGTGCTGAGTATTAATATACATGTCTGTCAGTTAAAGCTGCACCAGGAAGTCTGTGCGCCGTGTCGGCCCATTAATGCAGCCCTTGGCTTCATTTGCTATTATCCTCGGGTTCTTTTCCTCCCTAAAGTTGGGGTCACCCACTCCACTGAGAATTGGGAAAAGAGGCTTTCCTTTTGTTACTGTTCTCCCACTTAGCGAGTGTCTTAAAAGGGAGGGAGAGCGACGAGGCCCTGAAAGAGGCAGAAAGACATTTAATGAAGCCCGCTCGGAAGTAAGGTAAGCAGGGGTCAAACCCAAATGAAACGAACAACCCGGTACGTGTGCAGTTGGAAGACAGCGGAAATCCAGGGGGAGAAAGGAGAGCAGTGTTGGGAGGAAAAAGCCTGAAGAAGAAGTAGTTCCCATTGGTTTAGCCACCTTGGACAGACGCCCTTCAGCCTTTTCAGCCAATTCTGAGCTTCCATTCTGCCTCCGTTTGTCTAAAGAAAATGTTAATGCACATGTTCCGAGCTCATATCTGCATTTCGATAATGAGCTGAATCTTTTTCACATGGCGAGATGTGTTGGGCTAAAACAAATGATGCCCCACTACGAGGAGAACCAGATGTGCCAGAGTTTCTTTATGAAGCTGCAGGCAGAGACGAAATCCAAATAATGATACAATTTGATTTGCACTCAGGGGAGCTGGAGAAGAACAAGATGGAGTGTTGAAAAGATTAAAAAAAAAATTACCATAGAGAAGTCAGACATTGCGGGAAGGCTTTACTTTTGTTGACCTGCATACAAAATCCGATCTGGTTGCAGAATTAACACTGGAATGTAGCTACATCCAGCTTGTTCGGAGGACCCCATGAAAGATCTGTATTTTTTCCGATGTAAGGTCTAATGTGTAAGATTTCCTGGCAGCAGAGTACTCTCCTAGAGAACCTACACTGCCTGTGGTACCAAGCAGATTTCTCCCCAACTATCAGACCATATCAGTTTTCCTAAATACGTAAATATCTTTCATGAATGAAATAATTAGGCTTGCATTTGTCTCCCACCACTCAGCTGTTGAAAGTTAGGCCCTCTTTGGATTAAGTTGAATTTCCTGGATGCACAGAGCCCTGAGTAATTTGTTTGTTTTTAATTAAATTCTAATGTAGCCTTCTTGGGGCCTGGCAACTCTGCAGCTCTGCCCGGCGTCTGGGGGATATTTAATAAGCCGCAGTGCTGAAAGTTGTTTCATTAGGTGTGAAAAGGGCTGATAACTCAATAGCCAACAGCCAAACATCCTTTCTGTGTTGGTTTCCTGCCTCCTTAATCTGTTTTTCATTCTGCCTGGCATGCTGTAGCAATGCAGGGGACTTCACAAAGAGGAAAAGACATTCATCACCATCGGGCCTCCAACAGACCGAGGTGATGGAGCGAGCCAGCCAGTTTGGCTGGAGACGGAGGCGATCAGACTGCAGAGCACATCGACCACAGAACCTTGTGGGAACTAGAGCCGGGGTGTTTTTGTGAGACCTCCAACTATGACAGCCTGCAGTTCTCTTCTAAAGCCAAACGCCATCTAGTGGCTCTTTTTTCCTTTCCGGAAAAGCAGTCATGCAGTCAAAATGAGCCGATTTTTACGCTATTCAAATAAAAAAAAATAGTGCAACCATTGACATAAAAAGGTTCCCTGGATGAGTTACAACACCAATTCTTTAACTTGGACACTGACCCGTAGGGAGCAGAATGAAGGAAGTAAAGCAGGTATTTATGTAACCTGCCTTATCCAAAAATACGTGTGCATCTTTACTTGTCAAATTTAAAGTTAAATCTACTGCTCCTGTTGACCTCCACGGAGGTGGAATTATCAAACTACTTCATATTTGTTGTACAGAACCAGAAAAATTTGTGATGGTAAATGGTAAACCTTGCCCAAGCCACCACATGTGGCATCACATCTTTCCAAGCACCCTTAGAAGGTGTGCACTAACAACACTAAGACCCTGCACTCTGAGTGAGGCCGAAGATAAGAGCATGCCAACATATCCATGAAATTTAACACAACACCCTCAAGTGCACCGGGGAGAGGCTCTATAGCCTTGTGCTGACTCCAAGGAGGAACCGGTAGTCTGACAAGTATTTTATTTGATTTTGAGCACATTCATTTAGATGGTTGAACTAGTTGCAAGTGCAATTTTGCTCAAGATGTATTGTTGTAAAGTTAGTTTGAAATAAAGGTTTGACAGAATTCTGAGACGTTTAGCCTTGCACCAGACCTGTTTTATGTAGCTTTCACACTACATACAGTGATTAATCATCTTTTATTTCACAATGAGCTTGTTTACTAACAAGCGCATGAGGAGATATTCAGTGGGAGAGACCAAATTATGATCAACCACTAAAACCACTAAGGTTTCTTTTTAACAAACTAAAAAAGATGAACCAAATAGTATAGATGATTTGATCAATAGCTAAATAGGTCTGTTTTTTAAAAAAAGAAAAAAAAAGTGTGACTCTAATATCAGTGGAAGATGAAGTTTCTTTGTGTGTTTTGAACACCATAGCCTGGATACAGCCTCTGCTCCATCAATAACTCAGTAACAGAACAGTCTTAAATTAATAAATGAGTTACCTTGAAAATAATAACACTCATCCTGAAATACTGAAAAACTCATAATTGGTTCCTTTGTTGGCTTCACCTTTGAACCCAGTTTCACAAAAATCAGCCCTGCAGTACATCCTACAAACAGCCTGAAAAGATAAAATCCTTGAAGACGGCCATGAGATCTGTTGAGTAAAGTCCTCTTCAATTTAAAGTAATGACTTGATTTCAGAAGCAGTCTAACACTCATGTGGTTTTGATCCTTTTGTTCCTTAATGTTTGCCACTGTTGAACACGCACAAATGACCCAGGAGGACCCTGAGACTCTTTAACAAGCACAACAGTCCATTTGAAACCTACCAGTGTACAATCGTAGCCGACACAGTCGGCAGGAATGTTCCAGGCATATCATTAGCCTTAAAATCAACCAGATATTTCCTTCTCCTGAGGATCTTGACAGGCCGAGCAGCTTGTAACCTGTTTTTTTTTTTTTTTTCCTGGATGAATAGAAGGCCCCTAATTTGCTTCTGGAGATGTGAGCCTTCACCCTTCCTCTCCTCCATGAGGGATGAATTCTCAGTCTCTCACAGTAATAAGGTGACAAGTATGCCTTCACTTGTTGAACTACACCCCAGCCTGCTAATCCCCGCAGATTGAAGCCACCCACCGATTTAGATTGTCATTATATTTCCCAAACGTTCCACTCTGAGGTTTAATATTTTGAAAGTGTGTAGAGGTGGAACGGCGGATGTGAATGGTCCTTTCATTACTGCTCGTCCCGCCGTATGCAGGATTTAAACAGGCCATCTCGGCTGCGCTGTTCCAGCTGAAATGAAAAGCTATTTACATCCGGAGATGATGATGATGGGTTCTGGAGCTGCTGTGGTTTCCAGGTGATCACACCTCACTGTCGTTTGACAGGCTCTGAGGAGCGCCGCGTCTGCGCTGTACAGACACTCTGACCATCATGGTTAATTGCCCAGAGTGGTTGAGCTTTAAGTGAAGTACAAGTCAAACAAGTGAAGTCATAACCCCCCACACCCCCCTCAGAAATCACAGGTCAGTGCTTTGTCAGCAATTTTAGTTGTCTTGAATTAGCTTTTTTTAGTCATTTACCCAGAAAAACCTCAGTCTGTTTCTGCCAAAATTACCCTAGAAAATACACTGAACACAAATAAAATATGTGAAACTTTTTTTGTGCGTTAAAGTCAAAGATTTCTGACTTTTTCACGATTTTTTTACACAAATTGTTCCCAAATCTTTTTAAATCTGTGTTGGTGGGCACCTCTCTCCCTCATAGACTTATCAGCCTGTTTATAACAGGTCCTCTAAAACCAAGGTGGAAACCAACCACCCAGATTAGCAGGAATCTTTGTACCCACGTAAATAATCCTACAAATAAAAGTTCTTGTAAATGCTGGTAAAATAACGACACAGTGCATGTTTTAATGTCTTATAAGACATAAACACAGCTTTCTTATATTTTGGGGTCCTTATTTTCCTTATGTCATGCTGCTCTGATCAGTTTGTTGCAGGTGTTATTTATTTTAGTAAATGGGCCAGTTGAAAAACAAAGTTTTGTCTAATGGGATGGTTAGCTAATTAGCAGTCATCAGTTAGTGCAGTTTATCTTAATAATTAAAACTGAAAGTTTGTCTTCCACTGGCACAACCCTGTTTAATTAGCCCTTTTTTATTACTTGGAGATGTGCATGGAGCAAAATAACTGAATAATAAAACATTTAAAAAAATCTCAGATCCCAGGAAATAAATGAATTATTAAAATAAATGTGTGCTCAAAGGCAATTAGGGCAGTGAGTGGTTAAGGCGCTGTGTTAGTATCCCTGGAAGGTGTGTGTGTGAGGGAATGTAAACACACACAGACTCAAGGCCTTGCAGGTGGAAAACAACGCCGAAGCCAAAAAATGGAGCTGCTGAAAGCTGCTCCTCTATTTTTCATGAATAAGGTCACTTAGCAGTGAATATAATGCCACTAAGTTCTCTTCATCAATTCAATAACAGTGTGAAAGTGAAAAGAAAAAATAGTTGGGTCATTTTGTTGTAATACACCCCTGGGCTTTTTATTATGACTTCATTTCCCGTTGTAATATTGGAATGTCCCTATAATTGTAAAAGTGTAATAGACTCTAATATAATTTCATTTTGAACCCTGAATGGCCAATGCCATCCCTGCTCAGTTTGAGTGGAATAATGATTTTTAATGTCCGCACATGCAATCCCGTGACCTTATTCAATCCGCAGACTGATCAGGAAATATATTGATTCAATTACAGTCCTGATGACAAGCGAACACGGCAGAGGGAGGAGAAAAAAGGTCAGCATATATTTGAAAATGTAAATCTTAACAATGTCTTTTGGCTTTCCTGGGGAAAAAAAAGCCATTATCAAATGCCATTTAGATCCGAGGGCATGTAGCCCTTTGCCTTTTTCTCCCACACCGACCGGAATAGTTGGAACATTTTGGATATCCACACAGCATTTTTCCTTTGTCAGCCTTTGAGTTAAATTCAAAATACACAGCATCGGCTCCTAGTTTCCTGTTTGCTGTAATCTAATGTCTCATCTTGTTTCCTGGTCTGACCACGGCTGCCTCATCTGATTGACCTTGAGGTGGTGACTTTCTGTTTTTGTGCAGCGTCTGTTTTTGCGTTTTCTTGATTTTTTTCCCCACATAAAGTGCTTTAGGTAAATTGGGCTGTCTGTGCTCAAACATTCAGCAAAGCTCTCCAATTTATTCCTCCTCAAATTACATGCACACCACACCGGGCTCGGCTAATTATTTGTCTGGTCATTAAAAACTCATTAAATTTAAATAGTTCATTTGCATACCACTGAGTGCTGCATCGTAAATTATTAAATGAAGATAAATAAATGAATTCAATTAGAAAAATAAGTAATGCAACAGATGCACCGACAGAGCTGCTGCGCTCGTCTTTCTTTTGACATTGATGGGCTTTTTTTCCCCTTCGGAGACACATGGCACCACCGCTGCACGTGCAGGTGTGTGAATAAAGCGAGCAGGTAGAGGAAGGTTCACGTTTAAAAGGAGTGACTGTACCATGTGAGTTCTGGAGCGCCGTTTTGAAGATGGCAGATCAGTGCACGTCACCGCTGCACAGCCCAGGAGAAAGAAAAAAAACCAGTGGATTCTTTGTTCACCAAAGATGTGGGAGAGTTCTTCTTCTCCTTCTTCTGTGTCTTATTTCCCAGATTAACATCTCCTCCGATGCTTTCGGTCTTGACTTTGATGAGCTGGAATAAACCGAAGCTTCTTCTTTTGCTTCTTACTCCAACCCAACAGCTCCGCCTGAATGCAACTCGTTACTTCGCGTCCGCGTTTGTTTCTGAGTTGGATCATCTTGTCTCCAAGGTGAAATAATCTTGCTTGCTGTACCAGCTGCTATATAACCATTACTATGTTAGCAGGATTTCTGAGCCGCCGGTAACGATGGTCGTCATTGCTCCTGTTGCCCCGTTGTCATAGTTACTTTGCATGCTGACTATGTTCCAGTTCCAGGCACTGGTAAATGTTCACCCTTTTTCAAATTACTTCATTAATTAAATGGAACTGGGAAAGGTTTGGAGCTAATGGATTAAACTGGGGCTGGCTGGTCCGGTCCTTTTACCAGAGGTCACATTTCATTTGCTGCTTATGTCGGACGACCAGCAGCGAGGGCCTCGGAGGTAATCTAATCAATGCCGGCGTGCTGTAGTCCTTGAATGAATCCATTAAAGTTATGTGGTTGCATCCTGCACAGAGAGGAAAAAGTCTCCTGATACCTTTGATAGAAATTAGCCTCTCTCCAATTAGGAGAGGAGCTGCCGCGTTCTGGATGCCAGCCAGAGCAGAATTAATAGGCCATCAGAGCCTCCTGTGTGTTAAATCCCATTTGTTCATCCATGGTTTTGTGAAAGTCCCACCTCTGTTTCTGCAGCCTAGGAGTGCAGACCCCCCCCAGCCCACCCTCACCCCCACCTCCGCTTCCTAACTTCACTCATTAAATAAAGTTCTGGGAGGAGACGAGGTGGGAGGGCCCGCAGATGGGGGACGGTTGGGGCCGCTGCTGTCGGGGAAGATGATTCCGAGGGGCCGAGCAGGAGTCGTGATTTCATTTAGGGTTTGGATGAGCTCATGACAGCATACGAAGCTAAGGTGACTTTAGCCAGACGCTGTGGGGGGGCAGCGGTCACGTGGTCCCCTCTACATTAATGTTGTGGCGCCCGTTAATCCCACGGATCGATCCGCGGAGTTTAAAGAAGCTTTGACCGAGGGGCATCTGAGATGCCTAACCCTATCAGATGGAGATGTTTTAGCTGCACAGTTCTTCAGGCACTTTGGAACATGTGATCATTATTTTCCATCTGCTTGAATACACACTGTCACATATGGAACAACTGCTGGGAATATCTTTTTCTTCAACAGTAAGCTTTCTGTGGGCATGACTCATAAAAGTCAGAGCCTGGAGTTTGTTTCTGGGGAGAAACTGTGAGATTTCCTTTTGTTCAGCTTTATCTCAGACATCCTCCATTCATCTGCTCTAGTCTGAAACATTCAGTCACAATAATCTCATTTATTGTATACCACTTTTGAGTTTTCCCAATTCTGGGAGCCTCCAAAATGTCTAAGGGTTTTTTGTTGTTGTTGTTGTTAGATAAAACTGTCCGAGACCTCCAATGATTGCATTCAAACACTTTTAGCCCTTTTGGAAACCAAAACACAACAGTAAATATTTAAAGGGATGGATTAAAACCTACATCCTCATATCTAATCTCAGCAGCAGTTCTGCAGCACGCTGAGCTCGACACCTACTGCAGCCGTAAACCGAGGGTGAGACCCTCATCTAAGATCACAAATGCCTTTTTTTCTCTCTAACAGGGAGGAGGTGAAAACACTTTTCAAGGTGTAATGTGTAACAGTTTATTTTAAAACCTAATTTTCAGAACCTCTTCACCTCATCAGCATTAATTAACTACTTTTGACATACCTAATCTTCATCTTCAGGTTCTCACGTGGTTAGAAAGACTGAGTGGTGGGGGAAGGATAATCCATTTCGTCTGCCATTTTGTCTTAAACTTCACAGTTGACCTTAGAACCATGGGCAACAGCGCAAGTCAGTAAACATTAGCTGTGCGTGCATGTGCATTGGTAGTTGTACGCGTTGGTGGGCGGGGTTTCTGCTGCTGACATCTCAATGATCTGTGTTTAGGTTCTAGTAATCCTGATAAATGTCAGTAGAATGGTCAGTTGTCAGTGCCACCTAATGGCCACCTGTACTATTGATTTAAATCTACAAACTTTTTTCCTCTAAAGTCTTAATATTAGTTTGTTGCATTCTTTTTGTTAAACATGCACAGTGTAGAAATGTACCAGGGTACGTTTTAGTGGTACCAGGGTATTGTGTAGCATGCACGTTACTTTTACTTTTACAGAAAATATTTGACCGACAAAAAGTTTTAACCTCGGATGAATGCACCCCAAGGTTTTGGTTGTGGTTTGATTTAAACGGAAACACCACAGCAAGGGTAAACTTTCCTTTGGAGATCCCACTGTTTCATCTACGAGCCAGCGCATGCAACAAAAGCACCGACTCACCTTGATGGACCGACTCAAAGAGCCGACCTAAACTGGCGCAGAGATGTGCAGCTCCAGAGGGAAGCCGCAAACTGCTGCCTCACAGACAAGTCTGCCAGCCGGACCCACCGGAGAGCCATTACGGTTCAACCTTTCTTTTCACTGAGCTGATAAACAAGAATTCCCGGAGTCACACAGTCCTCCACTGCCCAAATTTACATGACGTCTGGGGGCTTCGGCACACGCTAGCGCTAGAGGTCAGATCAAGTGTGCGTTCACAAACATCCCCACCAACGTGAATGATACAACTTTCTCCAAAAACATGCCTCCGTGGAAAACTATGGAAATGCACGCATGGAGACGTGATCATTTCATGCTGCTACAGAGAGACTGTATGTAAATGAGATCTAAAATGGCTCTCATGCTTGCCCTCTTCCTCCAGTGCCAGAGTCACGCATCATTGTCAGCAGCCGGCAAAACAAGATGAAATAAAATTCTAAGCCGTCCTGACAGTCAAGGACACCATTCCCTCACCGTAATAGCCTGTATCGCCTAGCCACTCCATGTGTGTAGCTTTTCTTCATTGCTCTGGGCTTTTATTCCTAGCAATAAGCTCTTTATCACTCCTCAACACAATTCATTTAAAACCACCGTCAAGAAGCAATCAAACCTTAAGTAAGAGGATTCAAAGTCAGTGTGTTATTGTTAACCAAAGTAGCATTACTTCATTTCCATAATGCACCCAGCCAGAGATGCCAAATAGGTAATAAGAAAGAACACTGCACAGGAAAATAAACACTTAATATTTTTTGCCTCATTTTTGCATCCCTGGATGTATACGCCCCACCTCCCCTTCTCCCCCCACTGTTTTTTCATCCCTCCTTTTTGTGCTGCCTCCACAATGACATTATGTTTGGGTTAGTTGTCTTTCTGCCTCTCACACCTATGATTTAGCAACTCTTGACATATCCATTACATCTCACAGATTGGCTGTTCTCCTTCCTGGGGACCCTACAGAGATGACATGTACCCTTCCCATTTTTTTTCCTTCTCAGATGTCCTCCGTTCACAGGTGCGCTTTTAGAAAGAAGTGGATTCTAATTTCAGCGGCGTTGCCTCACTATTAACCACAGCTACGGGAGATGCATCAATCTCGACAAGGTCTTTTTGAACCACATCTAAAAAATGCAATATTGCCGTGGATTTTTCACCCGCCGTCCACGGCCCAGCTGTGGATGGACACTCGGGCTGCTGGTTTTCTGATTTACTGCCTGCATCATTTTTGGCTCTGTACCAGTCAGAAGCCAGCGTTGTGTGTTTTTGTTAAGCTGATTGCTCCCGTCTTCTACTGCCAAGACACAATCAATTTTCCAATGATGACATCATCCTCACCATCATCATCCTCGTAGCAATGCTTAGCCTCAGATATGAGCGCTCCTGTATTGATGTTTACTGGTGGCTTCACCGGCGCCTCGCGTTTCTATTAAGTGTAGAATTCCGCACGCTCGACCGAATTGATCGCAGAAGTTCATCAACTGAATCAACCTATGAATGAATGAAAACCTCTTCAGGTCACGGGGACCCTGTGTCGGCACGGTGATGTCTTCACATCCCATCCACCACGGCTCACAGCACAACCTTTAGTTTCTTTCAGGATTTGAAAAAGCCACTTTTATCCACGTCCAATTCTAAAAAGAATCTCCTTTTTTAGTCTTTCATTTATTTTATCTCATTAGGCATCAAAGCCCTGTGCTAGAAACCTACTTTATGTATTTTATTAAATGGGATATAATAAAATCTCAAAGCAGGAATGAATTTTAGATGAAGGTATTTGGAGCGGTTATGAAACGGTGCAGCAAGGCCCCGGTGTTTGTCAAACCTGCTCGTTCTTATGATGCTTTAATTGCACGTCCACTCTGCCCACCCTCTTGTGCTTCCTGTTTAATTCACCAACTTCATCACCAGGGAGATTAAGGCTAATGCCTTAAGGAGCACGGCCTAAAATTGAAAAGAATTAACTCTAATTAGCGCACTAACAAATGGCTAATATAATTGTAATTGTAACATTTTTATTATATAACCCTGAGTGTTCCTCTCGAGAGCCTAATATGAAATCATGGTGAAATTGGGGTTTATTTATATCTTAATCATTTCAATTAGTTCACATCTCAAATAAATGCAGGGATTTTTATTTTATTTATTTTTTTCTTTTTTTAAGGTGCTCTCGCTTCTCACAGTTGCTCTGTTCCCCCCAAGGATTTACCTTGTTTTGCTCCCTCGCAGTAAATGTGACACCACCCTGTGAAACCAAAATCAATCTCGGCATCATTACAGCAACACCACAGCCGCAGCGGGCAGCCTGGCACATGAAAGGCCCTGCGAACTGCTCCTTTGGCCTGTAAACTCGGCTAATTAACGGTAGTTTCGCACCTTGTGCCCGTTGCCAGGTTGATGTGTTGCTCCAAGGCCACAGGACGCACACCAGTTGTCACACAAAGAAGTCAGATAGGTGACGGAGAGCAGGGGTATATTGGCTGTGACGGTTCATGGAATGGTTTGGGTTTTTTTTTTTTTTATCTTTTCTCACCCTCCATCTCTGCTACTCCCATCTTTCTACACCGACAGTAATGAAAATACTAATAACGATAAGAATAGCGTCACTCCAATCTCACTTTCAGCGATTACGTCGCTCTGCCCATTTCCGTTTCTGCTTAAATTATATTTAACTTCATCTGCTGTGGTCTGCAAACAGGATTACTGGTACTTATCTGAAATGAAAGTGCATTTTAACGCAGTTTAATAACAAGAGTGGAAAATCCAGTCCATAGCAATAAAGCTGAAACTAATTCATTTCGGTGGCTTCCACGCAGCGTGTTTCAATCCTTCCTCATATGCCACAGTTGAAAACCGGAAAACACAGGCACGGGGCCGCTGGTGTAATCTGCTACGGCCTGAGATGAGCACGGAGACACTGGAAGATCTACATCCTGAGGACTGATGAGAGGCCAGAGCACCAAAAACTCTGCAGGTTTTCCCAGAATTCTCAAACAAGGTGCTGGGTGGGGAAGGAAGTGCAGCACGTCCTCCTGCACCTGAAATGATCAGCATTTTGAACTTGTCCATGCCTCCTGTTCCACTATGGAATAGTAACACGGGGGCCTGTTTGTTCGCCAAACACAATTAACAAGGTTTCTGCTGCACATCAATACTGCTATTTGCATAGGGTATTGATCTGCAGTCCTTATAATCACAAAATGTTAATTGCACCAATTAATTCTCAATCTGTTTGTGCCCTTGTCTGGCCGCCCTGAGCCCTGAAGGTCAGCCTGAAAATGAACTGCTCTTTGATTCTCCTCCAGGAAAAGATTTTTTCTCAAGACAACAGAGTTTGCTGCTCCGAAATCAAAAGGCGCTCCCCTCCTTTATCATTTTTATCATTCCCAGTGAGTAGCAGCTAATGGGGTTGAAATCTTGTGATCTGATTTGTCCTTTTAAGCAAGGTTTTTCTTGTCTCGTTCATTAACCTGGGCTGCCTCCTCCTTCTCCTGTCTGCAGAGCCGCAGCTATTTACACCTCAAAGACACAGTATCCACCTTTATATTGACTAATAAGTCATTTGTGAGACAATGCATTGCCAGTTTGATTCATGGAGCATACACACACCACATTTCCCACCGTCTCTGGTCCTGCCGCTGCACCATGCTATTACATGCTGAAACATGACCTCCTGGTTTATTGTCTGTTTGAGATGATCAGAATAATAAGTCAGAGCTGTCGACTCTGCTGCTGCTCTGCCTGTGCTGTGTAGCTAGGTATGGCCTCTGTCTTTTGTTGTGTGCTGCTGCTGCTGTTATTATTATTATTATTATTCAATTCTATCATGACACTGCTCTAGTCATTAGATTCTATCTTTTATATATAATCATGATTCTGTCTCTCTTTGGTGTGAATAAATTGTACACATATTTTTCCCAGGCTTTTTTCACCAACGTTAATTAACATCTGCATTGATCGTCGTCTCCTTCTATCTTATTCGAGCCGACAGATTAAAGGTTTTGCGACACCTTTCCCTTGGCCGTATCAGTGCGTAACTTCATGAGAAAGCGGTCCTCATCCAGTCACTGCCACCCGTGCCTGCGCACACGCACAAAGATGAATTTCAATTCAGCGCACCTGTGCCAGCCCTCATATGAAAGGACTGATTACCTTCAATTGCATATTTAAAATACTTGGTTCCTCCATTAGGAAACCTATTTACATGAATTAGGGACAATTAGCATTTTCAGGCCCACTTCAACTTTGTTCGCCCCCGTCCATTAACATTTGAAAGTGTCGACCGCCAGATACAAAAAAGCCTCCGCCTGGTTTGAGCCCCCCCCCACCCACCACCACCCTTCACAGTCAGTCCACGTCGGGACTATTTCCATCCGCACCACCTCGGTGAAGAGCCTCTGTGGTAGAGCACCTCATTACGGTTAATCAACAAAAGCCAGCGAATAAGAGACCACAGAGCAAAGGGCAGCGGGACGTGAGCGCTGCGATCATACGCACCTTTTAATGGACATTACATTCTTCCCCCTCAGTTGTAGATCTCACAGAACATCTTTTCTGGCACAATGCAGCATTTAGAAGAGCAGAGGATGAAAAAAAATGTTACTCCCTCAAGTGTCAGTTGTTAAGTGGAAATGATGAAGAAGAACCTTGGTAAAAGAGGAGGAAGTGATTATCAGGTATGCTACCTGGGTTTTTGAAGTTATTAGACCTTGCAGCTCAATCCAGTAACAATGGAAGTGCGAGGCCTCAGCGAGGACGGTTTCCGCACAGCCTTGAGGATTTTAGATGGTCAGCAATTACGGCGTCTGATTCAAAGCACTTGTGCGTCCTTAATACGAGCTTTTTGATGGCGAGAGCCGTCATCGTCTAATGAAGATGACAGAGACTGTTTCACTCGCTGGGGAAATTATTAGGGGAAAAAAGGGCCTCACATCATGTGAGTCATGTGTAATGCCTTTTATTGCCACGTTCACGGCCCAGAGAGGGAGGGAGAGCTTGTTTTGGTGATTATATTCACTCTTGAAAATATATTAAGATCTCATTGGGTTGCATAAATCCTCATATTTTTGTTAGCATCTGTCTGCGTGTGTGTGTCTGTGTGCGTGCGTGTGCGTGCGTGCATGAGTGCTCATTATTACTGCCACAGATTTTGTTCATCTAATTTAATTCAATCTGAAAAAGGTAATTAAATGAAATAGGTTTTGACATAAATTACTTCTTAGAAATCTCTTCTGAGTTTAAGTACTTTATACATAAAAAAAACACACAAACACACACACGCACATACACACAGAGGCTTAATAAATGCTTTACTGAGAGCCAAACTAAAGAGTACATGTAGCTTTTATGTAGCCATACAGACGTGAGATCACATTCTGGACCTTGTTTGCTGAGGAATCCCATCCTGTCCTCTTCCCTCCATCATCTCAAAACCTGCTTATTTTAATGCATTTTAGAGAAATAGAAGAAATGATAATTTTGGGAATTGGGTCTTTGCGATTTGCAGTTTTGGTTTTCAGACTTTTACTGAGAGAAAATATTACGTTTCAAGTAGGAGAAGGTTGATTATGAACGACAAAATACCCAATGAAGTCCAAGATCTCCTAGTACCAAGGTTAACCATCCAAGGATGGATGTGCACTTTTTTCCACATTGTTGCAAGAGGAGTAGCAGTAAACATGAGTTCAGCATGAATGTCTTTGTTTATGACCCGGAGATCTGTCCAGGCTGGTTTCCTGACTGCTGGGACTCCAGCACCCCCAGCAGCCTGATTAGCACCAGCTGGTGGCTAACAGGAGACGGGTGGGCCTGCAAGACGAGATACTGTCAACTGTCTCCACACTGGTTAAAAATTCTCTTCACTGACCTCACACACACACACACAAACACACGCGCGCACACACACACACGTTAACTTTCGGCTGCCAGGTGATGACATGTTATTAGGCCTCATTAATTAATGAAGTTAAAGGCAGAAACCTAAGACGGACCCAACCAGTCTGGGGTCCAGTGACAGTCCTGCTTTAGTGGTCAGGATCATGTTTCAGCGTATTCTTCCAGTCTGATTAAAGCAGATTAAATGGTTTGTTACATCACGGTGGTGTGTAGGTTGACCTAAAATCCTTTTCAGCTGAGTGTGTTTGGCTCCGGGCTGTTTCCTTACTGTGCTGAACTCATTTCCCCTTATGTTTAATTGCCTTTTAGTCTTTTGCTACCTAAATGTTGCCAACAAGTTCCTCACAAAGGGCGCCCCTAAGAGGTGTTTCTGTCTCAGTTTCCGTGCGAGGTTTCACTATCAGACACGACGAGCTGCTGCTTGGAAGATGGATTATATCCAGCACCTGCAGTTAGTCTTTGTTTCCATTCTAGTTTTGTTTTATCCATTAAGCCAGAACTCCAAGTTGCATTTAAAACATCAAAACTCTTGTGTTTTGTGCTAAAGCACAGTAAGGGGAACAAACTGACAAATGTTACTTTTCCTGGTTTTTTTCCATTCGCTTTGGAGCGCCAACATCACACACAGCCTCCGCCTGGCTCCTCTGAAATAACCTGCAATCCTTCCAATATTCCAGGCCACACCAAAGGACAATCAAATGCCATCATCTTGCTGGGTTTAGCAGCCTTATTGTACTGTCTCCTTCTGAAAATTCAGACATATTTCACACCAAAACTTGTTACACGCTCCTCCAGCAACCAATGTCAGTCTTGATTTTATTTCCCACAGTCCTAGAGAGAGTCAACAATCTTTACATACACACATATATATATATATATATATGTGAAGGTGCGTGAATAAGCCAGCCAGGGTGCGTTTATCCTCCAAGCACGAGTCCTTGGCACTATCATAATTGTGCCATCGATTACACATAACTCACTTTGTCTGATTATGATTACAATTTGGTATTGACTTCCTGCGCGCCAGGAATTTGCTCTGCCTGCGTCAGTCTTGTTGACTCCCATGATCTATGATTCATCGATACCATCGATCCTCCCAAAGTTCATCCATCCATAGGTGACTGGCACGTCAGGATTTTACATACAAAGAAAGATGGAGGGGAGGCAATCTGCACGTCAGCAAAATGTCACTATAATTGAGCCCGGCTGATGTTATTGTCCTTTAACGAAGTTCTGACTGTTTTATTAACAGGGATGAAAGGCATCAGCCACAGGGGAGACTTCCACATTAGCAAGGATAGGAGTGCCTATCCATCATCCATCCATCCATCCATCCATCCATCCATCCATCCATCTAATGTTTACACGAAAAAGAGGACTGAACACTGAGACTAATTGGAAAAGGCCTGTCAGTGGGCGCAGACACCCTTCATGTGCGTGTGTGTGTGTGTGTGCGTGCATCTTTGTGTGCGTGCGCGTGTTTGTGTACGCGTATGAGCCTGCTTCTTCCGTGCGCACTGTTGTGTATCTGGCAATCGCTCTGCTGTTGGACGCCGCCGTGACAGCGAACTGCCCTCCGTAGGTCTCTGGATATCCAGTGTAAATCCAGCCCGGTGGAGCTGTGAAGAAGAGAGAGGGGAAAAAAAGCTAATAATATTTTATTGCAGTGTGGGTCCCCCTGCCGCCGCTCCATCAGAGCACCGCTGTCACCTCACACACAGACCACGGTGTGATAATGGACAATAATGTGGGGCAGCAGAGGGTGAGGAGCCCCGTCTGCCTCCTGAGCGGGTAACAGGGCTGGAGAAAAGCGCTACCCCACACTCTGCCTAGGAGGCCACGTGTTGTCCTGTCAAGAACCTTTCTTAAAAAAAGGATAAAGAAAGCTGATTGGGGTGGATCTTTATCTGATTTCTCAGGGATGGTTGACGGCAGAGGCCCCGTGTGGGTTTTTCCTCAATAATTACATCCTGTTCCGCAGAGAAGGGAGGCTAATTCGAGAACTCTTCTGCAGCTTTGTTTTTTGTCATCAGTACTTTCTTTTTCCAAGATGCTAAAACCAGCAACACACAAGACCGTTGCCTAATTGTTTCATCAGGATGAGTTTATTCATATTTAATGTGGCAACGCTTTCTCCCGCTAAAGAAGAAAAGCTATTAGCTGGAGCTTCACAAAGAAGTAATTGTGCAGATTTGTTGTGAGTGTTTATGTCTCTCAAAGAGAATCTAGAATCACGTTATTGGTCGTGACTTCGGGCGTGTTTGAGGCGGATGGCGGAGCTGTGGCACGGCTGCATCGCTGTTGTGCTTCCTTTGTTTGAAACAAGTTTTGTAAAATAACCTTCTGAGCGCTCTCTTTTTCAACCTAGCCATGTTAAATATGCACCTTTGATCAAGTGTTTCTTCTGTCTTCTGTATTAGCTGAAGGGGTCAAACACAACAAAACAGCTCCAGGCCAAATCCTCCAGTGGCAGAAGGGGACAACGTCCTCAACTCAAGTCACGCGTTTGAATTTAAAGACTTCATGTTAAAGTTTCCCTGCACTCAAATTATTCATCAGGTTAGAGCCCATAAAAGACAGTAAACTGCTCTGGAAGTTTTCCATTTGTAGTTGTTGCGTTGCTGAGGGCGCACGAGGGTTCATTTTCATCTCTGCTAGATGATTGAATTCCTGCTTGGCGTCCATGCTGAGTTGTACGTTGGTGCGTGACCGTGGGCTTTGTGGTTTTGCGAGCCTCGCGGGACCAATTCCCATTATTTACTTGACTGTGACCCCGTATCGTGACCTCTTCAATTCTCATTCTCCACAAACCTACTTCCAAATTGCTCATCTAATAGCAACCTGGACTTTCTCTGAAATATAATGAATGCTCCAATTATAGGGCAGGTGATGGAGTTGATTTTGCTATGATAGAAGGTGTGATTTCACTCTCTGCCTGTTCTTCAGGTTTTCCCACAGACCTGCAGTCAGCTCGAAATGTAGGGGGGGGACCGAGGTTCCACCTGTCGGGCCCTGCGCCAGGTAGATGATGACAAAATGAAGCGGCCGGAATGAAAGAATCCATTCGGGCAGGAATGTGTCAAATGACCTTTCCGCTGCTCGTTATGCCAGAGGGACATTCCTGTTGTCTCCTTCCCTAGCCGTACCTGATCAAAGGGGAATGGTAATTAAATGAAATCATTCCCTCATGGAGGCTTGTGTGGATCCCACTTCAAGGTGTGTCAGAGGCTCAGTGGATAAGTGGAGCGCACACCGGATTCCGAACTGTGCTGAATGATTAGCCCAAGCTCCATAAAACCAATTCAAGGGCAAGGAACAGTGGGGTGGGGGGGAGGGGGGTTACTGGCTGATATTCCAGCAGGTCACTGCCCTGAAACTAAAATGTTGTAGGTTTCCAACCACTTTAGGTTTTGACCAGATGACTTTTGTCTTGCCTTCTTTTTTCTTGCACATTTAAAGCCCCCCACCCCTCCACAGGGTGGCACCCTCCTTCCTGCCCGGCTGGGGGCATCTCAACCAGCTGCGTGCACAAGAAAGGAGGGCTTATCCTGCTGCAGGAGCCGCTGCCAAAACCCAGAGATGTGGCTGTGAGAGCCCTATACATGGCACTGATTAGTTTGACTGAGCGGATAGGCAAAGACCAGTAAATTAAATATGAATAAATTAAAAATGTGCTGTAGCAGAAAAATGCTCTGGAAAACAACCACCTCCACATTAAAATATGTATAGTAATGCCTTTTATGTGGAGTAACGTGGGATTAGATATCACTGTAAATTAACATGGCATTCAACCGTAGTGGAGAACTTTTTAGTATTAACAAGGAGTTATTAGAGAGGTGTTTACTCCAGTGTGTTCAGTAATTAATTTAGTGTTCAACCAAGCTTAAAGTCAGGGTTAGAATTGCAAATATTGCAAATATTTTTTTATTATTATTATTACTGTCAACAGAGATTGATGAGGTTTGCCCTGAAATTGCCATCTGCTCCACGTTGGGGTCCCTCCTCCCCCTTTTCCATGGAGCGGTGCTGACGGAATACTGAAGGGGATCAGAAACATCAGCATGTGTGATGAGGTCCCGCAGATAACATCTCCGCAACACTTCCGTGACATTGTAGCTGCGTCAGCTCATTACCACAATGTCACAGCCGCAGCGTGAGGATGTAGCGCTGAGGAGAGACTCCAGCTGCAGGTATCGGCTTCTGCAGATGAGCCGATTAATTAAAGGAAGCTCTATTAGGCTCAGAGAGAAGTCCCCCCCTCCTGCACCCTCCATGCTTCTCAGGGGGGGGCCAAGGGTGAAGGAAGGCTCCTCGCCTCTCCTGACATTAGCAGGTATACATCCGCCTTGCACGCCCCACGACTCACGCCACAAGTGTCTGTGGGCGCCCCACCTTCAGAGGACGGAGCGCGCACGCTCCTCAGACTCCAAAATGGGGCTGCAGCACTTTAATCCCCTCCAGCCCGTCAAGCCATCCACCCTTACTTCCATCTGTCAGGAGCGCTGCTGGAGTAGCAGAGGGGGGGATGGTTTGTTTGGGTGGGTGGGTGGGTGGAGGGGGGGGGCCATCCCTTGTTCCATCTCGACGAATTTTCTAATTTCCTTTGGCTCCAATGCTTTGTCCCAAATTCACGCCCCTAACCTCTCCACCATGCAGCCTCTCCCACCCCCAGCTGCTTCTCCCTGTCATTTTGGCTACAGCTGGAAAAGTAAACTGGCAGCGTTACACCCGCAGTTGAAGCTCCTGCTGTCGCACGCCGTGGCGCAGATCCCTTTTTATTATTTTTTCCTTTGATTTTACCCTTTAAATGCCACCTTGAGTCTTTTCCTGTTTGCTGTATGCTCCGCGTGCACAAATCAATTTGACGACTTTCACTCTCTTTGTAATTAATCACAACCATATGGTGAGGTGCCGGCTCCCATTCTGTCACAGCACAGATATAAAATAGCTGCAGCTAACTAGACAAAACCGCTGCTTGTGTGAATAGACCAGCGAGACATTAAAAACGCTGCACGTTAATGAGCGACGCATTACACGGATGTCACTGTTTTAATGAGCAGTGACTCAAGATTCCTCACGCACAAAACTAGGTAGTACATTTGGGGGATGGGGCTCTCTTTCCAGATTAACTTCACGAGCAACCTGCACCGCACTGAAACCCACATCAAAGCAACTCCAGGCTAAATTGTCCTTTTATCTCTATTAACAAAAAAATCTCGAGACTCCTCCAACTGAGGGAACGTGAAGCAGGTTTGCCCTTCTGTGTCCAAGTACAACTTCCCAGAAATGCGCACACACACACACTCTGAAACACAGGGCCTGAGCATGAACACGGAGCACGATTGTTGGCACTTATTCACTTCGAGATGCAAATAGCCGGATTTGAAATTCAGCCTCTCTGTGTTATGCTTGGCTACTTTAATGTTATATCTATGCTGGGGATTATTCTCTCTACAGCAGAAAAACCTGTGCTTGAATGGCAGTGCCCTCAAAGTAGCTCCTACTGCTTTCAATGGCCTCCAAACGAGATTAGAGCCGTGGCCGCCCTCGCTCCCAATCCTCTGCATTCAGATGGAGCGTAACCAGCCTGTGTGACAGTCCTTCTGTTTTGACGCCGAGTGGGTGCAGCGACTGCACATGGGCCATTTTGGAATTGTACGGAGCCCCCAAAGAAACATGGGGGGGTGGGGGCGTTTGATTGGGGGGGTGGAATCTCGCAGAACTCTACGAAATCTCTCACTTACTTTTTATTTGGCAGTTTGCTTCCGGGTCAGTAACCGACGTAAGGCTAGTGGCGAGGACAACTGGTAGAATCCCAGATTGCTGTTAGACATACACACAGCCGCGAAGCCCATACTCAGTCACACACACACACACACCAAATAAAATCTGTGTCTAGAGCTAAGAACTGATTCAATATGTTTATAGTGAGACTCATTTGAAAATACAATAAAGTCCCACAGGTAATGAGTACACTCCATCTTAGTGTTTATTTTTCTTTCGGTTACTGACCCAGAAGTACGGTGCTGTAAAAATAAAAAGTAATCTGGTATTCACAATTACTTTTTGCAAGATGGCTGGAGAAGGAGAAGGGGGGGAGATAAGATTAAGAGAAGAATATTTTATAGTTACACAAAGGAATTAAAGCTGAAGCTGAGTGGATGAGATCATCTCCAGAGGGACGTTGCAGCTCTTCTGTCCAGAAACCATCCTCTCAGAGTTTTTTGATCTGTTGTTTGCTCTTAGATCTGGTGGAGTGTCTGTCCTCGTCATTCTTTGCTTTGCATGAACAAGTTGGACTTTTGGCCGCCTTTCTGACGTAGGAGGCTGTTTTCTGTCCTGTTCCGACGCTTTGCTTTACATCTGGGTCCGTGGAGGGCCCCACACCAGGAGGAGACTGTGGAGAGCAGATTTACATCCATCTCACAACTTCCACATCCATTTTTACTGCTGCACAGTCACACTTGTATCTCAGTGTTCTAACAGGAAGATTTGGCACCATCTAGTGGCCAAAAAACGAGAGCTGGGTTAGGAAGAAAATAGGACTTTAAAGGCATCCTGCCAGCAGGCCTGTGTTTGCATTTCTGCTGCATTACCATTATCTCCACCTAACAGAAACTAACATTTCTAAGGCTGTGTAAAGTCCTGCAGTGAGTATAAAAATGAAAGTGTTTCAGCCTAATTTGAAGGTTGCACAAACCTGTGTGGTGGTGGCCTGAGATGATCCTGATGGTTCAGAGTTAGCAGATTTGTCCTGCTGAAGCAAGTGCTGATTTTTAGGGGTCTCCATTCCAGATGTAAATAAATAAAGACAAGAGATTAACACCAGAGTCAGTGAGGCTAGATCACAGATATTCCCGACCTGCAGGGAGTAAATCATTTTCTTCGGTTTTTGGTTGGTAATATGACCGTTGAGCAGTAAACTAAAAACCCATTCAACAATGCCATAAAGAGCTGAATAACGAAGTGTAAGGTAGTGAGTTTTAAAGCGACTGGTTACCGTGGTGATGGAGATGCTGCTGTCTGTCCCAGAGCTAAACTTGGTGTGGGTACCCTCTGCTGAGGATGCTCCAATGTCCTGGGACACATCAGACGGTTCCTTATTGGAGGACGGAGACAAGTCTTCCAGGGTCTGTGCACCTGTTGCAGACAGTTTTAAACCTGATAAAGCTTGAGTTAATCTCTCTGGTAAATGATGTCACTCCCTCCACGACTGACATCTTTTCAGTAAATTCTTCACTAAACAGGCTGATTGTCTTACTGTCTTTCTCTTCCAGGTCCTGGCGCATCATCTCCAGCACGTTGCATGGCGTAGCGGGTACGCTGGTGTCACCCTGCTGGCCAGAGCAGCACATCAGCATTGACCATGTGACTATTTGAAGGTGTTAGAAGCATTTGGGACAAAACCTACAGTGATCCAGGGGTTTTCCAGCAGCTGAGAAGGAGACATGCGATAAGAAGGATCCACATTCAGAAGACAGGTCAGTACCTTTTTTGCTGTGAAGGCAGACATTTTACTTTGCTTTTGGACAAGAAAATACCTGTTTGATTGAGTTATTTTACATCAGACGTTACCTGCGTCGCTGACTGTGGCCCAGACGCTTTGAGTAAATGTGACTCCCTTTTCGGTAATTTCCTCTAGTAGTTTGCTCTTTGTCTTAGAAACAAACGGGGGCTCGCCACACAGCCTGCATGCACACACAGATCAGACACAAACACAACGTGGCTGTATGTGTGTACGGTGTTCATCTAACCACTTACATTATATATATAATCACCCCCATGCTCCACATGTCACACCAGTGGCTGTAACCTCGGCCGCTCATTATTTCAGGTGCTGAAATTCACACATGCACCAAGGTGAGGCTTTCAGAGCCACTAGATTCTACCAACCCTGGCACACAGCGCCACAGCTGGTCAGAGGACGCAGGTGCGTTGGCGTCCTGTGAGGACTGTAGAAAGGCGTACCCATATAGGTGAGTGTGCCACAGGACTCCGTCAGGATGTGGTCGATCCCTAATCCGTATGTCTGAACTGATAAACCAAAGTCTGTCACCTAGGCAGAAGAAAGACGATAAGAAAAAGATGAAACAAATGATTACATGCTGACAGAACCAAAGGGGGAACCTGAATTAGAGGAGCTATTGACGGGAAACCTACTCAGGATTCAGCAGTTATACGAGAGTTACGACATAAAGAGCGTGTTTGTGTATTCGTCTGTAATGATGAGACGGAGCAGACTGGAAAAGTCCTGCTGCCTCAGTTCACACGCTGGGCTCTGCTTTGGTCGGCTGGTCGTCGGTGCAACCTGCTGTGCGCTGCTGGTAATTTGATTAAAGAATTCTCTCTTTAAAAAGGTGTACCATAACAGGAGACCGGAGCAGGTCTGACATAAAGAGTTAGGATTTGAACGTACGACTGGAGAAGACATAGGCAGGAAAGGAAAAAGAGCCCGTTTTGACAGTGTGGATAAGAAGTGTTGGCGGAAACTTTCACGGTTTGTCTCACCATCTTACCTTGATGATAATCTTGTCATTATTGTCCACAATTGCATTTTTCACAAGAATGTTCTCAAGTTTCAAGTCTCGGTGCACAATATCTGTGAGGAAGAGCACATTTAGGTTGTGGGTTTGAGGCCAGAGAAGTACATTTAATAGGAAAAAAGGTTTTAATTCAAGTTGGTGTACGGAGATACATGGTCTCTCAGGATCCACTTCGTCTGACAAATGGTTGAGAAATATCATGATGAATGTTAAGTAAAAGCTCAGTTAGGCCACAACACTCCTTAAAATAAAAGATAAAAGGGGCTCTTTTGTGAAACATTTGGAGTTTATCCACAAGTTTACTGTAAAAAGCTGAGTACAGTGTATGTACAGTATGTTTAGGAAAAGTCAGATACTTGAAACAGTGAAAGCAAAGAAAGGGCAACAGGAACGTCAGGTTCTCGGAGACTCGGAAGGCCAAAGCTAACCCGAGGGACTCTCACGGCTGGGTCATCTGATAAAAACAGTCCAGACCACTTCAGCAGGCTCACCGTGCTCTGCGAAGGTGAGGAGAACCAGCACACAGGGACTTTCCATGTGAAAGCACAGCTATTAATCAGTACTGCTCACCAGGTTGTTGCAAATTAGTCATTAGCTGCAAGTAATGATGCCTCATTACCAGACAATGTCCTACATTACCTCCAACCCCAGATTTCACCATTAAAAAGGGATCTGCATTACCAAATGCAGATTTGCATCAAAGAGCCGGACCAGCTCTGCGGATGTGCTTTCGTGTGTTGTTAGGTGAAACACCAACTTAACCACGCACTTTCAGTGGCCTTGTTATTAGAGATGTATCAGTTGCTTCAGACATCTGTCTGTAACAATGTGAGGATTATGTTCACTGGCGGACACTGAAAAGCAAGAATTCCAGCCAGGATTAGGACGTCTGTTACTAGCTTTGAAATGGAAATGCATAGATTTACTTCTTTTATAGAGGTAGTCGACGGCGTCGGCCAGGCAACAGATGATGTGCTTTGTCTCATCCTCAGAGAAGAACTTTTTTTGCAGCAGCAGCTGCTTCAGTTCGCCTCCGACACACAGCTCAGTAACCAGATAAATCATCTAGGAACAAAAGATAATCAGCCACAATATATATTCAATTTGTGTGCTTATCTGTGTAATGGCTTATCATATCTCACGTGGATCACACACACACTGTGGTTGAGCCTCTTCATTAGCCTAATTTAGTACACGAAGTGCTGCCGTGCTCACCTTAGAGGTGTGGTAGACCTCCTGCAGATGGATGATGTGAGCATGATTCACATGTCTGAGGATGTCGATTTCGTGTTCCACCATCTTTACTTTCCAACTTCCTGCCTACATTGACAGAAAGCACAGCTGGTGCAGGATTTTCTTTTCACATCTTTCTTTACACCCATTAAACTCTTTAATGACTGTGACACATTAAAACTCGGGCCTGCCAGGGGGATCCTAAAACGCACTTACCTCTGGTCTGCAAATCTCCTTTATAGCCCATTTTGTCTGTGTCTCAATGTGGGTGGCTTCATAAACAACTCCGAAGCCACCTTGACCTAATTTGCTTCCAAAATGATAGATTTTCTAAGACACAAAGAAAACATTAATGGATTTGTAATCCACACCCACTCATCGTCAGCTACAGACAGATGTTTTGGCTGTAAAGACTTTATGTCTTCCCTCAGTGCCTGAATTCCAAAGTGCATCCTAATTTCCAGAAGTTTCCAGGCCTCCAGAGGTAGAGAATATGGTATTTCTAATCAAGTTACAAATGATTAAGTTGCTGCTGCACTTCGTTCAATCTCAGGTCTAATTAACTTGATCATTATCTGTGTGCATGCAAGGCTGAGCACTGGCTGCTCCGGCTTTGGAAGGGCGCAGTAAAACTCCCCAATGAAGGGGCGGGGGTGGGTGGGGGTGGGCGGGGGCGCGGGGGGGGGGGGGGGTCCAAAAAAAAAAAACAAGGGTTAACCCTTTTTTGGTTTTTTTCAGCCCAAACCAAAAAAAACACTCCATACCTTAATTTCATCTTCCCTTTTCAGGCGTTTCAAAGGTTTATCAGAGTCCACTTGTCCCCTGCTGGCCCGTGTGGACGCCATGTCAAATCCACTAACATTTTCCAGCGTCGTCCACTGTGGCAAATCCACCTGAAAAATGGTCAAGACTTAAACTGGGAAAGTAGATTAGTCGTTTAAAAAAAAAAAAAGCAAATGCATCAACAGGAAACAACAGTTTATGGAGGATATGTGAAACATTAGTGCAGAACATTGGTTTTGCTACATCTTAACACTGAGCACATTTTCCCCTGGGGAAAAAAAAACTGTCTGTAAAGCCAAATTAAATTCTAAAACAGTTATCGAAAGATGATTGGAAGCGATGAAGTGGATCCATCACATGCACAGCAAATAATTATTAACAAGGAAGTGGTATCTTTAACCTTTTGGCTCCGACACGTTATTTTTTCCCGACAGCGCTCTCACAACATCCTGCTTCCCCCATTATCTCCTGTCTGTTCTCCAATCAAAACGAGTGTGACAGCCTCTGGAAACTCCAATCAGTTCAATCACAGCTCATTTAGGGATGACAGAGGGATGTGAAAAGTGGAGATAGAGAGAAAAAGGAGGAAGAGAGCCCAACGCACCTGAGGGGTCACCCAGTCAGAGGTGGCACCCAGAGACAAAAGAGCTTTAATGCGAGGGTCAGGATGCGGTGAGGGGTCTGACCCGAAAGGCCAACACAGCCGTCCTGTTTGAAGGGAGGAGCCTCTGATCCTAAATCAGGAATCTTTATTTCGGCTTTTATTTGTGCTGGCAGTTGTGTTATCAGGCTCTGGTGCCTCTCGCTGTCTGGAACCACGAGGCCTAAAAATCAAACAACCACAATCCCACCCGTGCAATTAAAATGCAAACTGCAAGAGACCAAAAAGTACATTTTCTGCATGTGAAACTTAATCATCTATTGACAGCTTGGCTTTGATGACAAATGATAAACGTCACAGTCCTAATGAAGCGTGGAATTACATTACCTGATGAGGCAGGAAATTACATGTTTAGAATGCAAATACACAGGCGTCTACCAAGTTATGAGGTGAATCCTAATATTATGATAGAACATTATCAAAGCTCTAAATGTACAATCATCAACGTTTAGTTATTAAAGCATAAAACAGAATTACTTAAGAGGAGCAGCATTATATTATATCTGGAAGCTGGCGGATTGGAAATGCTGACAAAAAGGGAAATCTAAAGTTGTAGCTGCCTTCCTGCATAGATACAAGCAAGTTATTCATGTTGTTTCTTATATAAACAAATAATTTATAGGGCCCCTCCAAGATTCCCTTCTGTGTCCAATGGTCATGTTTGATAAGTGTCTATTGGCAAGAAAACATGCTTTGCTAAAAGGAAGCAAAGAGCCAATTCTGCCATTTGCTCAGAGCGCTCCACGTGTTGCTAAAAGATAAGGCCCAATAAATTCAAATTTTCTCATTGGTTTAATCCTGGTTAAGGCTAATCTCTGCCCTTGCTGGGCTCAGCCTTGGGAAGCTGGGAGGGCAGACATCTAGAAAAATGTGGGCCATAGCAGAAAGAAGAACAAATGAAATGTGTTTCAGTGACAAACCCAAACACAACTCTGCACAGTCACGTCACAGCACACTAATGTGCAAACCTTAACTACAAAACTAACCCGTGCACCTCACAAAAATGCTTTGAGGTCAGAAAAAGGTTAATATTTAGCAAAACCACCAAGTGGCTCAACACTATTTCAGTAAAAAGTTACTGGATGGCTCATAATCCACAGAGGCATTGTTGAAACATTTGACATTAAACAGATGATCCAGCTATGCCCTAATTAATCCAATTAGCTAAGAAACTTATTAGAGAGGCATTTTGGTGTTCTAATTAGAAACACTGCGCTCTTACCTTAAATAATAGGCTTTTTAAATTGACCACACAAGCCAGTTGTGAGATCTTTTAATTTCAAAGTCTCAAACGCGTGTGTGAGCCCTGCAGGCTGAGGTCCAAGGGCAACCACCTACCGGTGCGGGGAGGGAACTGCAGCTGGGGCCACCACCCGAAGAGGTCCGGACTTTGGCCCCAGCACGGAATGAATGAACAGCAAGAGGATGATCAAAGTGAGGGACTTTGACCCTTGGTGGTCCAGGAATGAAGGCCAACTGGCTTTGATCATAAAGCAAACTACTGAATGACGTCACCTTGTAGTACTACTGCCTCTAGAAATACGCACAATACTACAGGTAGACGTGAGGGAATTAGATGTTTAGAGTTATAGAGTGGGGGCGTTTTGTTCCATGTGTATTTACTCGTGGTTTTAATGCCTTTCGGAGAGAATCTAATGTAAATAATCTTAAAAATAAAGAAAGAACCCTGTAAAAGAAGGCGCGTTCAAGCGTGACTGGTTGCGCACCTTTAAAGCCGACTGGATCAGTGTGTTCTGACCCTAACCTAACCTAACCTAACCTAACTGTTAGTCAGAGGAATCTGGACTTTCCAGTTCCTAATCGAGGAAATAAGAAAGACAACTCAGACCTCTGTCTTTATCATAGATATGGCAATTAATTCCACCGAGGCTTACCCTCAAACAGAGTCACCATCTTGTAACCTTACTGGTTAAATTATACCTAAAAATGTAAATGCATATACTCGGAAAAGGAGAGACGGGCAGAGAGATTTGAAATACTAATACTTAGTGTGTCCTCCAAACACTATCGCAACGTCAAAAACAAACTTAGTCCACTGAAGCCTCACAGCGGCAGCATCGTCATGGCAACGAAAGGAAAAGTCGCCACAAACATTACAACTTGACACAATAGTTTCTCATCTTAAACGGCACACGACGTTGGAATAAATACTGACAGAAAACCAAGATTCCTACCTGCAAAAAGATGTAGTTTTAATCCCCTCGGTGGCTTCTCACCAAACTTTATCCGTAACTGACTACGGAGGCCGAAGAGGCTCAGTGGCTGACGAATGAGGGGCCGGTTCATGCTTGTGGATTGTTTTCTAACTTTGGAATCCTAAAAATAAAAAAGGCAAGCTAATTTCTACGTTACAGAGAGTTGAATCACAGTGGATTAATAAATCGGCAGGTGTGTGTGAGTGTGTGTGAGTGCGTTTTCCGCAAGAAAACTCGCTTCTCTGCCGCAGCCTCAGTTATACGTGGTCCTTGTCTCCATCTAGTGGAAAATACACGTTTATTCTTACACAAATATACTTGTGGCAGCAGACAAACGCCTCATTCTGATTCTGAAAGTTTTGCAGTAAACAAGGTAAAATATTTGGTAGTACTTATTGTTATAAACAGATTAATATAAAAAAAACGACTTTCCTTTGTTTGTTTTGTAAAAAGCATTGAATGGTATTAATTAAAATGTTTAAATACTTTAAGGTTAAGAGTTCAGCTTAGTAAATAGAACTGCACAAAGACTTAACAGTATGAGGCAATAAGTGCAGCATGGAGTGAGTTAAATCACTCTACAAAACAATGATTGCTGTAATTACTGTAGCGCATGATTGCTCAGAGGGGGCAAAAAGGCTAATTAATTTAGATCAAAAGTGAAATGAAATTTACCCTCCTGCGAACTATAATTCTGTAAAAGCCACCCAGCCCTATAAAAAAAAAATATTGAGTTATGATTGTGTATATCATTGATTCCGAGCAAACAAAGTCATTTGAACCAGCGAAACTCGATATGATTGATAAAATAAATAAAATCAACACAATAAACACAACAGAAAAATCATTAAATTCATATGGGAAAGCTGTGTTCTGTAAAGACACGAGCTAACTTTGGTTAATGCAGATAAAGGCAGACTCTTAAATACATTTTATTGATAGCGGTATATAGTCAGTGCATTTACTGAAGAGAGTTACAGTAAAAGTTAAAAGTAAAACATGTTACTGCACTAAATCTTAGGACTAATATCATTTGACACAGATTGA
Source organism: Tetraodon nigroviridis (assembly GCA_000180735.1). Lineage (NCBI taxonomy): Eukaryota > Metazoa > Chordata > Actinopteri > Tetraodontiformes > Tetraodontidae > Tetraodon > Tetraodon nigroviridis. The sequence goes on along the minus strand of CAAE01014581.1, from coordinate 1,969,861 downwards.
TTTTCAAGCATGTAATATCTGCTATCCTCTAGGTCCACTCTTCATGACAATGACCAATAAGTGCACAGATGATTACTCTGTAAACTTGTTCTTCTAGCTGCAGTCTTAATCTGACAGGAAGCACATAAAGAATATTTATATTCAAGAGGGAAAATCTCTACAACAGACATTATAAAACGACATAGTTCTTCACAACAATATTGCTTTACAAACAGTAAGACGTTTTTATATATATAACCAAAACCAAATGTTATCAGTTATTATCCTGAGATTTTTCTATTTTTTGATGAAAATGGTGTAACTGCAAAGTTCTGGTTAATACACAAACTTAACTTTAAATATAACATTTAAAAAATCCCTTTAATTTTCTACCCAGTGATAAAAGATCTATGTCCAGCTTACTTCTAGCACTCACATTCTTTACTCGTCTATTAGGCAAATTGATAATAAATAAAAAAAAACCTATGATATGTTTAATTATATTGCAAATAAAATGAAAAATTATAGAAAGTTGAGTACTTTATATATTACATATATTAACATGCTTAACAACACGTTAAATGCGTACGGGAGTTCCAAAGTGCTGCGTATAAAGTCCATAAAATGTGTGAGATTATCACTGTCCTTTGTACAGTTCTCAGAATGCTTTTATTATCTATGGATATTTACAACAGATACTTTCGAACAACTCTTTAATCGCCAAACTCCTATATAAATGCAGCATTGCTACATATTAGTGCAGTAGAATTTAAAAAAAAATGTTTCTTTTGTTATTTTGATCCTAAATAGGTCCTATAACTATCTCATAATATTTAAATTGTATTTCAGCAAGTTCAAGCCGTTGCATGAGTGCACGCTGATATCAGGACTACCTATAAACACCAGAATAACCTGCAGACCACCTAAACACTGCCCAGCAGCACATGCGTGTCCATGGCTGTCCTCCGTTTTTGTCTTGTTAGAAGTTGTGTCTTCTGGACTTGAGGGAATTTCTCCTCTTCCTCTTTCTGTGGCACTGCTCCCTCCTCTCGGGCCAGGGGAAACCGCCCCCCGCTGCCCTGCAGGCCTCGTCGTACTCGTCGCTGTCGGAGTCCTCCTGGGCCACAGGGAACGCTCGGTCGGGAAAAACCTGTCTGAGCTGCGAGATGAAGAACGCCTCCAGACTGCGGCCCGCCTGGGCCACCTCCGAGTCGGGCTGCAGGGACAGGGGGAGACGTAACAGTTATTATTAGACGCTCCCGAACGAACCTGGTCGCATTTTAATCTTCTACCTACGTAATTGAACTTGGCACAGTTGCGAAACATGAGAAAGACATCGGCGATGAACTGGTCCGGCGAGAGGTAATGCTGAGCGTGGCTCTTGCTGAGCTTGGCCCTGATCACGGACAGGTCCATGGGCCTCTTGATGATCTGGTAGTAATGACGCGCCTGCGGGAAAATCGCCGTGGTTAGATCTGATGAGGGCGGTCCCATCTGGGTGGGCTTGGGAGACTAGCACCCAGCGTTTGCTCCTCACCAGCGGACTGACGGGTTCGTGGAAGGGAGCGCTCAAGATGTTGCTGAGGATCAGGAGAGTCAGCCGCTCGCATTTCTACAGTCAGAGTCAGTCAGAAAGGTGAGATAAAAATAAGCCGAGACAACGTGTGCAAATTAAACCCAACAGGCTACATCTGAAAGAACAAAAGTCCTCAAATGTGTGATTTGTTCTTTAAAGCAGCATGGTTTGACTGCAGTCTTCTGGTGCTGCCACCCACCCTCTGGTCCCCAGCAGACAGCCCCTGGCCCAGTCTCTGCTCTCCAGACGTCCTTTCATTCTCACAGTCGTACTCAACCTCCCTGCACAGGCTGCAGACCCAGTCGCCTCTGCAACACACAAATAAATACACAAAAACGGCTCGAAAAGGACTAAAGTGACAAGGCTGTTTGACGGGCTCCTGTGTTCATGTGGGGGGAGCTTACGAGGGGAAGCTCAGCAGGGGCGGCACATGGCAGGACAGGTGGAAGACTTTTGGACAGCGGTCGCAGCACAGCAGGTCGCCACCAATCAGACACACAGCGCAGAAGTCCTCGCTCTCCATTCCCGTATCGTCAGAGTCCTCTGGGCCTCTCTGGGCCACGGGGTTGGCCATCAGGAGCGGCCTCTGACCAGGTCCCATGTGGGAGTCCTCCTCCAGGTCGGAACGGAGAGGCTGCGGTTCATCCGTCGCCGGCTCCAGCTCTGACTCCACGTCTATCTCCGACTCCACAGAGCCCTGAGAGTCTGGTGGCGGGGCCTCAGAGTCGGTCTCAGCCTGGCAGTCAGGCTGAACGTCCGACTCGGCGGATTCCACCTCTTGGCCGCCCTCCGATCCAGCTCCTGGATCTGACTCGGGGTCTCCTTCGTATTCCAGGCTTGGCTCTGAATCGGTGGTATCAGTTCCAGTGCAGGGCCCCGTCCCTCCAGCCGCCGCTGATGTTTCCTCAGCCAGATGCTGGAGTTCAGCCTCAGATGAAGACTCTCCTGGAGAACCTCCTGCTTCTCCTTCCGAGGCTAAATTGGGATCAGAGTCAGAGTCCATTTCCAGAGCAGACAAACGCTGTGGCGCATATTTAAGGTCAGTGGGGGCGCGGGGGCCTTCCTGTGAGCTTTTCCTCCCTTGTTTGAGTGGCTCAGAGAGGAAGGCATGCGTGGCTGACTGATGATGCTTCTGATATTCCCCGTATGGGGGCGCTGTAAGGGAGCGGATGGTCCCCATGTTCTTTGCGGCTCCAGCTGGCCCCTGCAGTTACAGCATAGATGTTTTATTAATTTTTTTGTTAACCACCACATTTACTTTGTGAAGGAGGAATAACAACAGATGGATAATGAGGCATACTTCATGCACTACAGCGTGCCAGATCCTCCCCTCTGTTCCGCTGGCTGGTAGAGGGTCGCTCTGCCTTCGCCCGTGTGGAGGCAACTGAGACACCAGGATTTTGAGTCTCTCCAGGCAAACTACTGGAACCCTGATCCTTCCCGAGTCTTTGTGGCCGTCCATAACACTAAAACATACCACACGTAGACGCTTAGAGACGGGAGTTGCACAGCATGAACGCCTCTCAGATGTAACAGTCATACACACCTGTGGCCACTTCTGGAGATGCTGTATTTCTCCTTCGTATCATGATCAAGTTTTTCATTTGTGTGATTTAAAGACTGATCTAAAAGAAAAAAATATATAAATATATGTATATATATAATATAACGTGTACATTTTGGTTTTTAGGAAGCTGATATAGTGTATGCAGTAGTACCTGGCTCTGTCTTATAAGACAGTAGTATAGAGCGATGGCCTCTAGGGGGCGCTGTGCTTCGTGGGCTTTCTTTCACAGTAGATAGTATTCCATCAGAGGCTCTCCTCTGTCTGGCATCCATACTGTCATTCTGGGAAAAAATGCAATGTTTGTGAAATGTCAGGCGCACATGACCATTGAGAGGGTTAATAAAATAATATGCAGTCATAGATGTAATTAATGACCCTTAAATGATTTAGGTTTATACCAATTTGATTTAATTGATGTTTGCATCTACTGCCATGTTACATCGTGTGAACCAGAGCTACCCAAATGGTCTAAAACCATCTTTCAGGCACATTTATTTGTTTGACATTTACTTTCTTTTTGATTTGACAGTTCCTACTCGTTGCCACCAGGGGGCGACCAAATGCCTGAGCGCTCACTCTGGTCGTCCATGTTTGTGTGTCTGTTACGTTTAGGAGCCAATCTGACCCAACTAGACCTGAGTTAGTGTGCTAATGCATGAATTAAGCCCACATCGGCCAGAGGACACAATCAGCAGCATCCCCCGAAGGGACCTGAACACGAGTCCTCTACCCCTCCAGAGGGGTATGACCTCTGACCTTAAGCTCATCTGCTGATAAAGCTAATTTTTTACAATGGACATTCCCTTACAGGACAAAACTGATCTGATATTTTGACCTACTGTACATACAACCCCCACATCCCCCCTCAAATATGATTGTGCTGTGGTTTCGAGTTACCGCGTCTGCAGCTCGCGTCTCTCTGTCTCCTGTGCATCCTATCAGCCTCTCAGAGAGAGGGCCGGTGGACGGCGCTGACAGTTCAGCCGGGATGCTCTGGGAGCGCTGCTTTCTTGTGCACACCAAGCTGGGGCTGATCCTGCTGCTCTGCATGTCAGCGCCACGCTCGCAGGTTGTCACCGACACCTCCAGGGACGTGGATCTCTGTCAGAGAAACAAACATTAGCAGCCGAGCGGCGTCTCACGCTGCTGCACATGCAGGCAGCGCCCCACTTCACGTCATTAAAAACAAAGGGGAGAGAAAGTGAGTGGGATGTGGAAAAAAAAAACAAACCCAGGAGTGTCAAACAAACACACATGAGCAGACACACACACGAAACAAACAAAAACACTATTCAGGGACTGGGGATTAATTCAGTGCCGCTCCGAACATGGAGGACGGCCCACACAGCTGCACATATTAATGCTGTTGTGAAGGCAGTGGCAGGTTTGGTTACAACAGCAATTATCATATGTAAATTCACTATTTGGAAAGCTGTGCAGCACTTTGATTAAACCAGGAGAGCAAATCACTCTCTACCACTCTGCCTCATTTCCTCCAATTGCTATTTAACTAATGCAAGTGTCCTGAAAAGCTCCTTTAAACTTCTTACTAATGTAAGCAGGAGAGGCTGACACAAGCGTCTCTCTCCCCCTCTCTCTCTCTTTTCCCTTACTCCGCCATCATGCATATTCAGGCCAGGCTGACACCAACTAAGTGCTCGCTTGCGAGTACCCTGCGATTAACGCACCCACCTGATCCGCGCCCCCTGGGGAGGACTACGCCGCGAGGGCGGACGATAATCCCGCTATCGCCACTGAAGGCGCTGTGCAGAAATTTATCTTGGAGCAGAAAACCAGAACAGAACTGGCAGCTCCCTTAAATTCCCTCAGCGGCTCATTAATGACAGGTTAAGTCCATAAACGACTGAGCCCAAGTGGTTTCATGTCCTTTTCAGACGCTGTGACTTGAGAACACAAACGTGTTACATCACCGTGCTCGCCGCTGACGTGCACAGCGTGCCCCGGGAGGTGAGGCGCAGCAGCTCGAACCTCTGGTGCGACTGTAGCGAACAGTGTTCTCCTGGATCTCGTGTTGCTCAGAGCAGCCCGTCTCTAATTGACGGAGCAGCGCCTTGTTTTCCCATCATCCTTTCTTCTTAAAAGCAGGAGCAGGGTTCTGTTGTACCATCTGTTTTCAGGAAGGCTGTTTCATGTGGGGCGTCGCCTCTCTGGCATTTAAATAAAATACTTCTTTACTTCCCCTTGTTCAAAAAATAATTAAAAATAAGCACCGAGATTATTTTGTCGTCTTTCATCTGCTCGGATCCGCTGACTTTGGTGCTTGTGAGTCAGATTTGCTGCTTTGAGAGTGTTTGAACACCTGGGCTGCATCGGAAATAGGCCTGACTCAAATGATGTATCGCCTATACAAAGCTTCATGTGGTTTACCACAGCTGCTCATTTTTTTCAGCACAAAGACTTGATGCATCAGCATGCAAAAAACAAAACCGGAGGAGGGCGTGCACACACACACACTCACACACACACACACACACACAGAACAGCTTCAAACAAGCACAAATTTGGCCCTGTGCAGTAAAGAACATGAGAGGTTGTGCAGGTTCTAAGGCAGCACTTAATGAGAGATTATTATCAGTAGAATGACTTAGTTCCCACCACTGGTAACCACATTGCCTGTTCCAGAACATTTAGGTGAAATCCTGGTGTCTCACCCTGCCGTCTGGGTGCTCTCTCAGCATCTGTGTGCCTCTGCTCCACTGCTGCTCCGCTCTCATCTCTGCAGCAGGATGAAGCTGCTGCTGCTGCTGCTGCTGCTGCTGGACGGGACTCTCCGCCGTCTCCCTGCCGTCCCGCTGCAGCAGCACGTCATCCACAAGCTCTCTGCTGCCAGCCCGCAGCGTTTGTCCACGGGGCTCGTCCAGCCTGCATCTGTCCTCCCACATCTCCTCGGTCATGTATTCAGCGTCAGCGGCTGTGAGTTCTCGGGGCAGGCCGGCGCTGGGCGACAGCTTCCCCTGACACTGTGTGGACCTGTCTGCTTCCGCTGGGCTTTGATGATAGAAATGAGACTTCGTTAGCGACTGGGGCTGAGACGGACCCACTTGTGGCTGGGCCGTAGATCCTCGGCTGCAGTTGAGCCCCAGCACTGGGACGGGTGACGAAGAGGGATGGAGCTGCGGTAAATTCTCCCGGTCCCAGTACCTCTGAGGCTGCTGGTTCTGGTGCAGGGGCGCAGCGATGTGGGCAGGCGGAATGCAGCTGGAGTTACAAATGGACACATCCAGCTGGTTTTTGTCCAGACTGGATAGATCCGACTGGGAGGGGATCCCGTGCAGGCAGCACCTCTGGGGCTCACAGCAGGCCTGGTACCCGTAGCCCGGCTCTCGGCCGCGGTGGCACACAGGCGGCAGGGACAAACAGGTGACGGGCTGAGGCCTGAGAATACTGGAGCAGGCCAGGGCCGGAGGATAAGTGCAGTTTCCTCCTTCAGCTGTCAGCTGACCTGCAAAACACCAAGTTTTACATTTAAACTGTGGTGGTACACTACCCCTGCTTTTAAGGGCATCACGCCCTCAACGACCTTTGGTCGTTCTCTAACCTTACCAAAGGAGGAAATCTGCTTTGTCCAGTAACTGGCATCCCAGTTGAATTTAATCTTGGGTGGACTCCAGGAGTCTGAGCCGAGCGACTGATCGAGCAGTTGTTGCATCTGAAATGAGATCTAAGAGAGGGACACGCAATTTTACTCATCTGATCCGGCTCAATAGATTGTTTTAGGGTCAGATTTAAGCGTTGTGTATGTACTGGTGGCCTCAGCAGCCACGGCTGGATTAGCTGTGCCACTCCTTCCTCTCTGGGCTGAATTTGCACCAGTTGGACACCGAGCATCTGTTGGCTGCGACATACCAGGGACCTGCTGAAGAGCACCGGGCCTCTGCAGTGGTGGGTCAGAGCCCAGGTGATAAACTTCTGAACATGGTCCAGCTGGCTGCACGCATCTATTGCCCCCTGGAGCTGGTCCTCCAGGTGCTGCTGGAAGTCCTCAGAGATTTTCTGTAAAGTCATCCAATAAAAGAAAAAAAACATCTTCCCGTTAGGTGTCATTATCCTCACTGGGATGAAATACTCTGGGATGGGGTTTTTGAGGAGCTGACTTAAGCAGCCTTGACAGATTATCATTTGGCTTTGGTTTGGCTGCTTTCAGGACTGATTACATCACGGCGATCCCTGATTCTACGCATGTAGACTCACGGACGGCTTAACGCTAAAAGGAAAGAGAAAGAGAGAAAAGTAATTACCTCCAGTTGCTCTATTAATAGGTTGGCTCGTTTGTTAAGCTCGTTCATCATAATCATCTTTGCCATTTTAATCTGGTTCTCTGCCTTCCTGCGAGCAACTGTCACTCCATGAAGTCTGCAAAAGACCGACAGAAAGGCGTCAAGCCCAGCAGAAAAATCAGGAATGAACGTGAGCGTGAAGGCAAATCCACCTGTCTTCTATCTGTTTGGCGCTGTTCTCCACCGCAGACCTCCTCTCCTCCACCTGAACCATCAGGCTCTCAAACAGCCACTGCTGGTCCTGCAGGGCCTTCCCCGTCTGCACCACCCTGAAACCCGACCGGCTCACTGTTCATTAATTCACTCTTTGGGCAGGAAAAGAAGCAGAATTAAATCTTATTTCCCCAAGGACAAAGCTATTATGCAGGTGACCTCGGCGGCGGCTACTGTAGCGAAGCATCCCAGAAAACAAAACCACATGAATGCATAATGAGGTACCAGGCAGGCCAAGGGTAGCGGATGCAGATACAGGTGGGAAGTGACAGGGCAGGTAAGGAGGGCTGCTGCTCGCATGAAGTTTGTAACCCACCGTTAGCCCCCCCCCCCACCCGCGCAGTGCCCTTGTGTCTGCAGACTGACCTGTGGTTTTTGTGGGACGACAGGTGACAGCTGCTACAGCACAGAAGGTCACATGACTCACAAAACAGCTCCAAGGGCTCCTGCCTGTGAGAGTGGCACATGAGGATGAGGCAAGGATGCGACCCAGGGCCTAACAGGCAGACGGAGAGAGAGAGAGAGGAGGGCAGTCAGCACATGGGCAGAAGAGCAACAAACTAGAGTTTCTGATGAACTGCACCCTTTTCAGCCTCAAATATGTCGCCTCCTTAACGACCGTTATTGTTTTTAACACCAGAATTAATTAGACTAAAGGTGTTGGCAGCAGGATTTTGTTGCAGATATGGAGCCAGCGTGGCTTTAATCACGTCAGACTTCATTCTGAGATGCACAAAGCAATTTTAGAACACGCAACAACATTTCTTATTCTTTTTGTCTAAACAGCATAGTTAATATTGTGAAAAAAGCGTAATCAAATCAGTCTGAGAACTATGGTGCTGAATGTGGAGCAGTGGGTGGTTTAAAGTAAACGAATGCACTGTGTTTCCATAAAAACACACAAACAGGACCATCGCTGCATATTATTAGGTTGTGCAAGCTTATGAGCTGCCATGAGGAAGCATTATCGTGACCTGGCACAAGGTTGAGAGTATTTCCGTTCTATCCAGGCAGCTTTTGATGCATTGGCAGTCAGACACACACACACACACACACACACACACTCACTCTCTCTCACTTAAGAATATCACTCACACATCTCTAAATAGGTCAGGATAGAAGCTGTTAGTTGCCAATCTAACAGTGGGCAGATGAGGCTGTTGGACACAGGTGTGCTATCGGTCGTCTGCTGGCCAGCTCACCTGAGGCAACCTAAACCTCCTCTCAACCCGCTTGCACATCATCGCACATCATTGCAGGTCTCAGTGGGGGAGAGCTGTGCATCTCCTCCTGTGCACCACCACAATATACTGACCACATCCTGTAGCACAGTCACAGATGTTCTCACAGCTACACAAAGCAAGCAGCATCAGCCCTGCATCAAAATAAAACAGGCTGCAGTAAAACACCTGCAGCGCCGTTTGTGACAACTCCCGCAATCCAGACGTGCAAAAGAAGACGGGAACAAAGCTTCCAGACGTGAGGCATACTCAGTCCCTAAATAGCAGCAGACTAATATTAGCAAAAATGAAATCATTTGAGCGCTTTAGAATCTGGGCCATGTGTTAAAGAGAGGCGCAATAAAGCACAGGGATATCCAGGAACTGTTATCAGCCATCTCCAGTGCCATGCATTATTCATTGCAATGGTGCGTACTGAGAAATGAGTGACAAACAAATGGAGCACTGCGGGAAAACAAAAGAAAAAACAGCCTTTCAGCTAACAAAGAGAGGCAAATTTCATGCCTTGTCCATGTGGAAGAAGGGAACCGGAGCCTTTCTGGTGCAGGTCAGGACACTGGACCGAGCTGGTCCTCTGCTGCGGGTGCAGGTCCGAGAACTGAGACGTGACCGATGGTCTCTGGTGCTGATGCACGTCGGTGCACTGATAGCACAACCACTTGTTGCAGAGTGTACACAGGCTCTGCGCAAGCATGGGCTCCGTGCACTCGGAGCAGCTCTGCGAAAGAGGCAACGACAACAACCAAAAAAAGAGTTAAAAATACAGAAAGAGGAATGCACAAATACTCTGCTGCTGCGCTACATCGCTAAAGTCACATGTCAGAAAGCTGTTCTTCACAGTTTCATGTGCCTGAGAGACTCGCAGAGAACATTAGTGGGGTTTCATCTCTGAATTTACTTGACTTCAGCTTTTAAACAGGCTGGAGGCAAACATTAATTCCAAAGAAGCAATTTGGAAACAGATCAAGTTTGAGGATGAAAAGAGAGACAGCAATACCAAGAGGATCAAGAAGAGAGTGAGGCCCCCGAAGCCCTGAATAAGAAGATAAACGGAGCAAACTCCAAAACCGCTGCAGGAGAACAGAAGAACCCCCCCGTCTCTATCTATCAGAGAGCAAGAAGGCTGAAGCAAACGTCCTACCTTCTCCATGGCGAAGCGGTGCGAGCGGAGTCACTGTTGGAGCTGGAGGACGAGCAGAAGGGAAGCGAGCAGCCTGACGCCTCAGCAACGGCAGCACTGAGGCGCCTACCTGAGGCAGGAAGCAGCGCTGCCGGGAGGTGGCCCCAGAGGGAGCGTCTTACACGACAGCCTCAGCGAGCTCTCTCCTCCCCCGGTTCATCCATGTGCAGGACTCCCTCCTTCACTGCAGCCGAGGATGAAAGCATCAGCATCAAATTCCACCACTCCTCGCTAATCCCTTTTCTTTAAATAAGCCTGTGCATAATAATTGGGAATTAGAGGGAGATGAGATAATTATTTTTTTGTAGGGCAAACTACGCCCGGAAGCTCTTTCCAAAATGGAGGAAGGAGGACAAAACGAAGTGACCCAAAATGAGGAGTTGTTTTGTAAGCAACTTGGAACTTCTGCAGGCACGGCGGCGCGGGGCAGGGTTAGGAGCTGGCAGGTGGTGTCGGCCGGTGTTGTCAGGCTGGTTGCGGCCTTCCTCCTACAGTCAGCGCAGGCAGGGGACAGGTCCCCGGGGAGCCGTTCGCTGCCGTGCCAAAAGAAGGTCAGAATCTGATGAGCCCCAGATAGCGCTCTCTTTTCTTTTTTAATTTAACTTGGCGTGTCAGGGAAAATGAAATTAGCAAATAAAAAGAGGTGAATTGATGCACCGACAGGGAGACAGTTGTGTGAACGTGTGAAAAGCTCCTTCCCGTGTCTGCAAAGGCAACAAGTCTGCTTAAAATAAACCTGTCAACCAATATATCCCAGCATCAACTTGCTGTCACATCTGGAGCTGAGCACAAGTCTGCCTGACAACAACCCCTGCAGGCTGACCTACAAATCTAACAACTCTCTCATCCTCGGCTGCTTCACCGGGGAGCACAGAGCAATCACCAAAAGACCCAATTTGACGCACAATTAGTCGTACCGCTTCCCCTCCTGCACGTTTTTACCCGTGCGCTTATTTGCACCGCCACTCGCAGCATTTATCTCTCAGACTGAACCTTTCCACCAGCCCTTTCTGCCCTGCTGGAAGGGCACCGAGGCACCATAAAAGGGGACCGTCTCGCGAGAGGAGATCCGAAATAGAAACCTGCTGGGTGATCTCTTCCCCTGAAAGCAGCCCCAGGCACATATATATAACATCTATTAACACTCAGGCAAGGAGATCACAAAGAAAGCAGCGTTATCTTCAACCACTCAACTAGAAAAAACAGGAAATAAAATAAAAGAAATCCCCTCACTACAGATGCAGCAGATGCCGGCAAAATGATTGTGTTCTTCAAAGAAACCCAGCAGAACGTGTCTGTAGGTGTCAGCTAGGAACAAAATAGAAACAATTATATAAAATTACCAAATTACCTTCTTGGTCAAGTATTAAATGATTTTTTTAAGTTAAAAAAAAATCAACAAAAATTGTCATAATCTAGTGTCACAAATTATTTGCAATATCAATATTTAAACGTAATTTCTACAAATTATTTCACCTAAGATTAAAATATATGAATAGTAGTTAAACATTTGTTTAAATATTGCACAGGTGGAGGGGTCCATGTGTGCTATAATGTGCTTCTACTCTAGCCCAGAATGGACACCATTTTTAATTCCAACAATAAACAAACAAACATTTTTTCAAGGAAAACCTTAATCACGTGTTATTGTGTAGTTATATTAGTGTTTTTAAAAGTAACGCTAATCAAAACACTCGAATCAAAGAAAACTATAACTACATAGTGATCTTAAAATGTTTGTAGCTGTAGAATAACCCGTTTGTTTTTGTTTTTGTCTGTGCGTATTTATTACATTAGGATCGGTGGAACCCTGAACAGGCGAGGAAAGGACGGCTGATCATATCTGCTTCTTCCACTGAATTTCCCTCCGGCGTCGTGCCCGTTTGGCTCGATCCACGCGTTCACGTGAGTCCGACCGCACTTGGTCCACGACCAGCGTGTCAGTCAGCCCGCAGAGCAGCTGCCCCCGCATCCCCAGCCCGCCTGCGCCTCCGCATCCAGCGCGTCACCGGGCGCCAGATTGCGCTTCGCAAAGTGCGCATGAGATGACGCCCCTGCCGCGGCGCCGTGGATCCGTTTACAAAACCCGTGGATTAAGCTCACAAGACACCAAGTCAGATGCGTCCGTGTGCGCAGGGCGTCCACTCCGCGAACCGCGTCTGCGTCCACACGAATTCCGCTCGTTAAGTGCGCAGCATCTGTCAGGTGAACACGGGCGTGCGTGAGGGTGTCGGCGCGATGGCGCGGCGTGTTCGCCACGACTCAACTTCTATCGGCCTGTCAGCCGCGTCCCGACGCGGAGCTCGGCGTGCGTCGGCCCGGTTTTACCTTGACCCGCCAGCCTCCGCGCGTCCCCCCAGCCGCCGTCGCTCTTCACGCTGGCCAAAATTTTGGGGATGTCAAAGTCTCGCAGTTAATCGTGAGACTTTCTCATGCAAACACTTCTGACGTTTCTCAAAGCTGTAGTGTGATTAAAGTTGGCGAGGAGGCAACATCTGTGCACGCAAACACTGCGGCACTCTGTCGCAGCAAACGCGCACCGTGGTTGCAAGGTTTAAAATGGCGTTATTTTGGAATAAATAACCCCGCTAGCGCGGAAAGTAAAGCTGAACAGCACCAAAGGCATCCTCTATCCTTTCTTCTATTGCTACTTAATGAAAATTAAAATACTCATTTTATCGTTAAAGCAATTCTGGAAGTATTTATTAATTATTGTGCTAAAATATTATTATAACCAGCAATATCACCGAATCTTCTCTAATAATCAGACTGCAGTCAAAGAGCTGTTGTGCAGAATCTTAGATAGATTTTAGGATTAGAGCAGGGATGGCAGCTCAGGTGTTGGAAACATTACTCTCAAAAACTTCTTATGATCGACAGCGTCAAAGAACACAAATTGATGGACAGTAACAGGAAGGGCAGGAAATTATTTCCCTTGTGCATGTTTGGATCCTGAAGGAACACGTTTAACACGCAGAGAACAAAAAAAAATCAACAAACACCGTCAGGAACTCAGAGAAGTATTTGAACTTTTTTTTAATAAAAAGCTATAAAAAGACTCTATGAAGAGTTACAATCATTTTCTTCATCGTCTTGTTGCAGATTCAGTTTTGGAGCAGGTTTTACACATTAAACAGACAACACTGTTGTGAAGGGTTGCTAAATAAAAACTTACCAACTGTACACCTGAAAGATGCATTACACTCACTCTGTCTTCACTCACACACACACACACACACACACACACGTGCACGCACGCCAGGGCATCAGTGGTGTGTACCGTCCTGATGGCAAACACACACGCTGAGAAGTCTCACGGCCATCTTGAAATTCGTGTGTACATGTTTGCGAAGGACCAAGAACTGGGAATCGTCATAATGCAGTGACCAGGAACCATCGGGCCCCTGGCTGGACGGGACCCCCCCACCCCCCTCAGTTCTTTTTGTGAAGAAACTTCATTTTGTTTCCTGGAAAAAGAGTATGAAAATGTTCAGTTGTGTTAAATGTGCTGATCGTCCTTCTGGGCCCTACCTGGCCCGTCGGCTGCAGAACTCACCAAGACCTTTGAGGAACTTGTTGACTCCGCTTTGTTCTGTGTCTGGCAGCTCCTCCAGATACTGTTCCACCCTCTGCTCGAACAGACCTGTGGGCAGAAAAGCAGAAAACAACACAACAAACAGCTGTACAGCGTGGCTGTGTGTGTCTTTTTATTTATATATATAGAAGCAGGTGGCGGCCGCACCACTAGGGGGCAGTGTTACCAGTGTTGTGGAATCTTGGAAAAGCTACCTTTGGCCCGAGTCTTCCTCAGCTCCCGATCCTGGATAAACCCTGCAAACATCTGGGACTCCATGAAGACGCCAAGGAAACGGCGTATGCTTTTGGACGCCACAGACTTCCGGAAGGCTTCTCTTTGGAAGACGCGCTCCCCGCGCTCTTTTTCAGCGATGAAGAGGGAGTAATGTCCGATGGTCTCCAGGAAGAAGCGGATGAAGGCCTCCGACACCAAGCTGTTCAAGGAGTTGTACTCTACAGACACAAAGGAGATGTGCAACGTCCAACCAATTATCTCAGCATTCAAAATGAAATGCAACAAAGAACGACAACAATGGCTGAGCTAAATGCTAAACATGTAATCACATTGTGGTGGGGGGGGGGGTGGGCGATCATGGCCCATCATGTGCACTGACATTAGTCTCAACCTAATTAACCACACAATAAGACAGAATAAGCTTGAGGTCCTCTCGTGGACGTTGCCAGTATTTCAGAGCAACAATAGTCTGCGGAGGCTTTGTGGGAACAGAAAATGTCGGCGTCCAAACTCAGGATCAAATAAACCATCTGAGAAGAAAACAAAACAAACCTGAAAACAATTCATGCAAAAATGCAGTGTTTGTGTTGGATTCAGTTAGGGTACAAAAAATGAAATGATTGTAGAATTTAACATCAAGTGTGTCTGTGAGCTCCGTCGTCTTCACAGGAAACTAGAAACAGGAAGAGGCAGGTCAAGCTTTTAAATGAAAGGTGTGATGATACCAGATTCTCACCACATTCAGGAAAACTACTCATCAACACCAACAACACAGATGAGATGAAGAATCAGTCTACAGCACCATCTAACTGTGACTGCAAACTCACACTGACGCCAAAACCCTGTTTTTTTCAGGCTGTCTTCCTGCGTGGAGCACAAATACAAAAAAAGGGTTGAATTTTCTGCCATATTTTCTTTATTCTGTTTTTTCTTCTCAGGAAAAAAAAAAGCTTTGTGGAGGTGAATCCAGACGTCTGGACTCCATCAGTCTCAGACTCTAACGTTTGCTAAGTGTGCCGCCCATTCCTGCCGATGATGGACGTCCAAATCCACATTTGATCCGGTCCACCAGGTGTCTCGATGGACGTTCTGTAGACTCCTAATGAGTCTCCCTCCCTAAAACAACAGTAATAGAACCCCAATTTACTGCCATCTGCAGAAGTGCCTGCTTCAACATTTTCCAAATAACCTAGAACATAACTTGTTGCAGTGTTGCAATGTTCGCAGGCCAAAAGTATGAATCACCCATGCCGAGTCGCTGGATCATGTGACCGAGCAGCAGTAAATCTATTATTGATCTCCCAGGAAGAAACCTTCCTCAAAAACTAGATTTTCCCATAGCAGGAGTTGGGCAGCCTCACATCTGTAGAGAGAGCAGCAGATTTGTTCTCACACTGCTGCAGCGTCTGCTGTGATATTTGTTTGCATGTTGTGGATATTTTGGCCTTAACGGCGCCTCTGTGACTCACTGTGGGACGATAAGAAAAAAAAAAAGGCAGCGTCCCAGGGACACAGTGACCCTGCCCATCCCAGAAACCGCTCTAATTAGCGCCGAGCGCTCCGGCGGTGAGAAACCTGCCACTCACCCTCGTCCGACTCGCTGTCAGAGTCCTGGCTGATGATGTCATTCCGCTGCTCCAGCGCTTGCTCAAGGGCTGCCTGAAGTTTCCGCGGCAAGAGTGAGGCCTCGTCATCCATCTGTAAACAAGCAAGGAGACCCGAGCATACGTGAATAAACAACAACTGTTTAGAGAAGACGGTTCACAGACTAGCAGCAGAACCTCCTGCTTTACAACCGCGTTCAAAGCGCAACAACATGTTTTTCCCTTAGATCAGATTCAGCAGAACGAAGTAAAAACGGAACTTGTAAACACCAAGTCTGCAGCATGACTAGTAACTCTGATTAGAAGGTGTTTATCAGCTTTAGTTCGCTGGCTTTTACACTCTGACAAACCCCAGATGTGCTTCGTGACTTCAGAGACTGACCTGTCGGATGAATCTGTCAGTTCCCAGGTCGACCATTAGAGCCTGCAAAAAACAAACAGAAACGCAAATATAAAAACAACAAAAGTAGGCAAACTTCCTCCTAAAAATGTGTTTATGAGCCCATCAGCAAGTAAGCTGGTCAGATGCGGGTCACTGACGGCTGTCTGGTTTCACATCTCTGAAGGCCAAAAATCAGTATAAGCGCCTGTGTGTTGTTAACTTTATCTGCAAAAAATGTGACTTTAGTTGCAAATTATTTTAATTTTTGAAAGTTGAAACCAAGCGTAGAGAGGGACAAAGAAAGGTTGGTGAAAACAGTACTGACCTCTTCCACAGGCAGATCCTTCAGTTTGGGTAAAGAGCTGGACAGCAGCCCCACCAGGAAGGGAGTGGGACAGCAGACGATATCCAACATGGAGCCTGGCAGCACTGGGATGAAGGTGTGCTGCCAGGAGAAAGGGTAGAGCAGCGCCACCACCGCGTGCATGCAGCTGGACAGAGTGCTGATGAAGAAAAAGAGCCACACACTGTAAGTCCGCCTAACCCCCACACGGCGCTGCCCTGCAGGGGTCACATCAGATAAGACATAACGGGGCGCATGTTTTCGTTTCCAGAGCAACCTGGGAGCGGCTCTGTTTGCTGGGGCCAACCTTTCCTGTCAGGAACGTTAAAGAGGCTTCATCACTAAAACACACTTGTGAACGCACAAAAATCCGCTACCCTTTTATTTAGTTGACTGACGCTTGATTCGGGCGCCTCTGTTATCACTGCTGCTCATCTTTTCTTGCACTTTCTTCCTCTAACAGTTTAACACGTCTGCAAACTGCAAAAACCTCGCCAACGTTTATCATCGGGACATTGTTCTCCGCCCGCAGGGGTGGCGTGACTCCGACATGTTGCTGTAGTTAAGCTGCAGGCTTTCTGAAACACCCTTCACCCCCCCCCCACCAAAAAAAGCCTCAAATTGTTGCAAGTCCAACAGCTGTGGTAGAACGTAGCGATGGCCAGCGCGGCCCATCTTTCTCACGATCCGTCCCTTGTTGACAGTGGCTGACCCTCCTCCCCTCTGTCCTCAACATAGTGTCCAAGCCACTCACACAAAAACAGAGAAAATAAACCACGAAAAGACACGCACACACACACACACACACACACGCAGCGGCAGCAGCGTACAGCATGGATAAAACAAGTCCAGGGATCAAACATGGTATGCAAACCAGTCTGCATGAGAGGCAGTGATGAGGAATGTCCTCCAGGGTCACGAACATGAACTGAGAGATCGTCCAAGTAAACAGAGCCGTCTCCATCCATGTGACCCTGCTCACCACCAGTTTCAGCTTCACAATTACATTTTTGGAACGACACATGGAGACGTGATGTTCTCACTATAACTTCTCATGTCAAATCTGAAAATCTGTTGTCTTGACAACCCTAAAATAAAGCAGACCCCCTGAAGGCTCTAGAACCCCTCTGCTCGGTGCTTTTGTGAGCTCACTCTGATTTCCGTCTGCCTCAGGAGGTCTTGACAGTTCCTAACAGATCCCCTCTCCCGGGTCGGGCCAGTCCCATCACGGAGTGTCAGGGCACGGATCTCAGAAAGCTTTTGCCACAGGCCCTGCACCACTGACACCAGAAAGATCTATTACACTCCCTCTCCAGCTGCGCACTCGTGGGAAGAGGAGGAGCTGAGTAAAAACAGTCTGCACCACCAGACGCTGCCACTCAGTTTTTAATTTGATCCAGAGCAAAACTTTAGCTCCTCGGACCACACATGGGTCACGAAGGAGGACTCGTTTCTCCACCCTTCAGACATTAATAATCACAGAAATAAACCCTGACGTGAGGTTGCTATGAGGTTGCTATGAGGTTTCTGATGCTGTGCTGTTGTTCTGGGTTCACGTCGGCGCTACGGGTCTGTCAGGGGGATTTACGCTCCTCCTCACTGAGACAAGGCCTGGCTGGTCGCTCGCTCTGACAGCCAGTCCATCACTTCGGTGCAAACAGAAGCACGTTTGCAAAGGTTGGCTCCATGACTGCAAGCGATCTTTTCAGCTGCGGCCACCCGAGGGCACGCGACATTCCGCTGCAGCTGGAACTTACCTGCTCTGTCTGACCGCTGTTACTGACAGGTCAATCAAAAAGTTGTCTGAACTAAAAAAAGATGTTTTGTTCGGCGTTAAATGTTAACGTATCTTTCTTTTTTCGAATCCATCTTATCATTCTTCCGAAGTAGATGTCTGGATTAATTTCTTGGGGTTTGCAGTAAATTGCAGATTGTTTTCTACAGACAGGAACTTTAATGATACCAATGGCCACAGAAATTATGAGAAGCAAAGGCCTCTGGGGTTTTTTATGTGAAAGAAATTACATCATACTCGGTGCAATCCAGCTCTGAAAGATAAATGTGATTAATTGCATGTGATTACACACTTCAAAGTTAGAATGAATGACTCCTCTCTTAGAAAGCGAGAAACGACCCGAGCTGCAGAGCTGAGGTCTGTGCAGAACTGTTGAGTTTGGAGGTTTCAGGAGCTGGTCCTGACATATTAGCCCTGTGGGTCTGCCCGGCCAGGTTTAATGTGTGTGAAGCTGAGCTGGAAGACACTCCAGGAAACATGGGATCAAGAGGCTTACTGGGTGAAGCCGGAGGAGGAAGGGGAAACTTCGGTATCCGAGATACAGAGAAGAAAAAAGACAGAAAGAGAAGGCTATGGCTGTCAGATGCCAGCTGTGCTGTAAAGCTGAAGCAAAGCAATTCCTAAATGTCAGCGGTGTTTTCAACCTTTCAATAACACCAAAAACATCACATACAATTACAGAAAACTCTGGAGTACAGACCTACAGGATCCCTAGGACAAGCTGCATGAGGTGTATTTTTATCCCCCAATAGAAGCTTTTCTGCTCCTCTATGCCCAAAATGGTCCTCCCTCCCTTCCTTACGGTCTTCCGTAAGGATCACCAGTCACTCAGTCATTCCTCTGAGTTCTCAGAAATCAACAGCAGAAATCAGTTCCAATGAGAACCAGCTTTCCAGTGAGAAACTCTACAAACATTCTCACTAAAACCACAACGCAGACTGATCAGCATCAGCTACAGCTCTGATGAATGTGTGCAGGTGTGTGCAGGTGTGTGTGTGTGTGTGTGTGTGTGTGTGCATGCATGTGTGCGTGTGCCAGTGTGTGCAGACGTGTGTGTGTGCGTGTAACCATTTCCACGTAGGTGTAAACATTTATGAGAAATACATTGATTTAAAAATCAGCTGGGGTCGTTCTTGACCCTGCGAAAAGCAGAAACATTCCACATGTTTGCAGCGTGTGGATTCCACTACAGCTGAGTTCAACACCACATGGGAAAACAGTCAGGCTGTTCAAGTGCTTTTGGCTTTGTGGATGAGTGGATCAGCCGTGTGGATCAGTCTGTATGAGAGCCAACGTTTACATACACTGATTAGCACAATGCCAAAGGGATGATGGCCATAATAATTTATAACACCACATTTCTAAAAGTGCCGTTTACCCAGGCTCCTCCGTTATAAAAAAAAACTTAAAACTCCATGTAAAATGCTGGTAATTGCTTTCAACTGCGGCCTGAGGACCCACAGGGTGTTTACCCAAGTCTGCAGCAGAGTGAAGCGGTTACAGCATGACAGAGCTGGAGATAAATTAGACGTCCGACTTGTTATCACAAGCACTGGATGGCTGATGATCACATCCTGGTGCGGCAGAAAACCAACAACTTTCTACATGTTCTGGAGTTCAGAGAACAGAACAAACTTAAGAATGTGTTAATGTAAACCCTCACAAAAACCATGGCCGAGCAGGGGTTTTCGTTCCAACTTCCTACTTGGATGGATTGATAAGGATTTGAACCCATACATCATGTTCTGCTGGGGAGGTATTTTGGGACTGGAGCAGGCACCGGAGTCCCAGAGGGAGTAGCCCTTCATATCAGAGTCACTTATGCACTGAGGCCCCCTTGCTGTTTTTAAAAGAAATGAAAACAAGGGAGATCTGCATGCTTTTCGTGCATTGTTGCGTAGCTGAACAACCCCCAGTACACACATACACACACACA
The DNA here is from genome assembly GCA_000180735.1 of Tetraodon nigroviridis. Taxonomy (NCBI): domain Eukaryota; kingdom Metazoa; phylum Chordata; class Actinopteri; order Tetraodontiformes; family Tetraodontidae; genus Tetraodon; species Tetraodon nigroviridis. Next base: position 1,949,936 of record CAAE01014581.1, on the reverse strand, counting down.
CACACAGAGTAGATCACAAAGTACTGTAAACGCAATTGCGTAGCGGAGGGACAAAATTATACAACAAAAGTTTGCAATTTTCTTAACAGTCACTTTAGTTTTGGCAACATAATTTGCAGTTTGAGATGAAGCTTTGGGTTTCCTTCAACTGCTGCAGCCGAGCGTTCTTTTCATCTGCGCCGAGTAACATGCTAACAGTGTCAGCACGCTCGCAGTATCGAATTAACGTTGAATAAAAACCAAAAAAAAGGGGGAACCTTTAAGGGTAAAGTTCTGCCCTGGTGCTTGCGCGTCGCAAAAGCTAAAGAGACAAACAGCGAGTGACGGTGGCATCATAAGTCAAATGGTGACAGTTGGGCTGCAGATCACAGAGGGCAGAGCTGTGCATACAGGAAGTGCATTCCTTTTCTCCGCAGTCACTGCCCCCACTAATGTTTGTTTAAACTGGGGCTTTGATACATGGAGAGATTACTTCTTTCAAATTTCTCCACCCTCGCCTTCGCTTCCCTCCCTTCTCTATCCAGAGGACAGGCTGGGACATTGAGTCCTTGGAGAGCGCTCACATCTTATCAATCCTGCCTGATTCTCCTCCAGCTGCGGCGGCAGCGGCGGCAGCAGCTCCCACTGCTGTGACCCACTTTACTTCTGGTAACAAAACAGGCATGTGACCAACTTCATGACACCTTGTATTAAATCACCCAACAGGCTGAGAACAAATCTGGACAAACTCTCTCAGTGTTTTTTAGGACATCCATCAACAATTCTGAATGAATAACACATTTGCTAAGCCTGTAGTCACAGTGGTAACGCTAGAAGAGCGAATCCTCTCTTCATCTCTGCTGTAACCATTTGTCAGCTGCATTCGAGGCGTCTTCCCCCGCTAACGTGTCCGATGACTTCATTTTGTGACTGACTGCGTGTTACATGGGACGCTTTTGGGAGCTGAAACAGTAATTTGTGACGTGGTTTTTACCACAATAATACTGTAATTCTATCGTAACTAGTCAGACTTCACTGTGAGGGAAAGATAAATATATATTTTTTAAAGCAACAGAGAAAAACTACCACATCTCGAGGGGAAAAGAGATCAACTCGGAGTCCCTCTGACTAATCCTCAGGCTCACCTCAGTTTATCGGCCACAAAGATGACTCGACGCTCCAGCAGCAGTGAGGCGAAGACTCTGATGACCTGGCGAACACTCAGGCAGCTAAACAGACTGTCAAAGTTCACGTGTTCTAGTCTGGAGTCGCTGGGCCGCCTCAACTCGATGACCTGATACACCACCAAAAAAAAAAAAGTAATAAAACATTTCAGATGTAATTCATGAGAAGAGCAGGGTTCACAGAGAGTGTGAAAGGTATTTCTGTTAACGGCTCTGACCTCATTTCCTGCACCAGGCAGAAAGGTCTTAACTTTGATAAGCTTCCCTGGTGCAGGGAAGGGTGATTCCATGAGACTCCTCATGAAGGGGTAGACCAGAGCTGCGGAGACGCCTCGCCGCCGCTCCACCTCGTCCAGGATCTGAGGACAACAGCACACTCTCAGGATATTTTAAACGGCTGAATCGTGGGTTTAGGACCTCGGACTTCTGAACTGTGATTTCAAGAAATAAATGACACTTGTGGGTTTTTTGCACTAAAAGACAGACACGAATGTCTTTCCATGCCTGTGGGACTGGAAAATCCCACCCGGCATGCCCATCTGTCTGTTTTGGTCCAAACTTCCTTTTGTCTGAAAAACTAATTGGAGAAACAATGTTTTGATGGTCATGTGATATCATCTCCTTTGTTCTCTCCATCTCACTGCTTTTATGTTTTTCTCTCTCACACACGCTAAACTCCCTCTGAAATCAAACACTGGATTCTTTTCACTTTAATCACCAAAGTTCTCGCATAATTTATTGCTTTTGAGATTTAAGCTTCCCTCTTGTACTGTTCTCCATAATACATTAGCATTCTCTCACTTTCGCACAACTAAAATGTAAATGTTGTGCGATGCTGGTGCTCACACTGCATTAACAGAGCTGAAATTCATCATGATCTGCAGTAAATAGTATAGGTATTCTGGCATTTACACTTGGAATGAACCCTCTAAATGAAGGAGAACCAACTTCTGTTAGCAGGAATGTATTTACCTGGGTAAAAACCTCCTGGTAATTTGTGTGGCACCGCACTTGATAGTTACCACATATATTTTTTTACTCCGGAGTTGCTGAGAAAAGTTGCCGTGGCTTATCTTTGACATATACCAGGGCATCATATTTTCATGCGCTAAAGCAGACAAGTGTGCTGTAAGAGTCTGGATTTACTCTGGGTGACTTTTAAACAGCAATCACCTAAGAGTGACCGAGCTGCTGTGTATTAGCACCACTGAGAAGAACCTGTCCTTCTGACACCAAGTTCAGAAATACGCACCTATACTTCCACTATACTACTTCCACACACATTTAGCCACACACATGCTGAAGTCATTCCCTATGAGACAGTTTCAAAAAAAGGTGTGGAGCGTTTGCATGAATGACGGCCTGAACTCACCGTGGAGAACAAGTCGAAACAGCCCAGTCTGCTGATGACACAGTACACCTCTGGAAGACGAGGCCCTTTTCCAGTCGGCTGGGGGAAAGCAGCAGACAAAGATGGAGGGACACGTTCACAGGTGCTTTTACAAAGACAAACAGAAAGAATATTCTGTCCATTCTTCACTGTCATAAATGTGTGTGCTGCCTACAAGTCCAATACGGCTTTTGTCATGGGCCCCAGCGGACAAGCGTGGTCAGTTTAAAAAAAGGCTCGTGGCTTGCTGAGATCTGAGGTGAAAGTCTTTCATGTGGATACGGGTTTCCTAAGTGCGGCTGCTTTATCTGCTCCAGATGATCATATCTACCTTTCTCTGTACACTTTCAGAGCACGATGTGCTCTCAGACACAGACAGTCAAACACAAAGAAACAAATGAAGGCACACACACACTCCACCTCCGATCCACTTGTCCATATTAGGTATACAATTTTTCCCTCTTGTTCTCCTCCGCTTTTCCAAATGGCTGATTAAATCAACTATGCGATTCAAGTCTTCAGGAATGTGTGCTTACTGCCAGCGGCTGGTCCGACAGCCAGGAGGAAGCAGAGCTACTCGCAGAGAAGATCAGCGCTCCTCTACCTTCATTAAAATCAACATTTATCAGCATAAATCTCAGCTCTAGAGGGCAGGAAAACATTTTGAGACTGCGGTCGTGATCCCTGCCAGCGAGTTAATAAGAAGCTCCAGAACACTTCAAAGATTTTTGTCCTCATTATGAGGAGGGAATACTTCACACAGGATGTTAGGATTCTTCATGGTCTACGGAGCTTCAGTAATAAACGGAGGTCGATTTTAAGTAGGTTTTTAGCAAAAAAGGTTGTTCTATGTGTTATTGAGCCTCGTGACTCATTGCTTCAGATGGCAAATATTAAAAAACTTAAATGTATTTTTATAGCGACTGAATTCATGTTCTTGTGGCAGTGGTGTGGTTTTAATGTTTGTTATTCCAGATGTCTCTGGAACTGCTCGCTAAAAGGTATTTCCTGGGCAAACACGGACTAAAAAGTCTGACAAGTCCCTCCACATGTGACCTTCAAGCTCATCGGCAGCCATAACTATGACCAGAGCTTTCTTCTATCTCCTTTTTAATTGTTATTTAATCTATGCCACTCTAGAGAAATAGAACATGAAAAGAAAAGTCAGGGTGAGGCCACAGGGGCAAACCTAGTTTATCAAACAGCAAGTGAAACCATCCCCGAAAAAAAAAAACCACAGTTTAGAGCTAATGTGGATAAAGCGTCAAACCAAGGCATCTTAATTTAAAAGGGACTTTTGGAGCTTTACTTCCTCTAAAAGTTTTTTTTTCCCTTTTTTCTGCCTGCCACAGCAAAAACCTACACAGCGCATCAGTGGACCTGCAGGAAAATGGTGTCACATTTACACATATCGCATTTCTGTAGCAACAACCTGAGCCCAGCGGGGTGCGAGCGGAGGACGAGGAGTTCAACAGTGGCTTACCAGCAGGCGTCTGCAGTACCCGAACCTCCTGCTGCCATCCTCTCCAGTCAACATGAAGGAGAAGGTCTCGCTGTCAACAGAACGTGAAGGATCAGACTATTTACAGATATAATCAAATACAACACGTGTCAGTGGGTCAACTTCTAGTGACGTCACTGTGGAAATGGTTCTGACACAGTCACAGTGAAAGGACTGCACGTGTGAAAGGGAGTTTACTACCTGGTGTAGTCAGACACCGGACTCCAGTCTTTTGCGTCTGGGAAACAGAACTGAGGAATAGCTTTGAGCCTCTGTTCGGCCTCCCTCATCTGCTTGGTGGGCCTCTCTAGCTGTGAGGAGAGAAGTTTACCTTCACACCTTCGCTTCAGCCTTAGCCCAACAACAGGACACCCGGTGTGAGTGTGTCTCAAAGGGGGTGGCGATCAAGAGTACCTTTGGGAACTGATAGGTGACTTCTGGGAAGTAAGAGTTTTTGCTGGGTTTCTTTTTGAGAGAAACCACCACAAAATACTCAAAAAGCTCCCTTTCCTGCCACTCAATGAGCTGCAGCTCCAGTGTGCGATAGCTGGGGGCCCTTCGAAGGATGGACTGTAGCTTAAGCAACCTCTGGGTGTGAGCTGAGAAGAAAAAAAAATCATCAATAGCTCAGTTTGTGGTACCGTAGGTCCTTAGCTAATAAAACAATTGTTTTGTAGCAACTCGAGGGTGTGTTTGGCACAGACGGTGACAAAAACAGCGAACTCTAACTCCTGACCTTCAGCGATGAATGCAGTGGTTGCTCACCTTTGAACCTGTCGTCAGAGTCACTCTCACTCTCACTGTTGTCATCTGGAGGCAGACAGGAGATGGACAAGAAGGTTTTTTTTAAGAGGTCAGACGTCAATTTCACAAGCGTGTGCAGTCAGATATCACATGAAGAGAACAATCAGAACTCTGTAAGGGTGACTAAAAGACAAATATTTACCCACTTGTCTGTCTAGTGCCTAAAGGGAGACCCCTTACCTCTCAGAGATGTAGTCTCAACACTGGACATAGATAACTTTTTCAGCTTCTTCTTCCCACGCTTAGTGCAGTAAATGGAGTTGATCCTCTGGACCAGCTGTAAACAAGGGAGATATGTATATAGGGAGGTGTGTAAAACAAGTGTACATTAGGGATTTGCCTGTCCAGAAAGACAACAATAAATATCGTAGATAATAGGACAGACAATCTACTGGAATTCTTGAGAAAAGATACCACCACGAGGAAAATCTAAGGAGTAATGATATGCACCAACGCTTATCTAAACTGAGGAATTAAGTGATCCGGGGCAGCTCTGACTAGGCCTCTACAGAAACCTGAGCTGCTCTGTGGAGCAGAAACGAAGGAGAACACAGTTGAGGCTCTGCGAGGGCTCAGCGTCCATGTTTGTGTAGGATCTGGGACTGTGTACCTTGGGGATCCTCCAGTGCCTGTGTGAGGCCAGGGTATCGCCTGTGCTACAGAGGCTATCATCCAGCAGACCACACGCTGAGCCCGATACACCCAGCTGAGGCAGGAGCAGCATTTCATCGTGGCTGTAGCGTTTGATCAGCTGAGAAGTCCGGTGGCTCTTCCTGTCACTGGAACCAGACACACGGAGGGACTGGCTGCTTGGTTTGGAGGGTAACTGGACAGATAAATTCATTGGAACAAGGTTTGTTACCGTTATAGATTTCCTCCATTTTTAACTTCATCTGAACTTCTTTTACAGCGCGTCCGTTAGAACAAAGAGTGTCTATTGTGATGGGGATGATGCAAAAGGAAGGATGACAAAATCCACTGTACAGTTGTCAAACCGGTGAGGCATGGAGCATCTCAGACTGGATCTTACCTGAGGCGGAGAGCTCAGCTTCTTGTCCACGGTCCAAGATCTGTTTGTCTCCAACTTTCGGCCACAAACTTTTACGCTTCAGGTCAACATCTTCATACGGGTTCTCCTTTTCTGTGGAGAAGACACATTCGTGCTTAAATAAATTGACTCTTACCGGGGGCACAACTGGGACCTGACATAGCTGCTCAGGCACGTAGTGAGTCCCAAAGGTGAGTCAAAGGTCACGCTCAGATGGCTGTGAATGAGTGGAGGGTTTTTTTCCCCCAGTTACTGTCAGCACTGAGCCCATCTGAAACTCCGGGACACAACAGGACTGGTGAGTCACAGCCCAGGCATGTTCAACAGCCTGCTGTGAAAAACGAGGAGGAGATTCACCTTCTCCGCACCAGATTCTGTTGGTAGAAATCTTTTCTTTGACTTGACAATTGTTGGGACCTTTTTCACAAGTTGCAATGTAAAAACCTGCCTCGTGAGGCTAATAAAATATAATGACAAAGCAACCGTGGCCTTTCTTACCGGGTATGTATTTGATAGAGTCAATAAAAGAGAAAAACACAAGCGTTACGAAGCAGTGCACGGCCCTCGCTGACATCACCTGGCAGGGGGCCAACGTCAATAAAGAGAAACCTTGTGTAAAGCCGCGTCTATTCAGACGTGCACGCTGAGAATAGCTTCCTGGCAGGGTCTGAAAAAAGGTTGTGAGAAAGTGAAGAAACCACAGTGAAGAATAAATACGGAGCCAGATGGCGTAGAAATGCACGAGGGCAACTTTTAAAAGAAAGAAAGAAAAGCAGCGTTATCTGTCAGAAGAAAAAGAGAGAACAAAAACAACCAATGAGGCAGCGTTGCTCATTTCCCAGCACATTGGTGGAAAACCCGGTGAACTCAGCATGTCAAACAATGGCTTTCTGGTTTTAGGGTAATAATTGAACCAGTTGGAGGTGCATACACAAACGCAGACAGACGCAGGCGACACACTGCGCTCAGGATCGTTAAAATGTTTAGTTGTGTGCCACAGTAAATTAGTCCACTGAAGTGATTTTCTGTGCATCATTAAAGCCGAGGTACGAAGTCAGAGGGCTCGCTCTGACCCCACGTTGTGCCGCAAGTCTGTAAAACTGAAGCAACACTGTAATGAGAGCCTGCTGGGAAAATTATAGCTGCTCCTGTACTGAAGCTACTAATCTGCACCTCTGATTACGAACGCTTAGAGCTCTCAAACACACCCACAGACAAAGCATTAGCAGAGGGTAGGCACACCTTGACTGCACACTGTGATTGTGCTTTTTACGGTAGACAATGGTCTCCCCGGGTAGGGGGAGATACAGAGGAAGAGATACTAACCACCACCAGATCTTTGGTTGCAGCTTCTAAATGACAATAGACTGTCAAAATTCCACACAGATGAGATAGCAAAGACCAGTTTGACAGTCGCTCCATGAAAAGGGCTCGCAAATGAACTCAGTGCTGACAGCGGCTCTACCTCCCACCATTATTACCAAGACTCTTGGCACCATTGTACCTCTGTGAGCCTTTTTTTTATTTTATTTTTTTGAGAGACAGGGAGAAGAGGGAGGATGACTGAAAGGGCCAGATCATGGCTCATTTACTTCCTCCTCATCTGATCTGACACCTGAGCAACCGTTTGGTTTTCAAACTAATCCCCAGACAACATCTTTGGCACCAACAGACCTGTTGGCAAAAGCACATCTCTAAACACAACCAGCGCACAGAGGGACGAACAATGGAGGCTTTGTGGACACGAACATCAGTCATGCCCTGACGCTCTCTTGGGGACAACTGCACAACGGCGGCTATTTGGAGCGAAAAAAAGCATATTTTTGGGCAGCAAAAGAAAAGCACTTGGAGAAATCCTACTAAGTAATGAAATATTTGAATCGGTACTTCTCCGTCGCTGCACATTTATCATGAAAAATCCCAAATAATAAAAACCTTTTATTGCTTTTGAAATCCGAGGTTTATCACAAAACTGCGCTCGCTTTGACACACATTCCCACCCCTTTAAGTATGCGCAGGGGACGCTGGCAGCGGCACTGGGCAGAGGGCCCGCAGTCATTTGCTGGTGGAAAGGAATTTGGCTTTCTGAGCATGTCCAGAATTTCGGAGGCACATTTTCACTCAGAATGTTGGAGTCAATTTTATGTACAGTAAAATGCATTTGTGATTCAGGGTTGCGCAAGGAAAAAAACAGCTTCCTCAAAGTAATTTTGGTTTCACAGCAGCACGTTTGAGGCTATTTTTAATATCTATATCAGTATCCTTGCGGGTAAAACAGTCTGTCAGTGCGGAAATCTGCTGACAGGCAGATAATCTGTACAATATCCCTTACGGACATATGTTATCCATGATCTTTATTCAGCAGCTAGCTGAGTGATCACAGAGAGATTTCCTAAACCACACACACCTCTGCGTGGTGCAGATGTAGCAGGAGGAGACATGCTCGTTTTCATGCTATTCCACACTCTATGTATAGAGCAATCACTCTCACCAAAGCTTTGTGTGTGTGTAACTAACTGACTAACTGACTGACTGACTGACAAACAAACAGACAGACAGACAGACAGACAGACTGACTGACTGACTGCCAAGTTTACCGTTGCGTTGCAAAATAATGACAGGCTGTGAACATGAAACTCCCTCCCTTTTGGTTTGAACTGCAGAACCGCTTGTTGCTCAGGTTTATCTTTGGTGTAATCTGGGTTTCAGCAGTGAGGCAACGGCAAAATACACACACACAAGAGCAACAGTGCTTTACATCACACGTTATAGTACAATAGCACTTACAATCTTTTATCCAGATATTATCACAAAACTATTACAAAAAGCCATTAAAATTCCCTACATGTCAAACTGATGCTGTTTAATCCAACCAAAGGCCAAAACTAGTTCTGGGACCATAAAAGTAAACCAGCAGGTCCGACAAAGCGGACATAGAAAAAAAAAAATTAAATCCAGTGAACTGGGGAGCTTACCTACAATGTCCTCATAGGCATTTTCCTCTAAAGTGCTTTTGGAATTGGGTCGACTCCGCGTCTGTGTGGTCAGTCTGCCATTCTCTTTAGGCGAGGACGGATGTGAAGACAGCAGACTGGTCGCATCCTCGGACTCACACGGCTCTCTGCAAGGAAAGGAAGACAGTCAACGGTAGGAAGTCAGGAAAACACACACACACAAAGTAGGAAGAGTCAAATGTCTAATTCAATGGAGGAATTAAAGTATATTCTTTTTAACACTACAGAATCAACATTTGCTTTAGCAAAATGGAACCACACGATTATCCTGCCGTGCGTTTGCACCGCAAAACACACGGATTACACATGAAAGCACCCCAGAGGAACTGCATGAGTGCAAAGGCCTACAGGATGGTCATGTCAAAGCATCAGCAGGTTGAAGCCTTTAAGTACAGTTGCTCAAATTGCTAAAGCCACAGGAATGTTCAGCACAGAGGGATGCACGTTTGGGGATTTCATTAACACAGGAAATCCCAAGTCCCACCCTCACACACACACAAAAATCCAGACCTATACATTAAGACTAAAAAAAACGAAGAACACAGTTCCAGCAATGACCTAGTACTGCAGTACAAAGCCACAATAGGTGTGATTACACTGGTTTCTAGCACACACTTTTTTTATTTCTTAAGTCACCTCTCACTTGGTTAGCCAGATGCTGCTATTGTCATCTGGTTTACACACCCTGCAATCAAAATGCGAGCCAAATAGAATTTTCCATTCCCAACCGTAGCATGTCAGGTTGCCAAAAAAATAACTTCTGTTAGTAGAAAGAACTATTGTAAAGAGAAAGCAGAAGCAGTTTGTTCTCATGAGACGTGTCCATAATTGTCAATTTCATTCAAGCAGAACTGGATTGTGAAAAAAAAACCAAAAAGCAGCGTGGTTTTCTCACCTGTCCTGAAGGCTGCTCCCACCCGTTTTGAGTGTCCGTGTCACACTGGGTGCAGGAGTGGAGGGCAAAGGTGGAGGGGACTCGGAGCCTCTGCTTGGAGGGAGTCCGTTGGCTGGCGACAGACACTTCTGGTCCCCTTTGGCGTCGTACTCGAAAGTGCGCTTGGGTTTGGGCAGGGGGTTGACTGGTGTGCCGACAGGCGTCTGTGAGCTGGGTGGTTCTGGGCTCTCGGACCTGGCTGAGCTCATGCTGAACCTCTGCCTTTGGAGTTTGGAGAGCCCTGAAACGGGGTCGGGCTCGGTCGCAACGGAGCAAACGCTGCTGCGCTTGCTGGCGCACGTGCTGTCAAAGTCGTCGCCTATAATGAAAGACTTCTGCTTGGTCTTGTCCGGGGCATAGCAGTTGTTCAGATACCGCGGCGGTGGCAGGCTGGGGTTCTCCTTCAGGGACTGCTCGATTTTTTGTATCCTATTGAGGACGGCTGACGTCTCTTTCCGAGCAGACATGGACCGCACGAATGTCCCCGAGGTCTCTGACTTGCCTGTCCTTTTCTGGAACCGGCCAACTCCATCTCGGTCCAAAACCACCTCTTCTTCCTCTGTGTACGAGCATTCGGAGAAGGCCGTGCTCATCCTGCGAACCCCCTTGAAATCAAAGTTTTTCTCACTGCAGGGAGAAGAGAGCAGGCTGGGGCAGCCCTCGCTGCCACCTACGCGTTCCCCCACTCTTTTATCCAGACACAGGCTCATCTTAGGCAGCGACACCCTCCTGCACTCCCATTCCGAGATCTTTCTGCGGATGGTGGTGGGAGGGACACCTGCCACAGAGCGAGGGAGCGAGAGCGTACGCTTGTGGCTTGGGCCGGAGGAGGATCCCAGTGAGAGCGTGCTCCAGCTCAGAGGCCTACCGTTCCGTCCATCTCCTGGAGAGAGATCCCCTTGCTTCTCTTTCTGCTCCTGGCAGCCCGGACTTTCCTGGCAGGACTTGTGGTGAGCTTGTGGTTTATAGATGGAGAGCCTATTGTCCAAACAGCTGATGCTTTTCGATTTGGTGAGGCGCCCTTGGGAATCAGATTCACTGGTGTGAGATGAGGGGTTACACAGGGAAGCGGTCTTGTTATTCCAACCAGCGCGAACCAAGAATCTGCCGTCGGTCCTGATGTACTTTGTCTGCTTTCCCGATTCACCGTCGCCGAGGAAAGACGGCTGGCCCTGTGGCTGACTGGCAGACAGGACAGGACACGGAGACGTTGACTGGGACCTGAAAAAGACGACGTTTCCCTTGAAATTGGCAAATCAAAACTTCAATTCCCAAGTGAGAAGCGACGGAAAAAAAAAAATTGGGAGGAAATTCCGAATTCACTTCCAAGATCAAAGACAGCCTGAAAACCTGAGGCAGTAATTCTGAACCACCACAGGAAAGTATTCTTTCTTTGGCAAGATGACGTTAGAGCAAAAGCCAAAAGTAATAGAGGCTACATTAAACTGCCACTGAGGATTTTCCACCGAAACTCAAGCAGACCTCACAGAAAGTAGCATCCAGAGCTCGGTTTATTCAGCTCCTACCTGGGAAATGACCGTCCTCTCTGGTTCCTTGTGCTGCAACGGTCACAAAGACTCCCGTTACACCACCGATTGCTTTCTCACACTGTTCACCAAGTTTTCGATTTCCACTGAGAGGGAACGTTTCCTAGCACTCAAAGTTTTTCAGCAACCTTGTCATGGTTTGGAAGCTGACTTACTCTTGCGAAAGTGAAGTACTGGGAGATCTGATGTCACAGCCTCGCTTGGAATAACAAGCGTTTTGGGAGGAGAAAGCGGGGCCAGTGGACTGTGATTCAACAATGCAGGTTGGGACAGATCTCGCTTCACACCTTCTGCCCTTCCCCGTTTCTTTCAACCTTTACTTTCACAGCGCGGATGATCCAGCAAACTGCATGCATGATGAATGCTTCTCATCTCACTTGTCTTGAAAAAGCATGGAAATCTGAGCCAGCGGCTGGAGCAGATTTTTACTGCCAGTACAGTCATGTAAGCAGAAAAGATGTTTTCATACCCTCAAAGAAAGGACCCTTCAGCAGCCTAATGGATGAAGCAGCTCGTTGTGTACTCTTCATCATTACACATTGCCAACTGGTTTTTTAATGTTTTTATTTTTCTCCATTTGATGATGCTTTCCCAGATTTCAGACAGATCCTGAAGAATCTGTCATAGTTTGCCAAAGTTTGACGCCCAGCTCCTGTCGCCAAAAACACCTCTGGATTTTATTAATAAATAGTAAATCTATCATAAGAGGTTACGAGAAAGAATTATGTTTTTTAAAATGATTTGCACTGGTTTCTCTTTTACCCAATACATGTTGCAACATGTTACCATGGGTGCCTCATGAGGAAATGTAGTTCCCTTGTCTTTTTATTTCCTTGCAATTTGTCCTAGAAACTGACGTCCTACTCTCGCTGTGCAACACTAAAACCTGCAAAACACCTTCAGCTCATCAGTTTTAAACGTGAAAGAGCACAAAAGCACAGCTGTGACAAGAGTCACGTAAAACAATAACCAAGTTCTGTCAAAAAGAGCTGAGGTTAAACGCACAACCGCGCGTTCGGCGCTAACCGTGATCGTTATCTTTCCTCGGTGTAAACAGCGTGTACGTGATGGACGGATGAAAAACATGGCGAATTAAAAAATGGCATGTTTTTTTTAGGCAGGACAGTGTACGTTCTCCTCGCGCTAACACAAGTTTCACATCTCCATACTCACAGCGGTGGAGGTCCAGAATGTCCAGAATTCCAGCTCATGTAAAACTTTCATGCGTGACAAACAACAGAGATCACAGTGCAGACTGGTGGGACATGAGAAAAGAGTGAAGAGAGAAAGAACTCCTCCCCCCCACCCCGCTCTGTCCCTCTTCTGTCCCAGATGTCACTGACCTGTCGGGGATGTCCCGGGCAGCTTTACCATCTCCTGCACGAGCCACAGCCTTCGAACTCTTGTTGGCGGTCATGTTTATCTCCAGACCAGCCGCTCACCTGATGGACAAACGCACAAAGTTACTCACACAACCCAGTCCAAATCTGAATCTGGACACCTACAGGTTTTTCTTGCAGATTAAAAAAACAAAACAAAACTAACTTTAGGAGTTAAAAATGGCTAATGTGTGGATTTACACTGGACACTTTATTGAAATAGAGGCTTTGCCTCAAGATTAAACCGGTAGCTGTAACATTCCTGCAAGAGTGTTTCAAGGACCTGAGATCTTATTGTGCAACAGAATAAACCAGTTAAATTCACATTGCATCATTTGGATTCACTTCCATATTACTTTCTGAACTTTTGAATGAACTGTTGCAAAACTGAACAATCCTTCTGGATAATCGTCACAGCCTTCGACTCAGTTTTACTGATTACCCAGGCTAATGCCACACTGATTACCCAGGCTAATGCCACACTGACTACCCAGGCTAATGCCACACTGCCCCGCCAGGGATGGGCAACAATCCCAAAAAAGTACAGTCAGACAGTGCAACAGTGACCTATTTTCAAGCGAGCGAGCAAATAATGTAAGACTGTGTTTGTGCGTTAATATAATGTAACGAGGTAGAAAATAAGAGAAACATAAAGATTTTATTAACACTGACGGGGTTCAACGCAGGGTTACCATGGGTCACAGACAGGTCCCGCCTAAAATGTTTAACGATGCAAGAAGTTTGAGATTTTATCGGGTTATGTCCATGTACCAAAACAAAACACGGCCCAAAGAATTCCCCCATTACAGTCTGCACGTAAAGTTAACCGTGGTGTTTGTACCAGCGGCGGAATAAAGCCTTTGAACTGGTGGTCACTGCCCCTGAAAATCACTTTGAGAAATGCAGCAATGACCCTTTCAAGAACGCTCATAGTCATTATTGTGGTGCACAAGGAGGTCAGATGGAGATCTCTGGAGATCAGAGGTGGAGGATGGGAGGGGGCCTGGCAGCCCGGCTTGTTAACAGGAAGTTTTTGTATGAAGGACCCAGCCAACCAGTAGTGAAGCTGAGTCTCATGGAGACAGATGAGGAGAGAGGGAGCATTCCTGCTGACAGCCATTTCCTGTAACTCTGAAGCATGCTAAGAGGAGCGACCGTGATTTACTGTTCCCAAAGACTGATCTCCTCCTGTCTGCAGCACGACAGCACCCGAATGATATGAGGAGTGTGCTTTTTTTAATGAAATAGGTCCTTTCCACTGTACATCATGTGCTGTAAGAGCTGCGGTTACGTCAATGACACTCGTATGACGTCAGTGTGACTCAGTAGGAGACGACAACATCAGAATAATAAATCAGAGCAGTAAACATCTTTTTGACTGCCCAGTGGAAAGAATGAGATTTTATCAACAGCTATATTCTGGTGCAAGACGGAGCCATCTTTTTTTAAATTCTTTTTTTGAGTTGTGGTAACAGCAAGAACAGACAAGGTCCCTCAGTCTGAGTATAAAGAGATGGATCATTCTACTCTGGACTGGAGCTCAAAGTCTCTCTTTATTTACACACACTTTTAAAAATAATGCACTAGTGCCTATTATGTTATAAAATTCCTCTCTTTTAGTCTTTAAAGCAGCAAAAATGAAAATTGCATTACTTGATTTAGTTATTTAAACTGTTTGATGTATCATTGATCTGGGATTATTTGGATCTTGTTCATGAGAAAAAGAGCCACTTGTGATATCCACATGACCTATATACCCATGCCCAACATAACAAAAACAAGAGAAACAAGAGAAAAATGTCACACAAATAAATTCCAAGAGTCCAAGATGGAGGAGCACCAAGGCGTTAGCTAAGTGACTTCCTGAGCTCTGATACCATCTCCCCCACAAAGATCACAAGCTGTAAACAACAACTTCTAAGAGGAAAAAAGTCATCTGTTAAGTCCACTCAACCAGAGTCTGCGTCATCGAAGAGACGCATCATTTGACAGATACTGAGCAGTCGCGCCTCGACGCTGATTTACCTCCAATCTGGTATTTTACTAAATAAGTCGAGACATGAAAAGGCACAGTCGGCCTGTTACTCCTCAATATCAAGGACTACTTGATCTATTTACTGATAAAAGTTCGAACATCAACATAATAAACGTAAAATCTAAATACTCATGGACATTTTCTACAAACAAATTATAAATCTTTGAGTCCAGATCATAAAAATGGGAAAAAAAACAAACAGTGTACATACATACACACATAAATTAAAACCAAAGAAAACATTTTTGCTTTCAATATATATTGGAGAAGCCATTGTTAATTTGTCTAACACTAATTCCAAGGAACATTTGTATCTATAAAGCATATTTTCCAGGTATGAAGAACATAATACTTGCGATGAAGTGGTGCCCTTATTAGACTGGGCCAGAATAAAAGAGCTCTTTGTGCCTGATGTGTCCTTGAAAGTAAGACGTGGTTAAAAAGTAAGGCTCTTATCAGCCGTGTGTGTGTGCGTGTGTGTGCATGCGAGCGAGAGAGATACTCAGAGAGTGTGACGGCGAGGTGAAATCTCTTTTAAAGGTGAGCCTGCACGGCCTTGGCGCTGTCCCGTTTGACGGATCATCTGATACACAGTCCTCTCCACTACACGGAGGAATGCACTAATATTTAACTTATCCATCAGGCCGAGGCGACGTTGAAAATATTAAACAATGTTTGTCACAGGGAATAATGGGAGACTACACCCAAACATGGTCCCATCTTGATGAGAACAGGGCCTGGAGGTAATGACGCAACGACGGGCAAAGGGTCAGTAGCCCCTGATCTGGGCTGGCTGGAGAACCCTGCTTTAGTCCCAACACACAGTAGCATCCACTTTTTATCCACTTTTTGCTGACTGCCAACCAGATTTTAAGGTTTTAGGGCAGGCAGGGAAGGAGGAAGCAAAGATCCCTGCACACTGTCAACGCTGTCAGCGCGCTAAGTCTGAAGGCAGCCATGAGGCCACACACCTGACCGGACCGGACCGGACCGGACCATGCCAGCAGAGAGGTCTGGGCTCAACAGAGACCCACAACAAGGCTTTACCAACACAAACCATGACTGCAGTTGGAGACGGAGCACATGCACCAACAAAACCCCAGGGACCAACTTCTGGAGACGTCTAACGGTATATTTTGTACGGCCTGAGACACTTAAAGCTTCTGACAGCCTCGTGTGCCTGCATGTCAAAGGAAACCCCCAAGGTTGACACTACTGGCAATTTACGCAAATCCATGCCTCTGTAATTACGGCCATGCTCCATCACATGGCCGACCACGCCGCCACTGTACGGCTCAATTAACCAGGTGGAAGCAATTGTTGGAATCTTATTTTATCTCCTTTTCTCGCCGTTTCAGCATTTTTTGGGGGGGGGAAATCACTGCATATTTTGTCTTTGTGGAAAAGAAAAAGCCTCCAGTGTAACACAGACGCGAGCGTGCACAGCTGCAGAGGCAGGCATGTGGAAAACGGGCTTACAGCCAGTGGGGAGGCGGCGGCTCAGATTTGTGTCGCAGGGCTGACCTCTGACCCACACTTAGACTCTTCTAAGACATGAAATATATAAGATAAAAAACCTTCTACTTTATTTAATCACAGGTGTATTTATTTTATTATTCAAAAAGACGCTTATTGGCTGTTTTATTCCATCAAAAAAATCATAATCAACACTATTTTAGCAGTATAAAAATCAGTTACTTAAATTTACCCACATTCTCCTTCAACAGCTGGACATAATTATTTTTTTCTTTTTCTTCCAAATGCACAGGCTACCAGTACAAGCTGGTTTGGTTCCAGTACCGCCAGTACACGACATGAAACATTCATCATGGGTCACTGCTGGTAGGCCAACCAGAAATACCCAAAACCCAGATCAGCATCACAGCACTCGTTTGGGTTTTTTTTTAAGCTCTGTGGTTTTTTTTTTACTTGAAATGACAAAAACATAAATCGCTCTCTTCCTCTCCTAGCCTGAGGGTTAAAGGAAAGTTAGGGAGTGTTGCGATGACGGTCATGTTGATACCTGATTGTATGAGTGGGTCGAACAAGTTACACAAATTATTTTTCTGCTATAAACAGCAGTGTGAGGCGTTTAATGACCTAAAAGCTCTAACACACAGCAATTCTCATGTGTCAGCCTAGGCGTGCACGCGTGAAGTAAAACACCGAGTATCAACACACACTACCAAGCACTATTTGACTCTATTTTTAATGACGTAAAGAATTATTAGAGCTACAAACAACTACGTTGCTGCCATGTAGTCTATACTGAGCGCTCTGTAAACAAGCAAACACACAAATATTAGGGGCCAGGGTTAGGGTTACACATCTGTACCCTGAGGAGATAAATTCGGCCATCGGCGCTGAAGCTTGCGACAGTAAATGATCAATAATGGGTGAAACGGCTAAAAACGATACCGGTGTAGGTTTGGAGCCTGTGAAAATGACAAAAACATTCCAGAATCTGACACAGCAACAATCACCCCGAGGGCATCACCGAGAGCTTCCGTGGAAAAAGGAGGAGGAACCGGGCTGTCTTGTGCACAGAAACATTGGAAAAGCCAGAGCGTCTGGCTGTTCCTGGCATATTGAGTTATGGTCATCTGAGCCCACTCGCTGTGGAACTCTTAACAGAACAGGGCCGGCGTGATGGCGAAGGCTGCGAGGCCTGTGGGTGTGTGAAACATGGGAGCCGTTGTGTGAAGCTCGAATACAAATATTCTCAGAAATTATAGAATGCATTATTGACTCAACAAAATAAGCATCATACTTCACACACAGCTGTTTCCACAACCACATCCTGAAGAGAGCTAGCTGAAAAATGAGTTATCTGCTGGATAAACCCTGACAGCAGCACACCTATCAGTAAAACACACCACATACAATACAGACATCGACTATAACTAGATCTAACATACAAGAATCACACAAACTAATGCAAATGGGATGATTTTCCTCCATTTCTGTCCATTCCCTATGCTAAAGACTATCTTCCCGATTGAAGATAAGGAACATTGGCCTGGAATGTATCCTGCCACTTGACTTGACATTAGCATGCTTGCTTTGGCTAATGCTAACTAAAAAAAGACTCGCCAGAGAGCTCACTCGTGACTCGTGTTCCTTCTGGAAGAGAGCAGATGTTTTCCACCTGAATTCCATAAATCTGTTTGTTGCACCTCCTCTCTCCTGTATCCAAAGTTGTGTTCAAATAAAATCGCATGCTGTTGTAGCAATCATTTCTGTGCATCCTCCATGTGCAACCACCATGATCCTTATGTTGTGCCAACCAGGAACCTTCACTCAAAAACCAGAAGTTACGTGCACCCTTAATTAAATTTACCAAAGCCTCCTGAACTTGTGCATTTGGGGAAACAGTGACAGACCACCAACACACCTGGACCAGCCACAGTTCTGTCTGCACACGCTCACAACCTGCAGATTCTCAGGATTCTGTGCGGAAACGCTGTTGTTTTCATTATCCTCAGCAAAACATGCCAAACTATGAGAGGGCCAGTGAGCAGGAAAGAGGAAAGTTGCCTCCATTGTGATGTTGAGTGAACAACAGGCCGCTTAGAAAAGATAGAGGTCTGAATGAAGACCAGAGAAGAACGTCCTCAATAGAGTTTAACTAAAAAAACCCACTGAAGAAGAGCAGACACATCTCCACTGATCTGAGACAGACAGCAAAAGCTGTTGTGATGACAGAAACAGCAGCCAGCAAACTTTAACTAGAGATCCTCCATCATCTCCACAGCTGGAACGAGTCCTGGTAACAACAAACTCAGCCTTCAGAAAAAAAAAAAAAAAAAACACACACACACACACACACACACACACACACACACACACAGTAGTTAGCTAACATGTCGATGACCAAATATGGCCACGCCAAATGAAAGCACCTTACAACTTTCCTTCATCATTGTTTGCCCAACTTTAACGCTCTTTTCTCCGCTCTCCAATCATTGGTTCACCCCCGCAGTTA